>OX941080.1:4872500-5472500 GCA_954870635.1 Arctium minus | reverse complement strand
TATTTTTTTAACGTATTTTAGTTAATATACGATTTTATGTGTTAATATGATAAAAATGAAAAATGAAAAATAGAAAAGTAAAAGGTATAAAGTAAACTAACTAAATAATTATAGGGGTATAAAATGTAAATATATATTTAAAATCATTATCACTTATCTACTCCCCGATCTTCTTCCCCACAAAAATTTACAGTGCCACAAATTTAATTTCTTACCCATCTCCGGTGAGCCTTGGTTCACCAGTGAATCCCTCTTCATTGTTACAAATTTATAGAATAAAATCAAAAGTTACAAATTTATGTAATAAAATAAAATCAAAAGTTACAAATTTTATAAATTTAAAAAATCAACACACACACACACACACACATATATATATATAAAGATAATAATAATAATAATAATAATTAGGAGTGGACCTAAGCGGCAAGTACGTCCCACTGCCAAATTAAAAAAATACTATGAAGGTAAAAAAACCTAAACCAAGTTAAAAAAAATCAAACATTCACAGATAAAAGACTGTGAAAGTATATCTAAACCTTCACAGTGAAGACGTTGTGAAGGTAAAAAAATCAAAAGTTGCAAATTTATAAAATAAAATAAAATCAAAACTTACAAATTTATAGAATAAAATAAAATTAAAAGTTATAAATTTTATAAATTTATAAAATCAAAACACACACACACACACACATATATATATATATATATATATAAAGATAATAATAATAATAATAATAATTTGTATTAATAATTGGATCGGAAAACTAGGAGTCACTATTTACACCTTTTTGGTGCCAATAGCACTCCCCTTTAAAAACTATTCAATGATTAAAAGGTGTTTTTATAAAATTTAGGAACTTTATCATAGAATACTTTTGAATTTGAAGAAAATATATATACAACAAATTTTGTACCATACATTTTATTGACAATAATTTAACTGTTAAAAACCACAACATCGTCGCCCCTTGTAACACCCTCAAATCTGGAAAAAGCAACTGATTTTAATTTTTTTTTAAATACATCGATAAATGATACACCTCCAATCACAAATTTATTATTTAACCTCAATACACACATTTAATCTCTACTTGCTGTCTAAACAAGGACGGGTGCTACTAAAACTCAATAATAGCCACTATCTTCAAATTCCGGATGACTTCACCAAATACTTACACTTGTAAAAAGCTAAGACACAACTCTTCATAGCTGCTAGGACCAAACCCCCAACTGGAACCTGATGCACATGCCGACAAATAAAAATGTTAGGCTTAACGCCTAGTGAGCTCAAGAGTTTCCAACATATAAAAATTAATCATTTAAAAGAAAGAATGCGGTTAAATTCATAATCTTTCAATTTGATATGTCTTACATATGAAAATGACTCATTTTCCAATAGAATGCAATTTATGCAAAGAACACCGATTTAAACGTTTTCCAATGCAAACTACTTCAAGGGCGAAGACACCAATATAAACCGCCCACTTATAAATTATGTTTTACCCCAAAACTCACTCAAAACGGGAATGGAAATTGAACTCCCAATTCATAAAAGCGTAGATAAAGCTTAACTCCCGACACACCCAAACACGGTGGTACATATTACCCAACTCATAAAATCATGGATAAAACCCATACATATAAAATGTCACCGAAAACATGGATACCCAAAATACAATACCCAAAATAACACCTTTCGGTGACGGGGAAGACCCGATTCCATCGAATGTGGCGGCACATAAAGATAAGCCACGTATCTATGTTATAAGCATAACTTCAAGGATAAACAACCATTGGCATCAACCTAAACAAGTCTTTAGCCAAGGTAGACATCAACCCTATCCAGGTCTTTAGTCGTAGCGGACATCAACTCAAACCGAGTCTTTAGTCGTAGCGGACATCAACTCAAACCGAGTCTTAGTCGTAGCGGACATCAACTCAAACCGAGTCTTTAGTCCTTTCGGACATCAACTCAAACCAAGTCTTTAGTCATATCCAATAAAACCGACTTTTATGCATATGGATCCATTGCATTACGGTCAAAACGTTACACGACTCAAAGGAATGACAACGCACTCAAATCATGTAATTCCCAAATAAGGTGCAACTAGGTACACCATACGATCGAGGCTCCTTAACGAGCTACCAAGATTGAACATATGTTCCAAAGACTACACCGAGTACAAATCAAGCCCCAAGAGGTTTAATAAACGTTTGGCTAAAACACGAGAGCCAATATGGTTACACAACCTAAAATACACATTTTCCCAAAATATTTGATTCTCAAATTATCATTGGCCTTTGGCCCAAAACCCAAAAGGTTTTCCATTTCTAAAATGTTCCTCAAAGCCGAGAATGACCCAAAACCAAAGGACCCATACATTAGTACTTTTCAAAACATGTCGTTTCATGAAGGATGCATAAAAACCGACAAACACTTAAAGATGCATTTTTGACCAAACACCCATTTATGCAATAAATCATCAAAACACATTCTTTGCGACACATTTATCAAAATTGTAACACCCCGAATTTTAGAACTTGGTGTTTGAATTATCATGTTTTGGGATTTAAATGTAATTGGGGTTCGATCAGTTTTGGTCCTCGCGGGTTAAAATATCAGAACTGGTAAATTTGGGACAGTCGGAGCCTTTTCGGCGACTATGCCCGCGATAGTGACATGGTCACAATCGCGAGGGCACAATCGCCCAACTTGTACCGCGGGTGGGGTGATCCCCGCGACCTTGCCAGCGATAGTGACCAATGTCACTATCGTCGGGGCACAATCGCCGGCAGTCAGCCGGGTATAAATGCCTCATTTACGGGATTTCTTCATTTAGGGTTAATTTTGGGAGCTGATAGAAGGTTTCTCTCCAGCGATTTTGGTAAGGTTTCTACCCCAACTTCAACCATAACATTTAATGGTCCTATGGGGGTATTAATGGTGTAGTAAATGCTTCCTTAGGTGTGATTTTGGGAGGATTCTAGCTTGTAACCACTCCTCAAGTCTCCAACTTCTCATCTACCACTTTAGGGTTTGATTTCTTGTGAGAAATCACCAAGGTGAGTGTTTCTTGACTCTTCCATTCTCATACATGTTTAATAACGTGCTAGTATTTATGTGCATTTTGGTTACTTATTTATTAGTTCATGTGGAGTTAACCTAAAACCCTAATTGTGGGTAAAGTTGTAATGATAGAGTGTCAAACATGCTATTTGACCAAGACATGTATAAAAAGGCATGTAAGAGTAATAAGTTGTATGTTTAGTTGCATTTGGGATTTGATGAATAGACTAAAGACCCGGTTTGGGTTGAGGTCATGAATAGACTAAAGACCCGGTTTGGGTTGATGTCGTGTGTATGCTAAAGACCCGATTCGGGTTGAGTGCTCAAATAGCTAAAGACCTCGTTTGGGTTGACGCTGATCAAGTTAAATGATTTGAGAGAAATTATGAACGCGCTGATAATATTACATTGCGTTTCCTCTCTTATGACAGGAAGCAAGTTGATAGTCCGTCATGTAAACACGGTGTTATTGTACCAAGGCCACATTTTATAAATTAAATTATATTTATGCGTCCTCACTAGGCTTTAGCCTAACACTTGTTTCTTTGGTTGTCATGTATGGCAGGAAACTCTAGCGGCGAGAATCTACGGGAGTGAGTGGTCGATCGTGCGATCGAGAGCGGTCATTTTGGGAGATCTAGAGACCGGTATACTTGATGAATAGTCACCATTTTGTGGAGGATAGCGACACCCGATTGTAATCTGATAGGGAAATCTAGATTATTTAGGTTGTCGTAACTTTATGCCTCATTTATTTAGTTTGTACACAGTATTCTATATCCCCTTTTTGGGTTGATACTTTGGGATACCGTGGCGGTTTTTGTACTACAGGTTTCATCAATTTACAGTCGTCATATTGCCAAAATTTTAAGTTTTAAATCACACCAATTTTTAGAGCGTTACAAGTTGGTATCAGAGCTCTAGTTTAAGTGAACTAGGCATGAATGTAAGATGTCTAGACTTAGACTGAGTATATTAGGCAACGATTGTGAGATGGATATAACTCCTAAGATAGGATGGTCTTAGAGTCGTCGGCGACTACATGAATTGAAAGTTATAGTGATGGAGATGAAAATTCTTGTGTATTGCATGTTCATAATTTCACCTAGCTAACGTTATTATGAAGATGTTTTACGTGATTATGCTTGTTTTCCGTTGTTATGATGATTAATGAATGTGGTAGTACGTTTTCTTGCTTATAAGTTGCATACTCTCATCTTAGCTATATTCTCGCGTGTGTGACAGACTATGGTCAATACGCGTAATCGGCCGGAAGGGCAGGAGGTGACAGTGTCTACCGCTGACCAACCGAGGGTAACGACTAATGAATTGCCCCCACCTCTAGTAAACGTGTTGGGTGGAGGACCGGAGTTCATACCTCGTCGTAACATAGCTGCAACTCACCCGGTCATGGAAGAGGTGACACCGGAGACAAGAATGATGGACAGAATGATGCAAGCCATGAGCGCAACTATGGCGCAGCAGCAAGAAATGTTCATGAAGTTACTGGAAGATCGGGACGCCAGTAACCGTAGACCTGAAACGGTTGCAGAGAATGTGATTGTGGCGGGATCCGGAGGTTCGGAGCCCGTTGTCCCTTCTAATGAAACTCCTCCTCCCGGTCCGCCTAAGACTTGTACTTTTGAGACATTCCTTGGATGCCGACCCCCAGAGTTCAAAGGTACCGATGATCCGTTAGTGTGTATGAACTGGGTAAGAGAGATGGAGCAGGCCTTCAGGTCAAGCGAATGCGGGGAGAGTCAGAAGGCAATTTTTGGTTCTCAGATGTTGAGGGGAACGGCTCTAACGTGGTGGAACGTTTACTCCTCGTCAGTAGAGGCCACGGTGTTGGCCAAACTGAGTTGGTCAACCTTTAAGGAGAAGCTGATGGAAGAGTTTTGCAACGAACGGGCCTTAGATCGAATGGAGGAAGAGTTCAGAAATCTGAGAAAAGGGAACATGTCATTGAGAGAATATAACCGTCAGTTCATGGATAAGCTCGGTCTGGTGGGACACCTGGTCCCGACCGAGAAGGAAAAGATCAAGGCCTACACCAAAGGATTGTCGAGCGAGATGAAGAATCTTGTTCGAGTGTCTAAAGCCTCTACCCTCCGTGAAGCTATCGAAGAGGCTCAATTGGTGGAAGACTCCTATGGCCCAAGAAAATTAGAGAGGAGTGGACCGGCTGAGAAGAGGAGGTGGGAAGGAAATTCCGCACCTCCAAGAAGGACAAAGCCTTTCAACAACAATTACCGTGGGAGCGAATCGGGACGCGAAGCTAGATGGTGATCTAGGTGTCGGAGCAAGCATGTTGGCCCGTGCAATCCGGGAGGGTCAAATTGTTTCAAGTGTGGAAAAGCGGGGCATGATCGTCGTGATTGCCCGATCCGAGGGATTACGTGCTTTGAGTGCAAGGAACCAGGTCATATTCGGAGTGAGTGTCCGAAGTTGAAGACGGGAGGAAAAGAAATGAAGAAGGTGGATCCTCCGAGGGTGACGGGAAGAGCGTTTCAAATGACCACCGAAGAAGCAAAGGCTTCGACTGATGTAGTGTCGGGTATGTTTCTTCTAAACTCCGTACCTACGCGTATATTGTTTGATTCCAGCGCGAGCTTTTCGTTTGTATCAATTTCATTTTGTCAAAGGTTATCTGTGCCCACTAGTAGCTTAGAAAATGCTGTAGTGGTAGAATTAGCGGACGGCGATCAAGTAGTGGTTCGGAATATTCTGAAAGGTTGTAAGTTGGAGATTGAAGGGAAGGAGTTTTTGGTCAATCTAATGCCGATGGTTATCGGGGGGTTCGATGTGGTAATTGGGATGGATTGGTTAGCTGATAACCAGGTCGAAATCCTTTGTGCAAAGAAACTGATTCGAATTCCGATCTCGGATGGCGACTCGGTAACGGTGTACGGTGAAAGACGGAAGGGCGAGGTAGCAATCATTAACTTGGTAAAGGCACGAAGGTGCTTAGCAAAAGGATGTCCATCCTTTCTGGCATATGTGATAGATGCCAAACTCGAGAAGAAGAAGCTAGAAGATGTCGAGGTGGTAAGGGAGTTTCCCGATGTATTCCCGGACGACTTGCCTGGTTTACCACCCGATCGTCAAGTGGAGTTCAAGATCGATCTAACACCGGGAGCGGCTCCTATAACCCGAGCTCCATATCGTTTGGCCCCATCAGAGATGAAGGAAATGATGAGTCAATTGCAAGACCTTTTAGAGAAGGGGTTCGTAAGACCGAGTTCCTCGCCTTGGGGAGCACCGGTCTTATTTGTGAAGAAGAAGGACGGCACCATGCGGATGTGCATTGACTATAGGGAGTTGAATAAGGTGACCGTGAAGAACAAATACCCACTCCCTAGGATCGATGATCTATTCGACCAACTGCAAGGAGCGGGTTGCTTTTCAAAGATCGATCTCCGTTCGGGTTATCATCAAGTGAAAGTCAAAGAGGAAGACATTCCTAAAACTGCTTTTAGGACGCGTTATGGCCACTACGAGTTTCTAGTGATGCCATTCGGTTTGACGAACGCCCCAGCGGTGTTCATGGATTTGATGAATCGCGTGTGCCGACCGTTTCTTGACAAGTCGGTCATTGTATTCATCGACGACATTCTTATCTACTCGAAGTATGAGGCCGAGCATGCGCGTCATCTTCGAGAGGTGTTGGAAATCTTAAGGAAGGAGAAGCTTTATGCAAAGTTTTCCAAGTGCGAGTTTTGGTTGAAGGAAGTGCAGTTCTTGGGGCACGTAGTTTCGAAGGATGGAGTGAAGGTGGATCCGGCCAAGATTGAAGCTATGACGAATTGGGAACCTCCCAAAAGCCCCTCCGAGATTCGAAGTTTTCTAGGCCTGGCGAGGTATTACCGAAGATTCATACAAGATTTCTCCAAGATTGCTTCCTCGTTGACAACGCTGACCAAGAAGAATGTAAAGTTTGTGTGGACCGAAGATCAAGAGAAAGCATTTCGGACTTTGCAAAGGAAATTGTGTGAAGCTCCGATCTTATCCTTGCCGGAAGGATCGGAGGATTTTGTAGTCTTTAGCGATGCATCCAAAATGGGGCTTGGATGTGTACTAATGCAAAGGGGGAAGGTGATCGCGTACGCATCTAGGCAATTGAAAGTGCACGAGAAAAACTACCCCACTCATGACTTGGAGCTGGCGACGGTAGTGTTCTCATTAAAGTTATGGAGACATTATCTATATGGTACAAAGTGCACCTTGTACACGGATCACAAGAGCTTGAAGTATGTTTTCGATCAGAAAGAACTCAACATGAGGCAACGAAGGTGGTTAGAGCTACTTAAGGATTACGACTGTGAATTACTCTACCACCCGGGTAAAGCAAACGTAGTGGCCGACGCCTTGAGTCGGAAAGAGTACAGCGGGAAGCTTCAAGCCAAACTCACTCGGATTGAGTTAGTATCGAGCCTCATAGAAAGGATCAAAGGGGCGCAAGCCGAAGCCTTAAAGGAAGAAAACCTCAAGGAAGAAGTGATGACCAAGCAACGGTTACTTTTGACCGAAGATAGTCGAGGGATCAAATGCTTAAATGGGCGAGTTTGGGTACGGAAGTTTGGTGGTTGCCGGGAGCTCCTTTTGGAAGATGCGCATAAATCCAAGTATTCTATCCACCCGGGAAGCACCAAGATGTATCGGGACTTGAAATTGCATTATTGGTGGCCGATTATGAAGTTGGATGTAGCCCATTTCGTAGAGCGATGTGTAACTTGTTCACAAGTGAAGGCCGAGCATCAACGACCCTATGGAAGCCTTCAATCGCTCGAAATACCCGAGTGGAAATGGGACAAAGTTACCATGGACTTTGTGACCAAACTACCGAAGACCTTGAGAGGGAACGACGCTATTTGGGTTATTGTCGACCGTTTGACCAAGAGTGCTCACTTTCTAGCGATGCGGGAAACCTTACCGATGGATAAGTTGGCAAAACTCTATATAGACGAGGTAGTCTCTAGACACGGTATACCTTTGTCGATAGTTTCCGATCGTGATAGTCGGTTCACGTCGAGATTTTGGGGAGCTTTACACCAAGAGTTGGGCACGCGGGTAAATTTAAGCACGGCTTATCACCCACAAACGGACGGACAAAGTGAAAGGACCATTCAAACGCTTGAAGACATGCTTAGGTCTTGTGTGATCGATTTTGGCGGTAGTTGGGATACCCACCTACCTTTGGTAGAATTTGCATACAACAACAGTTACCACTCCAGCCTTGGGATGGCACCTTTTGAAGCCTTGTATGGGCGGAGAACCCCCGTGTGTTGGTTAGAAACGGGGGAGAAGCAGTTTGCCAGTCCGAAAATAGTACAAGAGACGGCTGACAAGGTTAAATCGATTCGAGAGCGGTTGAAAGCGGCGCAAGATCGTCAGAAAATTTACGCCGACAAGAAAATAAGACCGGTGGAGTTCCAAGTGGGAGATCGTGTAATGTTGAAAGTATCTCCTTGGAAGGGTTTGATCCGTTTTGGGAAGCGTGGGAAGCTAAGTCCCCGTTTCCTCGGGCCGTTCACTATCCTAGAGCGTATTGGACTTCAAGCTTATAAGCTAGACTTGCCACCCGAGATGGACGGAATCCACCCTACGTTTCATGTGTGTTATTTGCGAAAGTGCCTAGCGGAGGAAGAGAGCGTCATACCGCTATCCGAGATTCGTGTGGAGGACAACCGATGCGTGGAGGAACCCGAGGCTATTTTGGAAAGGGAAACTAAGAGACTTCGCCATAAGGAAGTCGTGATGGTCAAGGTACAATGGAGACACCACCGAGGCACGAACGTGACATGGGAGTCGGAAGAGGACATGAAGCGTAGATATCCTCGCATGTTTATATAGTATAGATTTCGGGGACGAAATCGTTTCCAAGTTGGGGAGGATTGTAACACCCCGAATTTTAGAACTTGGTGTTTGAATTATCATGTTTTGGGATTTAAATGTAATTGGGGTTCGATCAGTTTTGGTCCTCGCGGGTTAAAATATCAGAACTGGTAAATTTGGGACAGTCGGAGCCTTTTCGGCGACTATGCCCGCAATAGTGACATGGTCACAATTGCGAGGGCACAATCGCCCAACTTGTACCGCGGGTGGGGTGATCCCCGCGACCTTGCCAGCGATAGTGACCAATGTCACTATCGCCGGGGCACAATCGCCGGCAGTCAGCCGGGTATAAATGCCTCATTTACGGGATTTCTTCATTTAGGGTTAATTTTGGGAGCTGATAGAAGGTTTCTCTCCAGCGATTTTGGTAAGGTTTCTACCCCAACTTCAACCATAACATTTCATGATCCTATGGGGGTATTAATGGTGTAGTAAATGCTTCCTTAGGTGTGATTTTGGGAGGATTCTAGCTTGTAACCACTCCTCAAGTCTCCAACTTCTCATCTACCACTTTAGGGTTTGATTTCTTGTGAGAAATCACCAAGGTGAGTGTTTCTTGA
Organism: Arctium minus; assembly: GCA_954870635.1. NCBI lineage: Eukaryota > Viridiplantae > Streptophyta > Magnoliopsida > Asterales > Asteraceae > Arctium > Arctium minus. Next base: position 5,462,975 of record OX941080.1, on the reverse strand, counting down.
CTCTTCCATTCTCATACATGTTTAATAACGTGCTAGTATTTATGTGCATTTTGGTTACTTATTTATTAGTTCATGTGGAGTTAACCTAAAACCCTAATTGTGGGTAAAGTTGTAATGATAGAGTGTCAAACATGCTATTTGACCAAGACATGTATAAAAAGGCATGTAAGAGTAATAAGTTGTATGTTTAGTTGCATTTGGGATTTGATGAATAGACTAAAGACCCGGTTTGGGTTGAGGTCATGAATAGACTAAAGACCCGGTTTGGGTTGAGGTCATGAATAGACTAAAGACCCGGTTTGGGTTGAGGTCATGAATAGACTAAAGACCCGGTTTGGGTTGATGTCGTGTGTATGCTAAAGACCCGGTTCGGGTTGAGTGCTCAAATAGCTAAAGACCTCGTTTGGGTTGATGCTGATCAAGTTAAATGATCTGAGAGAAATTATGAACGCGCTGATAATATTACATTGCGTTTCCTCTCTTATGACAGGAAGCAAGTTGATAGTCCGTCATGTAAACACGGTGTTATTGTACCAAGGCCACATTTTATAAATTAAATTATATTTATGCGTCCTCACTAGGCTTTAGCCTAACGCTTGTTTCTTTGGTTGTCATATATGGCAGGAAACTCTAGCGGCGGGAATCTACGGGAGTGAGTGGTCGATCGTGCGATCGAGAGCGGTCATTTTGGGAGATCTAGAGACCGGTATACTTGATGAATAGTCACCATTTTGTGGAGGATAGCGACACCCGATTGTAATCTGATAGGGAAATCTAGATTATTTAGGTTGTCGTAATTTTATGCCTCATTTATTTAGTTTGTACACAGTATTCTATATCCCCTTTTTGGGTTGATACTTTGGGATACCGTGGCGGTTTTTGTACTACAGGTTTCATCAATTTACAGTCGTCATATTGCCAAAATTTTAAGTTTTAAATCACACCAATTTTTAGAGCGTTACAAAAATGTCCAAAAATCCCAAAATGTGTGCTATATAAATTTATAAAGTTAAACGTTTTCAAAATAACCAAACTTATCAGCAGTTAACAATTTCATGTAAAACACAACACTTTAAAATAAACATTTTGGCATGTACACCGTTTTAACAAATCAACTTGAACCCACCTTGCTAGATTTAGGCTAAATCTAGATTTTACCCAACTTGAGCTCCTTTGAAGAGACTTGAATCCTCCAAGCCAAAAATCTCCAAAACCTAGATCCATACATTTTCAACCGTAAATAATCACATTCAACCCTTAGAATTGTTCCCCAAGTAATTACATGAACATTTCATCTTATACCCAAAAACCCTAATTTTCCATACTTGAAGAAGAAGAAGATTACCTCAACTAATAGCTTGAATCCACCAACCAAAACACATGTAGGTCTCCAAAACGAACCATAAGCTTACAATCTTCAAATGATGAAAGGGCTAGATGAATCCCCCAAGAGCTTGGTGAAGGAGATGAAAATGAAGGTTTTGTGGTTCATGATCCCAACTAGCTTAGATGATGAAGAATCATGTGGTTTATGACAAAAACACTCAAAAATGAGTTAGGGTTCGTGGGAAAGGGTGAGAGATCAGTTTGGGAGAGAAAAGGAAGAGATTAGAAATGAGAAAGTGAGAAAAATGGCTGAAATCGCAACATTTAACAATCTGGTACACGTAGGTTATAGTGCCAGTGGCACAATCGCTGGCACAATCGCCAGAGATGTACCGCGGGCTCTCAGCCTTGGCGATTGTGCCAAGCTATTGTGCCCTCTGGCACAATCGCTGGCATAGTCGCCCGGGTGCCCCCGAACTCCAAAAATCCGACTTTTTCAACGCCAAAACTCCCAATTTTCCGAGGGACTTTAAACAATGCATTTCCCTAACAAAACTCCACTGTTTATAAGTCACATAAACGTCCGGGTGACAATTACTTACCGAAAATTACGGGTGTTACACCCCTCTCCCTTTCCAACACCCGGTGAACTCGCCCGCCATGATGTATGACACTCCATCCCTACGGTGCTTTTCAGAATAATACTAAAAGGCTGTTTGACAGTTGTTGAATGATTTGGTACAAGATTATTAATAGTCAGAATAATTAAAAGACTCTTATGATATAGTGTAAAATGAAATATTTTACCAAATAAGATTCACCTCTTAGCGATTTAAAGATTGTTTTTTAATGAAACTATTAAGAGGTAAACAAATAGTAACTAAATTGAATAAAAAATACTAAATTGAAAGTTAGGTGTTATTATTTGACATTTTTGTAGTTAAATAACATATTTGACACATTCTACAAACTTTCGTGCCTCCTTGTTTATTTATATGCCATATTTTTATTCTAATGGGTCATGTGGGCTTTTCTTTTGTTACAAATATAAATATCAGATATAATTAATGTTTCTGATTTGTTAATTTATAAGTTAATAATCATTATGAGATATACATTATATTGATTCTAATTAACATTTTTTTGTGGGAATATCAATAAAAAGATAAATACATCAAATATAACGAATTTTGTCTTATTCCTTATTTAGTACAATGATGCATTGTTCCCTTAATTAATATTAGAAGTGTATTCGTGCAATACAACGTGATATATCTCGATTTTAATGTTTCATAATATAATGTTTTTTTATAAAATAAATATTAATTAAATATTCTGTTAGAATTCAATGATTATCTTAATTATATTTTAGATTCTTTATATTTAAAATAAGATGTCTATCCTGTATTTTTTATGTTTGAATTTCTAACTAAGTAACTGATAAGCATAATCAAATGCAGAATAAACATCTAATTTTAAATATAAAGAACATAAAATATAATTAGAATAATCATTGAATTATAACAAAATACTTAGTTATTATTTTATAAAAAAATTACATTATTAAACCTAAAATAAATTACATCATTATTAAACCTAATTTTTTTAAAGGGTATCCTAGGCACATCCTAGACTAATCCCTGACAATTTTTAACTGTTAAAGCGATAGCCTTGGATAAACCACAGTGGCCACAGGTTGCGTACGTCTGGATTCGAACCTGGATTATAATTATAATTTATTAAACCTAAATTATAATTATAATAAAAATTAAATTAAACAAATTTATCAAAAAAAAACATTATCACTTTCTCAAAACCATACAAAATCGTATTATAAAATAAACAAAGACATAAAATAAAATGAAACATTAAAAATCAAGATGTATACAGTGCATTATATGAGTACATTTCTAGTTACTAACAACTATAAAATTCAAATTCCAAATCTTATAGATTCGTAAAAAAGATATATTGCTGGTAGGGGTAGATTTTTTTAATCAGCGGTAATAGTAGTAGATACACAGGTTCAACACCCAACTTGCAACTCTCTTCACACGCTCGCCCCAAAAACAGACGAAAAAAAGAACGACCAAATTATCATCTCTCTCCCTTCGTCGTCTCCGGTGATCCAAATCTTCAGTCGGAGAGATCTCAACGCCTATAGTAATTACTAATTTTATCGGCAAATATGAACGAGAAGGCCGGCGTCTCAAAGGAGCTCAATGCTAGGCACAGAAAGGTCTAATCTCCATCTTCTGTCACTTGATCTGTGTTTAATTTTGAATTCATTAGGTTTAATTGTTGATTTGATGATTGATAGTTTGATTTTTACAATATTATTGATTTAAGATTAGCTGATCTGATTTCTGTGAACATTGAATAATGAATACGTGTGATGCTACAGTAGCGTTACAGTTGTTGAAATTGTATGAAAGCTGTTGCCTTTGGTTGTTCGATTTTTTGTTTGCAAGTTTTATTAAGATTTTTGATCTATTAATCCGGAGATCTGTGTCTTCTTCAAGTGTAGCCTTAGATCAATTTTTTGGTAGTTGGTAAACATGAACAGCATGGTTAGTATATTGACTCGTATTATGTGTAAGGGACGCTAGGTGACAGATTTATCTAAAATCCGTTGTTAAAATTTTGTGATAATTCTAACCCCTTGGCAGATATTTTTTGTAGTCATCTAAATTTGTAGTATTTTCATTAATAGTTTTATTAGAGGTCTATTTTGATTGCTTAGCAGCCCATGCTTTTATCAAGCAATGGGCTATAACTGGAGGCATCAACGAATGTAATAAGAGAACAGACCGTGGATGCTAAAAAGTAATTTAATGATGATTCAATTACTTAAACTACTTGGCATTCTCTCATCCTGTCTGATAAGGAAAGGGTGAGTCAAGATGTAGACTGTAGTCTGTGAATTTTTTGAAGGCAAGTTAGTGTGGATGGGAATCTTGCGAGGGATTGATACAACTGTATTTCATACAAACTGCGTATCCCTCGTCTATGTATTGTTTCTCTTAGTTCATGTTTGTTCAAGGTGGATCTTTACTTGAAAACAGTGTAATAAGTTGTCTTGAATCAAAAGAATGGGTTTGTTAACTGTTATAACTTAGATGGACTCCATTAACATTTAATGCTAATGCTACCAAAATGAGATAATTGGATGATGAATATAGAGACTATGGAAGACAAACTATCCTCATTGGTTGATTTGGTCATCTAGATCAGCATTGCAGGGTTAAAATCTAAAACGGTGAACTGTTGTCTGCATATACAAACTTGCAAAGCGAAAATAATAGAACTCCGTTATTTTCCTTCAAAATGGCTTTCTATCATTAAGGTTGCACAAGTGTTTGGACCAGGTTTTGTTCATGCTATCTTTTTCATTCGTTTCCCCCCTGCTGTTTTCTGTGCCACTCTTTAATACCTCCCATTCTCCATCTTCTTCACATTTTTGTGCCTCCAGAATTATTTTTTCTGCAAGTCAACTGAAATTATGTGATCCTTGTTGAGTTGTTTCCAGATACTAGAAGGACTTCTTAAACATCCGGAGAATAGGGAATGTGCTGATTGCAAAACCAAGTATGTGCTGCATTTATGACATTCATTAATCAAGGTGGAGTTCAATTTAGTTATTTCCATACATCAACTGCTAATCCTGACCTTTCCATGGCAGAGGTCCTCGATGGGCTAGTGTTAATCTAGGCATCTTTATATGCATGCAATGTTCTGGAATCCACAGAAGCCTTGGGGTGCACATATCAAAGGTAATAATTTATTAGTGCAAAACCTTAATTTCGAACTAGTATTGTATGTAGATGTGGCTGTAAAGAAAGTCTCCATCATTTCAAGAGTATATCTTACCCTCCCCAGACGGCCAGACCCTACTCCGCGTGGGACAAATTGGGCCTGGAAGGGACCTTGAAAAGCAAATGACATGGATCAGAACAGGTACAAAGAGCTAGGGCTTAACCATTTATAGACCAATCTAAGAGAGATGTAGGGTGTTGCACCCTTTGGTACTTGAAATTCAATGATGTACTTCATCGGGTAATTTTCTTGAAGTCTGTTATTGCGATTGTAGTTTCCATCGTCTCTCTCCATCTTTGTTTAGTGTCCTCGAGAACGTGAAGGCATGAGGGAGGATAGTGGAACACAGGGAAAGTTGTGTGTGTGGGGGGGGGGGGGGGAGACGTACTAGAAGGTGAAGAAGCACATGCATTTTGTAATGGAAAGTTGATAGAATAAATCTTGTGCTCACAAAAATGTTTTCCAGTTTGTTTTAGAAATGCAACTAAGCTTAAGAAAGTTAGATATCCAAGCCAAGGGTCAAAGTGATCCTACAGATTTAGAAAAAAATTATGTTCTCTTCGTAGGTAAATTTATCTGTCAGATCAATTGAAATTAATAAAGTCAAGGGGGAAACTTAATTGTGTGTATATATACACATACATAGAAGACTAGAGTGTATTGAATTATAGGATTTCAACGTGTCATGAACCCAACTATCTAAATAACATATTGAATGAGACTATTCATATCAATTGCACACTACAAATTAAACATATCATATACCCATACCATATGGTCCATATCACGAGCCAATACTACCCCAAATAGATAATGTTGATTTTGCTTGGTCTGCATTCTTAGTCTTGAGGCATACAAGCTATGCAGTTAATATCGGATATCGGTGCTATATCGGTCAGGGACCGATATTTGATATATCGGAAATATCGGTGATATAGCAGTCCAAAAATATCGGTTCATATAATATTTCTTAGAATTATATATATATATATATATGTATGTATGCATCCATAAACATATCATATGCATTAACTAAAAACATAGTTTCAACATCAAAACATCAACTTAAAATAGTTTCGACATCAAAACATCAACTTAAACAAGTTTCACAAAACAAAATATAGGAAAAGTGTTCATAAACGAGCTAATCGCAAGCAATAGGTTCGGCATCCGAATCAACATCATCTAAAACGTTCACTTCTTCATTTAGGTTAGCTTCCCAATCTTGATTTCTCACTAATTAAAAAAAGGCCCAACTATAACTCTAACAAAAAAACTTAAAAGAAAAGCCCAGCCCGGTAGTTAATGAAATAGGCCCAAAAAAGCATTACAAAAAAATCGGTTATATCGGCCGATATTTTGGTCAAAATATCGCCGATATATCGGTCAATATCGCCGATATTCTCGTTCCGATATAAATAGTGATATTTGATCACCGATATTTTGGCTAGGAGCGATATCCGATATATCGGCGATATTAACAGCATAGCATACAAGAAAGAAATTGGTATCAAATATACTACCTCTGCGTATGGCTCATGTTCAGATATAAATAGACTTCACAGTTCACATCTCGATTCTCACACTCGGCGTCAGTACAGAGAGTAGAGCATTCAAGAGCGATGACTACTGAATGGGGGTTTAGCATTCCGCTTAGGAAGGTTATGAGGCATAATATGTGCCACATAAGCATCGGAATTTTATAGGGTACATAGAAAAAGTTTCATATTGCTGTAGTAGACTAATACACATCTACCAGGACTTGAACTTTAAGTCAAAGTGGTTACTGTTTGCATGTGTTCAGGCCAACAGAAAATTTCTATTTGGTGGTACAATACATTAGCTACAGTCAAGAGTTGTAGTGAGTGTGTACCTTGATACCAAATTATGGTTGTAAGTGTGCAAGTTGATTATTGCACTCCAATTGTGTACATTTAACATTTCCTAGTTCATCACAAGGAGTGGCCTTTACAAACAAAATTTCTTGTCTCATGACACCAATAGGAGTCTACGATATCACCAAGTATATTGCATTGCAAGTAGTTCATTTCATTTTTTATGTTGAGTTAGTTAATTTGCTCAGCTTTTGAACCTCATCCATTTGTAATTTTTGATTAGTAATATTAGGCCTTTGTGTTTTCCCTTCTTTAAGTATGTTAATTTGTTTAAGATCAGATCACCTGTTAACAGAAACAAGAGTTTGTTCTTTCATTATTTATTGGTGCATCCCTTCCCAGGTGAGATCAGCTACACTGGACACATGGCTTCCCGAGCAGGTTGCATTTATCCAGTGTAAGATCGATGTTCCTCCTATTTCTTGAGTTCATGAATGTGTTTGATGAAGATTTAAAACTATATAAGTAGAGGGAGTTATAATTATGTTTTATGGTAACACGTTCTCTTTGTGCTCAGCTATGGGAAATGAGAAGTCAAATAGTTATTGGGAAGCAGAGCTGCCACCAAATTATGATAGAGTCGGCATTGAAAATTTCATTCGGGCAAAGTATGTACCTTTTAGTGCTTAAAAGAACCTTTGCCCTTGATGTCATATGTCGCTTTTTTTCTTCATTCTCTTAATTGTCTATACTCTTATGTTTATAGGTATGAAGACAAGAGATGGGTTGTTAAAGATGGAAGACCAATTTCACCTCCTGCGGTGCAAGAAGAAAAAGGCGCCGTGCAGTGGCAGAGACCTGTTGAGAAAACTGGAGGCACCAGCTACTCTGAGAGTCCTGCTGGTGAAAAGAAGAGCTATCAAGCACATACTACAAAAAGCAGCACCCCTGCTGCAAGAATCAGTCTTCGTGTGCCTCCAAAAGGACCTGAATCTGTATGTTAAGTTGTTATTGTTTAACTACTGCCCGGCTTACTGTTATATCTAAATAGCATTGTGTGTCACATAACTTGCATTAGGGAGGGAGGGAGAGGGGGGGGGGGGGGGGGGTGAGGGCATACAGTCAAACAATGTTAAAAGGCAAGTGCTTATCTATGGTTAGCTGAGTTATGAATTATATCTGCTTACAAATTATAGTGGAATTTCGTTCTAGATGCTATAAAATCGATGCTGGCTGAACTTGGATTCAAGGCCTAGGCAAGAATGTAATTTTAGGCAATAAATTGACTACAAAGACATGACCTAAAGCTCAGTTGTTAATTATTTGTTTGTCTTTCAAGAAGTAGCATCCACGTGATGTAATGTGCAAACTTCATACGTATATGATAATATGTTATATCATCATATCGAGATGCTGGAGGTGGGAGGCATCCACATAATCTGGAACAAGTTAAGATTACCCAAAGCAGCCACCGCTGTTGTGATTTGATGTTCAATACAAGCCTATGGGTGTGAATAAAATAAACAATTATTTTTTGTGTTTATTTGAAAGTGAAAGGTTTAGTGTTAAGATATATATAATATAGGGGAGAGATCAAATGCAAACCACCATATATAGGGGCAGGTTCAAACAATAAGCTAAAAATTTTGCGAGAAGGCGAGAAGTGTGATATCATATATGATACACAAGCGTAATCATATATGATTAAATACATGTTACATTGGCAATATATAGATGTTTAATCATATATGATTAAACACACCCATAGGCCGTGTAATCATATATGATATTACACTTCTCGCCTTCTCGCAAAATGTTTAACTTCTCGCATGATCTTTCCTCTCTCTCTCTCTCTCTCGCTGTATATATAAAGTAGGAAACTGTTATACCGTCTTAAATGTCCATAGAACCTTCAATAGTTAATTTCACAATTTCTTATTTGAAGTATGATGTTTACGACATGCTTCTATGACATCGGTGGAGTTTTACACTTCTTTTTGCTATATGAACTGTGCTTGATGGGGTTGGTTTGGATCCACTGAATGAAAAAAGGTTTCCTGTACGATTAATCCTATGGGATTCATGTATGTATTTGCCATCTCTTCTATATTAGGCAAGTTAATGAATATGTTGGGCTCATTATGTGTTTGTTATTCCTTCTATGCTATGCAAGCTTGTTAATATATTTCAACTCAACAGGTGATACAGAAAGCTGAGCCAGCAGTTCCTTCTGCTGAATTGGCAAAGGAGGTTGCTGAAACTGTCTCTCCTCCTAAAGTTGATTTTGCAACTGATCTTTTCGACATGCTTTCAATGGAGGATGGTCCTACTGAGAAAGGTCCAGAAGCAGCTTCTACGGATGATAATCTATGGGCAGGATTCCAATGTATGTCTTCCGTTTCCTTAGATGTACTTAAACGAGCTCTCTTGAGTAGCTGCAGCTCTCTGTTCTCATTATTATGATTCCCTTTTGTCCAGATTAATCGTCCAAGTTGGAAATGACCAGCACATTTAATAGTCTGGACCTATATAACTTAATAGATTTACCAATAACCATCAATTAACATATCCTGAAAACCACAAGGGTTGTGGCGTATTGATTAAGGCCCTGGGGGATGTGGTGGAATATCTCATTTGCCTAAGGTTCGAATCCAGGCGTACACAACAATTGTGGCCACTGAGGTTTAATCAGGGCTGATGTCTTACGGTCATAATTTGCCAAGGGATTAGTCTAGGCATAGCCTAGGACATCCTTCCCAAAAAAAAGAAAAAAACATATCCTGAAATGTTGGTGTCTTGTCTTTCTTACTTGACGCATATGTGGGGTAGTTTAATAAACGTGGCATGATAACATTTCTATTGAAGGGGAAAAAACACAAATCACGTAGGACGACCTAACTAAAAAGGAAATGGAGCTTGATCTGGGATGGATAGATTATTATGTGGTCAGTTAGGTGATGTGGGGATGGTTCCACTTTATTACTCCCTCCGTCCCAAAATAAATGTACACAATGAAAAAGGCCCACAGTTTTAGAAATGTGTAATTATTACACATCTTAATTAACCAAATGTCATATTTTCCCTTAATAATAGAGGGAGTAACGAATTTCTCCATCTCATAAATAAGGTTTGAATTGGAAAGGAAGCATTTGTTGAAATTAATGATATAATCGGAATGTATTTATAATTATTATTTAGATTATGTTTAGTCTTAATTATGTATGGGTCAAGAGATTAGGAAGAGAGGTGTCGATTGGCAACCATGGCAACCATTGTGAATAGTCACAACCGCCGGTAACTACCACCACCGAACAGTCGCGTCGGTTCAGAAACACCTCTTCATGAAAAGTCACAATTGTTAGAATAGTTATAACACTTAGCGAACCAACACAATGGTTCAAGAGATACCTTTTCGGTATCTATATATATGTAGCGTTTTGTACTTTCCAAAATAAGTGAATTATCAATAAAGTTAGTAGAATTCTTGGTTATATTGTTCTATTCAATCCAACATTTGGTATCAGAGCAAACGGCTTGATTCAGAGAAGAGAGAAAGAAGAAATTGATCGGGAGTAGATCAATAAGGACAAATCGATTAAGAGAAATCGATTAAGAGAAGAACCGATCGGGAGTAGATCGTTCTTCAGAAAGGGTTTGCGAAGGAGAAACCGCTGCCAGAGAAGAAGAGAGAAACCGCTACCGCCATTGTTGCTGGAAAAGATAAACCGCCGCTGCCATCGTTGGTGAAAAGAAAAAGCCATTTATATTTGTTTTAGAAGAAAACCAAATCAAAAGGATATGACGGGAGATAAAAAAGAAAACAACAATGTTATTTATAGAGAAGTCGCGATACCGTTATCATCATATCAATGCCCTGTTCTAAACAATACTAACTACACATTATGGGCATTAAGAATGAAGAAGATACTAGTGGCAAATGGAGTATGGGATTTAGTAGAAGGAACAAGTACATCAAAAGAGATTGATGTAAAAAAGGATAGTTCTGCGTCAGCATACCTATTTCAAGGGTTACCAGAAGATTTGCAAATGCAAGTCGCGGGATGTGAAACAGCAAAAGAAATTTGGAATTCCCTAAAGTCCAGATTTATTGGGACAGAAGATGTACAACAGGCACACTCGCAACAACTTAAATCAGAATTCGAGAGACTTGTAATGAAAGAAGATGAATCAATAGATTCATATGCCGGGAAGTTGATGAGTATTATTACAAAGGCTGCCACATATGGATTAACGTTTGATGAGCAAACGAAAGTACGGAAGGTACTTAATGCAGTACCAGATAAATTTGTACCAGTAGTAGCAACCATTGAAATGATTGTTGATTTCAAGACTGTAAAGTTAGAGGAGATTATCGGGAAACTTAAGACTTATGAAGAAAGGATTAAGTTTAGAAAAGGAAGTCAGGAAGATAATAGTGAGAAGTTGTTGTTCACACGTCAAGGGAATGACAGAAATTATGAACACAACTATGGAAATGGTAGACGAGGAGGTGGTAATCAGACACGAGGAAGAGACCGAGGAAGATTCTCAAGAGATAGTAAGAATGAAGATAGTTATGATAGAAGAAGGAAAAACCCTGGAGATCAAAATTACCATAGAAGAGATATTAGAGAAATAGAATGCTATAATTGTCATAAGTTTGGACACTATGCTGCAGATTGTCCAGAACCAGACCATAGAAAAGAAACATCAAACCTTGTGTTCGAAGATAACGAACCTACGTTATTGATGGCTATGAGTAAGGATGAAAACGAGATGGCATCCTTAGAAGAAGAACCAAGATGGAATGGAATTGTCATTGAGAATGATGAAATTTCAAAAGAAAAGTTAGAAGGCATGAGGTCAAAAATAGAAACCGATTTGAAGAGTAAACTAGAGTTGTGGAAGTTAGAAATACTTCAAGACATAGAAATGGAGAAACAAGAGCTTGAGAAGAAAATGAGAGATAGAGAGATAGCATTTGAGAAACAAATGCAGAGAAAGTTAGAGAACCTGAAGAACTTGAGAGATTGCACAAGCACAGAGATGAAAGAGAATCATGAAGTTGTTTTAGATAAGAAACATCTAAAAAATGAACCAAGCACTAACAATGACAAAAGGGAGAAGCATCGTGAAATGCCATCAAGGTCTCCAAAGGGGAGCCAAGTTAAGAAAGACATAAAATCAAGCAACAAGAAAGTTGAACCAGAAGATCATGATACAAGTACTACAAACAGATTGTTGGAGATTCAAGATTATGAAATGATACTACCAAAAGAAGATGTTGACAAAATTGACAAAGATGATCGAGATAAGATTGAAGACAAAGGAAATGGAAACAAGCCCAAGTTCAGAGAGCAAGACTTGCTGCAATATGCCCAAGATAAAGATGGTGGAGGAAACTTGTTTTTTAACCTCTGAAGGTTGCAACAAGGAAGAGCCAACAAGAGAAAAGGCAACCAGGGAAGAAGCAAATGGCATCAAGATGAATGTGGATCGAAGCACAAGTGATGGGGACTTCATCATTGTGGACGATTGAAGAAGACAAGTGTGATTATATCAATTAGGGGGAGTGTTGAAATTAATGATATAATCGGAATGTATTTATAATTATTATTTAGATTATGTTTAGTCTTAATTATGTATGGGTCAAGAGATTAGGAAGAGAGGTGTCGATTGGCAACCATGGCAACCATTGTGAATAGTCACAACCGCCGGTAACTACCACCACCGAACAGTCGCGTCGGTTCAGAAACACCTCTTCATGAAAAGTCACAATTGTTAGAATAGTTATAACACTTAGCGAACCAACACAATGGTTCAAGAGATACCTTTTCGGTATCTATATATATGTAGCGTTTTGTACTTTCCAAAATAAGTGAATTATCAATAAAGTTAGTAGAATTCTTGGTTATATTGTTCTATTCAATCCAACATTGACCAATTCAAGAGGAAACTATGCTGGGGACAGTGACCAATTCAAGAGGAAACTATGGCATCTACGAAGGAAAGAAGTATTAAAGAGGCTGGATCATTTGAACCTTCGTGAAACTGATTTTTCAGCAAGTAAACCACAACCTTCGTTGTTCTTGAGTAGAAAAATGAAGAAATCACGGTGTTATTTTTGTTTTTCTCGTGGACATATGTATTGGAATTGTTCAAACATGAATAAAAGAGTTTTATTCAAGGAAAGGAATTCACAAGAATTAGGAGGTTGTGTAAAATCAAAGAAGAAGATAACAAGGACTCTTTCTGATAAATTAATAATACCCTCACCAAATTGGACCATAGTCGGATCGGATGTAAGTGGGTGGAACGAAATCTGGTATATATCAGATGAGTATCCACGCCATATGACAGCAAATATGGATTTGTTTAAGCATTTCAAGAAAGGATCTATTGGCACAAGTAGTATGGGAATTAAAGTTGAAGGTTTCGGTGAAGTTGTGGTACCAACCGAGGGAAGAAACTACCTAATAGCAGGTGTGTATTTAGTGCCTAATTGCGCACTGAATGTGTTGAGCCTTCAACAATTAATTGTGCAAGGATTTAGGGTAAGACTCCAACATACGAAAGCCATTCTTGAAAGAGCTTTTGAAGAAGAGTATGTTAAAGAGGAAGAGGAAGTCAATGATATGGATGGGATGTGCAAGAACGAAGATTTGTACAAGTTAGATTGCATCCAAGAAAAGGCAATCATTGAAGTGTTCAAGTATTACAATTCATGTGATGAATTATCAATAAAGGAAGTTTTAGACGGTAAAAGGGTTGGAAAGGTGCCAACTAAAAGTGAATTTGAAAGTTTAATAGGTTTCATGAAGATGGTTAGTGAAGATGAGATCAAGGAAGATTGTAAGAGCCTCGTTAAGGAGCATTTTGAAAAGTTAGTGGAGTGGTTTTATAAAGACTACTTGGATTGTGAAGAAAGGATTACTCCGGTTGAAATACATGGAGTCGAGATATGTTTGTTGGACGTTTATTTAACTGTACAAGGCTTTGGAGGTCATGTGTATGTGACCACGAAGAATGAGTGGGAAGATGTAGCAAAGGCTTTGGGTTTTTCAAGTGATTTTGCAAATGGTATCAAGAAGGTGTACATGACACACCTTGGACTTTTGGGAGCCTATTACGATACCGCCACAAGATACTCGAGGGACGAGTTAGCACCAAAGGCAAAGGAGTGCAAGGGTGCAAGTGAGGCGAAGGGTTTGGGTTTACCAAAAGGAGAAGACTTACCTGGAGGAGTTGGAGATACCGGCATGGAAGAATCCGTGAAAGAAGCTGACTACTGCAAGGAAGAAGATGATGTTTTCATCATCATAGACTGATCAAGCATAAGGGATTTAGATTAAATCATTAGGGGGGCATGTTGGAAACTAATGATTTAAATCTAATTTAGAAGCCTTAGTTTATTATTATTATTATGTAAATAAGTATTGAAAATAGGAAATTAATTAACTGCAAAGGCAGTTATGTTTGGCGCCAGTTGTGAACCATTGTGTTGGTTCAAGGCACCTGTTCATGTCTATAAATATGTGTATTGAACATAATTGTATATATCGATATATCAGTTTGTGTATATTTCTTGTTCTCTTGTTTTGTTTTCTTCTAAAACACACACGCACACAAGCACTGTGCGAAACCAGAAGGCTATATGAATAGTAACATGAGGCGATCAACAAGGATGTCAAACCTGAACAGAATCGGTGATCTGATCAATTCTAACAGCATTTACTTTCAAAAGTGGGCACTTATTTTTGGGAAAACTAAAATAGAAATGTGGACATTTGTTTTGGGATGGAAGGAGTATTCTTTAACACCCTATTTTCAGAGTTTTGGCTTACAGATGGTTTATCATGTTGAAATGAACCATGCTCACTTTCCTCATATTATCTTTGCAGCTGCTGTAGAAGTATCAAGCACCGGTACAACAGATCTTCCAAAACCTGTTGATAACAAGGCCAAGCCCACTTCTGGAATAGAAGACCTGTTCAAAGATTCTCCTCCTTTCTCACAACCTAATGCATCAGAAAAGCCTCAGAAGGATGTTAAAAATGATATAATGAGCCTTTTTGAGAAGGTATAGTTTATAGAATCGACACCTTGAGCATCTTTTTCTTGCTAATAATACCTTGGACAGCTCGGCCTCAATAAGCTTCTGTGTTTTCACTATTTACCATCAACAGGATCTAGTCTGCCTGTTTATTCTCCATGATCTAGTCATGCCTGTAAGGGTGCGTTTTGGTACGCAGGACATGACAGTACAAAAAACTCGTTGTCCAATTGACGCAACATTAGAGTGGGACAGAACAAGATTTGAGTGGGAGAAAAATGCATTTTTTCTAAATAGGACAAGATTGGAAAATTACTAAACTACCCATGTCAAACTAATACCCTAAAACCTTTCATAATTCTTTCACCCACCTAGGCGCCGACCTCACTCTCACCTGTCTAGTCCCGTCCTCGTACCAAAAGCACAAACTGAACATATTAATGTTTTCTTTTTTCATAGGTTTGTTCTTTCTTCTTTGATAACCACTACGGATGAGAACTGATTTCAAATCCCTTTGTATGCTAGCAGGGTAGTAATACATCACCATATGCTCTTCATCAGCAACAACTTGCTATGCTAGCTCAACAGCAGTACCTACTTATGGCTGCTGCTGCTAAATCAGGTGGTTTACCCAAGTTTGCTGGGAATGGACAACAACAGCAGGTACCTGGTGGTACAAATTTGTCCAATCAAAACTGGGCAAATGTTGGCTATCAATTCCCTGGAATGCAAATGCCAGCTCCTGGAAAAGATGATCTGGAGAAATATTTGCAGCAGGTATAAAACTCATTTACAGTGTTTTTGGTTTATGGTTGCTGAAGCCATATTGCTGCCTTTTTTCTGAATGTTTTCTATACAATTATCAATTACGAAAAACAATAGTTGAAGAAAAGAGATTTGCTTGCACTCTCACCTTATATTTTACATGCTTGAATTAGATGGGAAACATAGGAGCAGCAAATCCAGCTGGGAATTCATTTCAGGTTCCAACATCCAGGTATGATTATATCTTGCGTGTCATTTCGTCTATGTATTAACTGGAGCATGTAAAAGCGAAAAGCACTAATGCTTCGCGTAATCATGGTTTGGGAAAGCATTTGGAAATTGGTAGTGAGCTTTGGGCCATGTGTGGAAATCGTAAGCTAACTTATTTTTTGAGCTTATTGAGAAAGTCTCGCTTGGTTAAAACCATAAACTAACTTCTTGAAACGCCACCTCAAAGTAGTGTTTCAATAAACTTCAACTCTTCAAGGGTTTTTCTTTTTTCATTTTTTCCGGCTATATTCCTTGTATTTTTCCAATTAATTTCTCAACACGTCTTTTTAAGTCATTTTACAATTTCCGCTAACATGACTAGTTTATTAGCTAGTTTTTTTTTTGAGCTTATTGAAAATGTTTAGTTGGTTAGCCATAGCTTTTTGAAACGCTACTTCAAAGGAGTGTTCTAATAAACTCTTAGGGTTTTTTCCCCCTTATGCCCTTTGTATATCTTTCCAATTAATTTTTCACATGTCTTTTTAGGTCATTTTACTTTATCAGCTAGTTCTTTACCAAGGATGACTAGATTATCAGTTATCTTATTAACCAACAACTAATTTTTCTGCTAGTTATGCCACACATAGCCTTGAATCCTTGATCTCTCTACTATTTACCCAAATCCTGACAGACAAGAATGGCGAGCGCATATGCATACCATGACTTTATTGTTGAAATCTCGACACTAATTAGCATTTTTTTATAGCATTTACACCATGGGCGTAAATGCCACTACCAACGGCACAACACTTCCTGGGGCATCAATACCTGGAATTATGGGACAAAATTCGTCTTTCAACAGCATGGGGCCATCCGGAGCATCTAAACCACAAGCGGCATCTCCGTTATCATCTGCACCCGCTTCCCAGTCTGCCAAAGACTACGATTTCTCCTCTTTAACTCAAGGCATGTTCTCGAAACCATGATCATTTTCATGCAATAGTTATAGTGTACCATAAAACAGTAATTCACAAAGAATCAAAAAAACTATTTTTCCTTTTATCGGGGATTGTAAACTATTTGTAGAGGATGCAATTTTCAGCTTTAATTTCCTTTCATCTATTTCACTCCTACACTACCCACCAAGGATGGTTTATGTTGTCTAAACTCGTGTTTTCTTTTTTCCTCATTATTTCTGGTTTTAAATCTTCCTATGCAACTTAGGTGTTGTTCGGTTCGTTTTCTGTTAAGACCTGAATGGATATAGCTGTCTGTATGGATATAGTTGTCTGTATGTTAACAGAAAAGTTGTTCGGTTAGTATGTTGAATAAACAGTCTGAATGTCAGAAATGACCATTTTACCCCATAAAACAACATATATAATCAGAAAACAACATATATAACATACAGAAGCAAGTTTTTCTACCAGAAAATGCATATATAATAATAAATGTGAAAATGCATATATAAAATACAGAAACAAGTTTTTCAGATTTCAGATGTGAAAATGCATACAGTCGTGATTTCAGATGGAAAAACCAGAAATTCGATGGAAAAACAAGTCAATTAAGATGTGAAAATGCATAAATGTGAAAATGCATACTGTGACCACCAAATCGATGGAGAGGAAAAGAGATGCTACTGTGACCACAAAATCGATGCTACTGTGACCTCCAAATCGATGCCATTGTGACCACAAAATCGATGGAAAAACAAGTTTCTAAATATCGATTCTACTGTGACCACCAAATCGATGGGTTGATTTAAGTACCTGGAGAGTAGCAAATATCGATTCTACTGTGACGAATCTAAATCGATATCGATTTAGATTCTAAATCGATGCCACTGTGACCACCAAATCGATATCGATTCTAAATATCGATTCTACTGTAACGAATCTAAATATCGATTCTATTGCGACCACCAAGTCGTGATTTCAGATCGATGGAGAGGAAAACAGAGATCGATGTAAAAGAGAGATCGTTCCCGTACCTGTGCTTCTTCAATCTGATTTCAGGTCGGCTGGGTTGATTTCAGGTCAGGAGTTGGAAGGGTAGCTGAGGAAATTAAAGCATATTAAATGGCTGAGTGTAGAAGACTTTATTTTTGTAGCTGATTCGGTCAGCCACTAGCTGCCCCATTAAGCTACTACCAGATATGGCTGACCGAATCAACCATATCCCTTATTCAGCCCATTAAGCTGCTACCGAACATTCCCTTAGTCTTCTATGTTTATGTGAACAAATTGTGAAATGAAAAGATTATGCACCAGAATGAATTTGGCTGTATGCACGGAATTAAGTTGGCTATGTTTGGCAAACTAGTTGGTAAGGTAGCTGTTAGCCGAGAAGCTAGTTGATAAACTAGTACCATTTCCGGGGATCCCCGACATGTCGAAAACTGTGGCCGGGTGATTATTCCCCAACTCGCCCTTCCCCATATGTATAATATATAAGTGTCCATATTTTTATTTATGTATGTCCTAAAATAAGTATCCACTTTCAAAAAGCATAAAACTAAATTCTCAAATTTACCCTTAATCAATGCACAAATGTTTAAGAATTGTAAAGAGAAACATTATATAAGGGTAAAGATGTCTTGGTTAACAAAAAAAGTGTAATAATTATGCATGTCGAAGGGGCTGTCTATTTGTTTACCTCTTAACAGTTCCATTAAGAGGCAACATCTGAATCGCTAAGAGGTGAATCTTGTTTGACAAAAAAAAGTTTGTCTCTTAATGGTTCTAAAACCCTCCAAATGATTTTGTATTTTGGGTCTCCCTTAACCATTTAGCGCCCTAATTTCATTCTGAACAATTACCAAACAACTATATTTCATTTTGCATTATATCATAAGAGTCTCCTAATCATTCGGTACAAAACCATTCAACAACTGCAAAATAGTCTCTAAACTACATGTCATTTCACTTGTGGACATTTATTTTGGAGGTAGGCCCATCAATAAGGGAGAATGGGATTCAATTCCTAGTATTTCATTGGAAAAATACAAGGACGTAATTGGGAAAAAAAACTTATTGAAATGATAGTAGAAGTAGTAACTAATTTACAAGCTAGTTTATGACTAATTAAACACATTTTCTTTAATAAATGCAAAAAATTAAGTTATCTTATAATTCTCAAACATACCTTTTTCTCGATTTCTTTGTTCTTAGAGCATCTCCAAAAGTATCTTTAAAATTTCTCCAAAATGGAGAATTAAAAGTCAAAATCTACATAAAAATTTGCATCTATCTCCAACAGATTCTCCATTTTGGAGATTAAATCATTACTTATAATATTAAAATATTGTATAAATCTAATAAAATATTATTTATCTCTCATACCCATCTCATTTGAAAAAATCTTATTGGTAAAATATAATAAAAAACAATTTCTCTCTCATGGTAATCATTTTTGGAGAATTTGGAGAGTACTCCATATTTGGAGAAAATTACACTCTCTCTCCTACTTTCTCCATTTTGGAGAAAGATTTGGAGAATCTGTTGGAGCACAAAAATGTCTAAAATCTTTATTTTCTCCATTTTAAAGAAGCTGTTGGAGATGCTCTTACTTGTTTTAGTTTGTTAAGTTACAAGCTCATGGCTTTGAGCTTCTTTTCCCTTTTTCCCTTACTATTTGTACTTTTGACCTTTTCCAATTAATTGCATGAGATCATCATATTAAGCAATGTGTTTAAACAAATCTCCAAATGATGTGCTGTGAATTTATAAATTTCATGATAACCAACACGTAGGTTTGATTTTGACTTTTGGATGGTAGCTTCAATTGTGACTCACTTTGGTAGATTTTATATGTAATAGGTGGACGATGTTTCATTTCTTTTCTGTTAATTAATTTTTATGCTTGTTTTGATATAATTGATTATATGATATTAATTTTTAACATCTTACATCATGATGATGATCAATATATTATTGTTTCAAATTTACCGAGAAAGATTTTTTAGACGTCAAGAATTACACGTACACAAGAATGGGCTTTTTAAAGAATTACCAGTCTAAAGATTGTTCTTGCTTTTAACACTTGTTTATGTTCACAACGTTTTGTAGAGGTCAATAACGTTATGTATTTCTTTGGAACACTTACGGTAAGAAAACACTTTTTGAACCTATGAGTTGACTTTGTTTATCTGAGTTCATTTATCTTCAATTACATTCAACTATCTTTATCTACAGTTATCTATTTTTTGGTCACTTTCACGAATTTTTACATACAGTTAATCACTTTCACATGTATGAATTTGCCAAAGTCTTCAAGGCTGTTTGTTTACCTCTTAATGGTTCTATTAAGAGTCAACATCTGAATCGCTAAGAGGTGAATCCTGTTTGACAATTTTTTTTTGCCTCTTAATGGTTACAAAACCCAACTTCGTACCTTGGGCCTCCATTAACCATTAAGCGTCATAATTTCATTTTTAACAATTGTCAAACAACCATATTTCATTTTGCACTATATCATAAGAGTCTCTTAATCATTCTGACCACTTCATGTAACACCCCGATTTCCGAAGGGTATCATTTCAAGTTAACACTGAAAGCGATATATTAAGGAAAAAATAAGATTTTTGATTTTGGACTTGAATCCTTGATTTTATAGTCTAGATGGATGAAGGATTCAATTACGAGTCCAACGGTTCTTTCCGGAGCAAAAACGGAGCTATAACGAAGAAGTTATGACCAAAACGGTTTTCGGGGAAATCATTGGGCTC
The DNA here is from genome assembly GCA_954870635.1 of Arctium minus. Taxonomy (NCBI): domain Eukaryota; kingdom Viridiplantae; phylum Streptophyta; class Magnoliopsida; order Asterales; family Asteraceae; genus Arctium; species Arctium minus. Next base: position 5,442,241 of record OX941080.1, on the reverse strand, counting down.
ACTGGATGGGGCGCACGGGCCGTGCGAGGGCCCTTCACAAAAACGCACGGGCCGTGCGTGGGGGTCAGAGGCGCGGCTTAAAACCTGATTTTCGCCCCATTTCACCCAAAAATTCATTCCTTCATAACTTTTGCTCCACAACTCCGATTTTGATGATTCAAGTTGCTATGGTTTCGTTTTTGAGAGCTTTTCAAGGATATGGCAAGAGATTGGAAGTCTATTGAAGTATACTAGAGTATTTTATGGTGGTAAGCTTCTCATCTCTCACTATTCATCTTCTTCCCCAAGTTTTCTAGGGTTTCATCCACTCTTTGTTCTCCCTTTCATAGATTGAAGGTTTGTCACCATTTTGGTGAACTAGAAGTGTTTTGGTTGGTGAATTCAAGCTTGGGCTAAGGTAATCTTCTATTGTCTTCGGTATTGGAAGTTAGGGTTTCGGTATTAGTTGAGGTATTCATGTATATGGTTTGGGAAATGATTCTTTGTGGTTGATTATGATTATTTATGGTTGGAACCTTATGAATCTAGGTTTTTGGAAGATTTGGTTGGAAGAACCAAGTTTCTTCAAGGAAAGTTCTAAGTGGGTAAAAATCTAGATTTAGTCTAAATCTAGCAAGGTGGGTTTACTAAACTTTTGTTAAAATTGGATACACATCATATTTGTTTAATTGTTGTTATTATCACATATTTGCTCAAAATGGTCATCTTTACGGGTTTAAACATTTGATGGTATTTCCATGAGATTATGTGAGATATATGTATATGAAGTATCATCCCATGAGTTACTCTATGTTGTGTAATTATTTGGGTTGTGTGCCCACAATGGGTATTTGACATGATTAAGGAATATATGTTTGGTATAACATGATGATTTCCATTCGGAATACACTCTTGGTGTTATTGTATCTACAACGTGGCTATGTGGATATTCATGTCATATGATGGATTTACATGCTTATGATGGTAATATTGTGTTCTTGGTTGATACCCGAATGACTAACGGGTTGAAACACATCTTTGAGACCTCCTATATGCATTATGTGGACGAACCAAGTCTGTGATTCACTATAGGAACGTAGGTGGGTGACATTTGGAGAATTTCCTAAGGGGGTAGTCTCCTATGTACCTAGACCTCCGCCGTCGGGGAATTTCCTAAGGCGGTAGTCCCCGTAGCGTGTCAGGCCTTTGAGTCGCCAAAGAAAGTGGCTTCAAGGTGCATTGCCTCTTTGGGTGAACCGGATTGGAGATAAATGCATTATGTGGACGAACCAAGTCTGTGATTCACTATAGGAATGTAGGTGGGTGACATTTGGAGAATTTCCTAAGGCGGTAGTCTCCTATGTACCTAGACCTCCGCCGTCGGGGAATTTCCTAAGGCGGTAGTCCCCGTAGCGTGTCGGGCCTTTGAGTCGCCAGAGAAAGTGGCTTCAAGGTGCATTGTCTCTTTGGGTGAACCGGATTGGAGATATGGGTCTCTCCCGTTGACTCCACATCTACGTGATCATTTGTTAACTGCTGATAAGAATTGTATATGTTCTATTATGCTATTTCTTGTTCAACTCACTAGGCTTTTTGGCCTAACACTTGTTTGGTGTCGATGTGTATCTCAGGTTTTAGCGGCACCGGTTCTAAGCGGGCTTAGTGCTTGGGTGAGAGATTTGGGAATATCGCTATTGGACTTACTTTTGGTAGGAGAACCTTTGGGTTTATAAATGACACTCTTATTTGTAATCTCTTTTCTAGTTATGGAAATTAGATTAGTAGGTGGTTATTTATTGTCCGTTTATTTACGATTGTATCTAAACAGGTTTGTGTATTTTCCCCATTTTTGGGAGGCTCTTGTTTTGGCAATTTTAGATACCGCATGTCCGTTTTTTCGGATTTTTGTTATCCCTATTTTTAGGGTGTTACACTTCATGATTCTGCACCAAACCATTTAATAACTGTCAAACAGCCCCCTTCGTCATGATGACAAAATATATGTAAATAAATGTAGGTAAAAATAAATGAATGTATATGAAAATTCTCTCATCGTCATAACTATTACTCTCAATGGAACTCAACCCTTCTTCGTATACCCCCTTCGACGACATATTTTCCATTTCAAGAGGAAAACAAAGAAGGTAGGATCTTGTTTTTTCTATCAATTATAACTACCTAAATATTACATATTGTATAAACCAATCTCAATTCTTGATTTTGTATATTTTGAAGCTGCAAAGGTGTAGGTATAAAAACATAATATTGAGAGTAACAATAGGCGTGAAATATGCAAAATTCACATGTGCCTGGTGGGAGAATGCACGTGCCATGCCACAAACCGACAACCGTGCAATTTGTATTATGGGTTTCATTTTGCTATATGTTAATTTTGTTATAAATTATGTCAATTTTTTTATTTGATTTAAATATATAATCATAATAGACTACAACCTTATTAAACATAAATTATTAATGAGTTAAAATAATTATAGTTTGTTGAGATTTTTTAACTGAAACATGTCGTCGGTGAAATAACAAAATGTGAAGTGAACTTCATTCTTATAAAAGAGTCCAAGACTTTGGTTTTAAAACATCTCAATCACATACACATTTGAACAACTGATCTATTAAAAATAAAATATCATTTTGTAAAAAAAGTCGATGCCAAGATTCACATTCGAACTTGACATTTGTTGAAATCAAGTTTCAAGTCACAAACTCTACGAGTGGTTGGAACCTGGACCCGAACCAATCCTAGAATCTGAGACCGAGAGTAGGGATTAACAGATTCGACACGCATCAAGGAAACATATTGAATACTAATCTATTCATTTTCTACTTAATCATATGAATCTAATTAATTAATTATACATGACCGCTACCTTCCACGATAAGTACTTATTTAAATATGTATTATTCCTTTTATTAAACTAATTTCAAGCAACAAAAAGATTAAATTATTATACATATGCCGACTCACACAAAGACAAAATATAATATTATGATTAATGTTGTCGACTCTTCTGATCCTAAGACACTGAGTTTGTATAAACTTGACCATCAGAAAAATCTGAAATAAAAAACAAATATAGGTTCTTGAGTACCAACCACCATAATAAGTCAATGAACCTTTGCAATAATCGGACCCCTAATGTGCCAATGTTACTTCTAAATTAGAAATACAATAAGAAACTTGAAAACCCCAATACATGAATTAGTATCGACGTATCTTAAACGATTAATCATCATGTTCTAATTTCATATGTATAATGTATATGTTTATATAGGGATGGTTTCAATTGGAAACCAAATTTCATCGGAAACTTTGGAAACCAAATTTCAATCATTGATCTTTTTAATCAATGGTCAAGATTCATTTGAATTATATATGGTAATAAATTAATTAATTTATTAATAAAAGATAATATGTCAAAAGGGTAAATGTGTCTTTTTCTTTTGTGTTTCAAATTTGACAACAAAGATGAAATATGGTAATAAATTAATTTATTTATTAATAAAAGATAACAATAATATACCAACACTACATTTTTATTACCTTTTCATCAATATGCAGTATGTAAAAACCCAATTAAGTTTCATTACCATTATTGTTTCATTATCTTTCCATTATGTTTCACTATATCAAATCTGTTTCATCAAGTTTCACTATATTAATATTTTGTTTCATTACCTTTTCAGTATGTTTCACTATATCAAATATGTTTCATCAGATTTCACTCTATTAACATTTTATGTTTCATCAGGTTTCACTAAATAGTGAAATATTTTAAATTAATAATGGAGTGGTGGTTGGTGGACGATTACATATCAAACAATGAATAGTGTCAAGATTGTTTTAATTTTATATGAATATTTAATTTCATATGAATACTTGAAAAATTAAATATTTTAATTTTATATTAATATTTTAATCAATCAATGATTCATCAGAATCAAAAATAGAGGATCTGATTAAAATTTGTTTTCCTAAATTAAATATTTCATTTTTACATTAATAAATGACTAACATTACCATATATAAAATAAATTAAAAATAAATAATAATTATTATAATAATAATAACAATTACCATATATATTATGAAATTATGTAAAAGACTAAAATAACCTTATCAATTAAAAATAAAATTAAAAAAAGGAAATTCAATGATTGGTTGATTTCGGTTTTCAAAGTTTCCAATGTAATACTGGTTTCCAATTGATCCCTCCCCTGTATATGTATATGTATAGATCTAGAGAGAGAGAGAGAGAAAAAAAAAACTATTTCAAACGAGAATAATAATGATCAAATAAGTGAATATGAGAACTACTAAGGGGCTGTTTGTTTACCTCTTAATTGTTCTATTAAGAGACAACCTCTGAATCGCTAAGAGGTAAATCTTGTTTGACAAAAAAAATTGTGTTCCTCTTAATGGTTTTAAAACCCTCTCAATGATTTTGTATCTCCCCCCCCCCCCCCCCCCCAAGCCATTCAGAGTCCTAATTTCATTCTAAACAATTAGCAAACAACCGTATTTCATTTTGCACTATATAATAAGAGCCTCTTAATTATTCTGGTCACTTAATCATTCTACAGTAAACCATTCAGCAACTGACAAACAATCCCTAAATCAGATGTGATTTTACACTAAACTCATGTGTAAATCACATGTGATTACCGCACGATCTTGGCTCCAGGCCAAGTCGCCCAGACATATTTGCGTTGACTGTTTTTCATAATCACATGTGATTTCAATACAAAATCATATATTATTTATCAATTCTTATATATATATATATATATATATATATATATATATATATTTTTTATTTTAATCATCGTTTGATCTTCTGCTCTCTTTATCTATATCTATATCTATACTATATTATATTATAAAGATGGCATAAAAAACTCTTAAAAACAAGTCTTAAAGCTTAATGTACCACTATTTAATGTTAATTACTTAAAAAACAACCATAAAAACTGTATGTACTACATTTAATGTTATTCATTAATTTTCAATCATTATCTCTAACCATTTTAACTCCCCTAAAATCATTTCCTACTTTAACTCCCCTAAAATAACTCTCAGCATATTTTAGATATAAAAAATCTAAAATATAATTAAAAAATCTTACAGAATATTTTATAAAAAAAATTATATTATTAAACCAAAATAAATTACATTATATTATTAAGTCTAAATTAAACAAATTTATATAAAAAAATCATTATCACTCTCTCACAACCATCCAAAATCGTAATGTAAATGGACAAAAAACAGAAAATAAAATGAAACATTAAAATCGTGATGTATCTAGCTGCATTGCACGAGTACATTTCTAGTATATCTATACTATATTATAAAAACGGTATAAAAAACTCTTAATTACAACATTTTAAGTACAAGTTACAACTAATTAAAGCCAATTACTTAATTTACAATTTCTTAATGCTTTGGTACAACCTTTCCAAGCACAGTATCTCACATAATCATCTATTTGTGGAATGGATGCTCATTTATTAATATAACTATTTATTTTTTTGGTGGAGAATTTTATAAAATAGATTTTATATTAATATAATCTATTTTAAATGTAGATTTTACATTTAAATCTATATTAATTAGATGCAATATAAATATTTTTTCTTCCGTATTTTTTTATGTTACATCTCATAATGATTTTTCCATATTTTATTTTATAAAATCTTTTTACATAATGAGATGTAATATAAACTCTTTTTTCTTTCGTATTTTTTTTGCTAATATAAAATCTATTTTATTTTATAAAATCTACACGTATTTTATATTAGCATAATATAAAATCTACACGTATTTTTTTTGATAATATAAAATATACACGTATTTTTTTTTCATGAGCATTAAAAGAAGAAAAAAGAAGGTTGATATGAATTAAAAATAAAAAATAACAAGATACACTAATAAATTATCGTATTCTTTAAAATAAAAATATTCCGCAATACTTTCCAAATTAACCAAGTATAAAGAAAATAAAATAGAAACGATGTAGATATAAAAATATTCTTCCATATTTTTAATATATGTACATTTAAATGTAAAATCGAAAATGAAAATAAAAGATTTTAAAATATTCACTACATTCACTATAAATATATATAGCTTCTCTATGTATCATCCGAGTACAAGAAGAAGACGAACGGTCGTGTGTCAATGACGGAACCTGCAACTGAACAAAAGGTATTCCACTATATTTTTGTTTCTTTGAAAAACTACTTTTTTATATTTTATTTTATTTAGTGAGGATTTGTTTATATTTTTCAAAACCCACAATCATATTTTTCGAAGTAGGGGAATAAAATATATATACATATCTTTATTTTTATCGATTAATACTATGAGGTTTTGAAGTCAATACCGGATAAATATGTTGTGAGACATGTCGTTTGAGTTTTAAATAATATAATACAAAACTATTACCAATATTATTGCACAAACTCATAACAACAAACGATTAAGAATATATGCAAGTTAACCACTTGTGAAAATACATTCGTTTTTCACATTGTATTTCATTAACTGTTAACAGAGAAATTACGTTTCATTTTAACTCGTTTCAATATTCCAACAAAAAATTTATCCACCCGTGCAATGCACGGGCCCAACACTAGTATATATATTAATAAAGGGAAAGGTCCAAAAAAACCCAATGGACTTTAGTGTTTGAAGTGATTAAGTCCTTGGACAATTTTTTGAAACAAATAAGTCCTTGGACATTTCAAAACCTGTTAACTAAATTCTTGGACTTTTGATAACATGTTGAATACATCCTTGTTACTTAAAAATTTAACTTGCAACCTATATAGCAGGTAAAACTACAAATTAAAAACAAAGTCACCTACTTTATTCGCCTACAAATTAAAAATGAGAAAATTAACTAAAATAGTCAATATCATAAACCATATTTATTTTTCTTTTACCATTTTTCAAAGTTTTTTTTTCCTAAAATTGTCAAAGTTTGCACATAATGTTTTTTTTTCCTGCGTAAGGATTGTTTTTTTTCCAAAAAAATAAAAATAACAAACATCCTTACATAGAAATTTTTATGTATAAAAATTCACTTTCTGCTTATAACTTTAGAAAAAAATTACACTTTGCATTCTTATAAAGTTATAATTAGTTATTTAATTTATTTTATATCAATTACTTTTTCATTTACATTTTTATTTTATTAACATAGACAATCAGATATTAACTAAAATATATCAAAAAAATTAGTTTTTTTTTACAAATTACACCATTATAGTCGTTTCGTCAATACGTTCAAAATGAACTCAATATTGTTTTTGAACTTTATCTTGTACTATTCAATATCATAAATACATACGAATTATTTTTAATATTTACCATTTATAATTACAAATTAATCTTATATTATTAAATAAATAACCTTAAAGGATAGAAAGTGTAAATATTAAATATAATTAGTACGTATTTATGATATTTAATAATATGAGATTAAATCCAAAAAAATCAATATTAGACTTATTTTAAACATATTGACGAGACAATTATAATGGTGTAATTTGTAAAAAAAACGTACTTTTTTTGATATATTTTAGTTAATATATGATTATGTGTATTAATATAATAAAAAGTTAAAATGAAAATAAAAGGGTAGAAAATATAAAGTAAATTAAATAACAAATTATAAAGATGTTTTCTATTTTTTTTTTTTGCCAAAAACATTTTTTAAGGCAAAAAAATAATATGCTTTGACTATTTTAAGAAAAGACTTTGAAAAGTGATTAAAAAATTAATTTTGTTGATGAGATTGACTATTTTAGTTAATTTTCTTATTTTTCTTATTTGTAGGGTGATAAAGTAGGTGACATCTTTTTTGTTTTTTCTTTTAATTTGTAGTTTTACCTATTATGTAGGTTACAAGTTACATTTTTAAGTAATAAGAATGTATTTAACAGGTTTCCAAAAGTCAAATGATTTATTTAGTGTGTTTTGAAATGTCTAAGGACTTATTTGTTCTAAAAAAATGTTCAAGAACTTAATCACTCAAAATACTAAAATCCATTGGGTTTTTTTGAAAATTTTCCATTAATAAAATATCTTAAAAAAATGAAAGAGATATTTGTGATAAATGCGACAGGCCAACCTTTCATCAGAATATTGTTTTTCATTTATAAGTATCCCAACTTAAATTATATAAAAGATATTATAATAAATTATTTTATGATAAATTATTCAATTAAATATAATGGTGCCTTCAACGTTCATGGTATCTAAGTTGTATATGATTAATTGAAAAATAGATTAATATATCATTCAATAAATTTTCCTTTCCAAGTTTCAAGAAAAGTGCATGAAATTGCAATTAAATATTAATTTAATTCAAAGAAAACTTCTATAATGTTTCTATGAAATAATTTGAATACCATTCAAAACACAAGGTTTAAAAGCAAATTTATGTAAAAATAACTAAAATATATATATGTTCAAGATAAACAATGGTGGATCAAAAAAAAAAAATATGATTGGGAACATAATTAAGGGTGTCAAAATACTCTGAAACGGAATAACTCATCCGTATCAAGACGGTTTCGAGTTATTTGGTTTTTGGCTTAAACGGTTCGATTAACTGAATAAAGATAACCTAGCTATTCGGTTCGATTTTAGGTTATTTTTAATATATACTATTTTGGTTAAACCAAATAACATATATATTATACTAGCTAGTGTTTATATATTTTACTATTTCAATTAAGCTTAAAGCAAGTACACACGCTACATGTTCATACAACATTTCTACTGATTATAAAGAACCAAATTGCTTTGAGGTGTATTCAATATTTCAAGAGACAAAAAGGCGCTATACCAAGGGTCGAGACGGAGAGAACGCAAGTGGAGTTATAGATATGCCCTACTATGGAGAATTGATAATGGAGATGTGAGAAATCGAGAATGTTGCCTATTGGAGAAATCAAGAATGGGAGATGTGAAATGGATCGATGAACAAATCTTAAAGTAAAGCAAGAAATGTGAAACCGGGACTGTGGTCGTATGTGCAAGAGATCGTCGTCGGTTCAACACAAATCTAGCAAGAATAATTTTAATTTATTTATGTGAAACCAAATTACTTTTAAATTATATTTTATTATTAATCAAATGGTAAAAAAAATTAAAAAGTTACCAAAGAGAGAAAGCACAATGAATGTTTCAAATCACTCAAAATAAATATGATATCAAAGATATTGTAGCTATTAATATCGTTGATATCAAATTATTAAATTTATTGTAATTTAAAATCGTATCGAAATGTATCACATCGAAATCACGAGATATCAAATAATATAAAACGACATATAAAGACTTAATTTTCTTACATCAATTAAAAAAAGCCTACATCCGATAAAAACCAAAATAAAATTATTTACAATTTAATTAATTTTATCTTACAAAAACTAAGGTTGTGTTTCGGTTATAAGTTGAGTTAACGGTGAGAAACGTGATAAGTGGTTATCAACCGTTAAATGAGAAATGAATGCAAAAATAAGAGGACAAATATGATAGAGTTGCACTCTTAGACCACAACCAGATCAATTTCTTTCTAAGACACAATTCATGGAAGGACTTAATATTAAAAAAGATCAATCATTCAGATCCACTTCTCATTCTTCTCACAACCGTGGTTTGCCCAAAAACTAAACCATTATTTTAACGATATCCGTATATTTGTCAACTATCTTATCCATGCCCCTCTATCGCATGCACCAAACGACGTCGTACTATACCAAAAGTGCGAAAACGTTGGTGTGAACGATATTTATGGGACCCACCACAGGGATGCAGTTAAATACTTAAAATTTAAATAGCAAGCAAACCCATATCGCGGAAGCCCACACCATCCCCGCATTAATTACCCCCACCCCAATCCCAGATCTACACCTCCCACTATTAATACCCACACAAACCACCTCTTCACTCTCACAACCACCACCACCCACCACCACCACCACCGTCCACCACAATCATGGGATCATCTCTCAAACTCGCCGTACTTTCCGCCACTGTCTTATCCACCGCCGTCATGTTCAACCTTTTAACACCAATCATTATGAATCTTTCACTCACGGAGGTCCGTGCCATATGGTCCTCACTCATATCATGGCTCAAACCACCTTATCTTTACGTCGTCATCAATTGCATAATCATCACCATCGTTGCTTCCTCACGGTTACAATCCAAGGTCGCCGATAATTCTGACCATCCAACGCCGTCAACTTTTCCGTTACCGCCATTTGAGCATGCAACTGCCAAGGTCGTTGTTCTTCCCGTTGAAGAAGTACCGCAGTTTCTTCAACATGAAGTAAGGGAAGTAGTGGTGCCGCCGTTTGACGGAGTTATGTTGGGGGATGAACGGCCGGTGGCGGTGAAGGAGGGAGTCGCCGGTGATCGGAAGTTTGTTCAGGTTCCGGAACGTGGTGATTTTAGGGATGAGGATGTGAAGATTGCGACGGAAGCTTATGAAGAGATTACGAAGAATATGGTGAATAAATCTGTTGTCTCGACGGCTTCTTGGAAACCTTTGAAGATAAGTGAAGTGGGTCTTTCTTTTCCGGTGGAGAAACCACCGGTTTCTGCTAGATTCAGTCACCGGAAATCTACTAAAGTCAGCCCTGAAGGTAAACAAAACACTCTTTTTTTTTCTTTGAGTTTTAACACATTGAATGCATGCATATTCGGTTCGTTAGTGTCGTCGGCAACCTGCCGGAATAATCGCCGGAGGTAGATACTGGTTTCTATTAAAAACGGCAACTTTGTGTGTGTGTGTATATATATATATATATATAACATGTATTCATCGGCGGGTTTCTGTATTGATAAAGATGACAAACAGCACATACAAAGCTTAATCTTGAAGATCGATTCCGTCACTGAGTTTGAAAAGATAAGAGAGAACCGTTATCGGGAAGCAAAAATACACCATGAAAATGACGTCATCATCTGGTTTATATATATAGAGGAAGGATAATAATATGAGAATTTAAACACGAAGAAAAAGAAGAAGACATAATATCATATATGATTATATATTTTTTGGTGTGTTTAGTTATATATGATTAGACGTTTATATTGTCAATACAACATGTGTTTAGTTATATATGGTATCAAAACTTTTAAACTTATCAAAAAATGTTTTATTTTTGTTTGATTCCTGCATTTGGGTCAGATTCAAACGTGAAGTTAAACATTTAATGGAAAACGGAATTTTTTTAAAAGGGTGTCCTAGGCTATGCCTAAACTAATTTTTGACAAATTATGAATGTAAGACATCAGTGATTAAACCTTAGTAGCCATAATTGTTGTGTACGTCTGAATTTGAGCGCGGGACAGATGGGATATTCCACCATACCATCTACGGTCTTAACCAGTACGCCACAACACTTGTGGTCTATGATTACATTTATGAGATACAAGTTTAATCATATATAATTAAACATATGTTGTATTGATCACACATAGATGCTTAACTATATAAAATTAAATATACCCAAAAAAATATAGTCATATATGATATTAAAACTTCTCAACTCCTCACAAAATGTTTATCTTCTTACATGATATTTTATATATATATATAAGATATATAGATGAAAGTTTAAACGAGAACGCTAATTATTTAGGAAAATAAGAAAAAAACAAAAAAACAGTAGATCATATACAAAATCTTATGTGATTTTACATTAACCCGAAAAAACGAACGTGGGTGACTTGAGGTACGGCCTAAAATGACACAAAGTTACGTGAATCATATATGATTTTGTACGTAAATCTATATACTGTGTTTTCCTGTTCTCATAATAATTATTGTATAAACCTTATATATTCAAAAAGTGCGTAGAAATTATCGAATCTGGTTTACAAGTAACCTGGTTTAATTAGCAGGTGGAAGAACATTGGGAGTCACGAAGCCAAAGCGGCAAGACACTCTGGAAACCACGTGGAAGACAATAACCGAAGGTCGGTCAGTTCCGTTAACGAGGCACCTCCGTAAATCCGACACGTGGGAGACCCACTGTCAAAGCCGTCAAAACCACAACTCCGATGATCATCCTCCCGACAGGATGACAAAATCCGACACATTCGACGAAGTTAGCAGCAGCCGGAAACCACCACCTCCGCCGTCAAAACTCAGCCGGTCCGGCGGCTCAGGGAGGCTGAAAAAGGAACCGTCGTTGGGTCAAGAGGAGTTGAACCGGCGCGTAGAAGCATTCATAAAGAAATTCAACGAGGATATGAGATTGCAGAGACAAGAATCTTTGAATCAGTACATGGAGATGATTAATCGTGGGGCCCATTAGATCGGCGACCGTATAGCCGCCGTACGGCCAGGTTGTGTTCATCGGTTTATTGACCAATCAGTGATTTGTTTTTGGTTTGGTCTATGAAATTTGTGTAATTTTATTATAGGAGTAATATGTTAATCATGTACAATTTTATTTATAAGAGTAATATGTTAATCATGGTAGTACCATTGTATATTTAGATATATGAAATTTGTGTAATTTTAGTGGGGGATTTCTATTTTTTTGAGGGACTTCTATATTATACGTGTATTAAAACAATTGATAAATAATAAATTAACGTTTTAAACCTAATTTTTTTTAGAGTTTTTAGAAAATGAAAAAGAAAAAGTTGTACCAAAGACCAGACTTTAGGGGTTGTTTGACAATTGCTAAATGATTTGGTGCATAATTAATGATTAAGAGGTTCTTATTATATAATGTAAAATGAAATATGGTTGTTCGTTAATTGCTGATAATGAAATTAGGATGTTAAATGGTTAAGTAATGACCAAGATACAAAATCATTAAGAGGGTATTAGAACCATTAAGAAGCAAAAACATTTTGTTTGTTAAACAAGATTCACCTCTTAGCGATTTAGAGGTAGTCTCTTAATTGAACCATTAAAAGGTAAACAAACAACCCCTTATTTATATTAAAGTCAAATCTATGAAACCAGGTTTGGTTACTTACAATGTTGACGTAAAAGATTGCGGATAAGGTGGATAAAGTTAAACCCTTGACATATAGGAAAAAGAACAAAAGAGAAAAGAACAGAGAAAAAAAAACTCACATTTAACAAGTTAAAAAGCAGCTCTGATTTTACTCTTACTAAATAACTAACGTAAAAAGCCATTTTGACCGACTAAATTCACCTCTTCGTTGTGATAAGGGTACTTGCGAAGGGGCTATTTAGAAAATATGGAGGTGAATGTGTTGGTATGATTGACATTACATCATATTGCAAAACATCCAATAGAAATATGAGGTCACCTGCCTCTGTCGTCAACCTCTTTCGTCAATGCCTCCTCTGTAAACCACATCACCATAAATATATTGAGAAAATATGTGTGTGAATATATGTTCTCTACCAAACAATACCTTATATTTTCATTGCTTTATAGTTTATATGTGTGAATGTATATATATATATTCGTAACTTGTTTTTTTTTTAAATAGCTTTCCATAAGTTATAGTACACTATCGAGATGTTGATAAAATAATAAAAATAAGAGAGAGTTCACCAGAAGATGAATTTAATCAATTAAAACGATTTACGTTAATGTTCCTACATTTTATTGTGTTTTTATAGATATATAAATTATTTAAATTTGAAGAAAAATAAATTGACGGCATAAAAGGCACCAGACAGCCGTCTCTTCTGCCTCATTAACATGTGGATCAAAAAGGTAACGGTCGGTTGAGAGCATTTTGCGGCTCCAACGGAAAAGGATTGTGTGGAGAAAGGCGGTTACCAAGTCAACTATGACGTTTGACTTTTTGACCTCTTTTAAGGTTACAATCGTCTTTTACATCCTTGTCAAAATATAGAGGATAAATGAGTGATAATTGTCTTTTTTTTTTTCTTTCTTTTTCAACTAGAATATATATTAGGGACTGTTTACCAAATTTTCCATTAAGTTCTGTATGGATAAATGTGTCTGTCTAGATAAATTTGTCTGTCTGGATAAATTGATGTTGTTGTTTACTTTTTGTATCTGAATTAACGGTCTGAATAACAGAAATGACCAATTTACCCCTAAATATGAATTTTAAGTTGTTTTATAAATTGTTGTTTATTTTTTAAGCCATAAATTCATAAATTCATTGATATAATCCAAAAATCAAACAAAAATTCATTAAGTACATAAACTTCCAAGTTCAAACACAATGTAGTCAAGTTCAAACAAAAAGTAGCAAGTATGAAACAAGTATGAAATCGACATTGTAGAAATCATGGTTACAAAAATCTACATTGCAGAAATGTCGAGCAGCTATGGAGAAGAAATAAGTATGGAACAAAAATCGACTGAGAAAACAATTAAGGAACAACAGTCGACTGAAGAAAACAAGTATGGAACAACAATCGACTTAAGAAATAAGTATGGAACAACAATCGACTGAATAAACAAATATGGAACAACAATCGAGTATGGAGAAGAAACAAGTATCGAACAATCAATAAAATCATTACCTTTGGAGAAATCGACCAAATGAAATTATTGTCTAGGGTTGAAATCGAACCAGTAGTGAATTGAAATAGTGTAATCGAACCAGCAATGAACTCGAAGCAGTAAAATCGAACGAGCGGTGAAGGTGAAATCAAAATCGAACAAGCAGTGAAGATGAAATCGAGCAACTAGGTTTTTATTGCGTGATTATTGAGTAGGAGGGTAGACATGTCTTTATTTTTAAAGGGTAGAAATGTCAAAGATGTGTCTTAATGGGACAACACATCTTTCCCCTACTTAGTGAATAAGTCGGAATGTCTGGGCGAATAAGTCGGTTTTGTCATTAAGCACCAAGTAAACACTCCAAACGTCTGCGCGAATAAGCCGGTTTTGTCATTAAGCTCATTAAGCCCCAAGTAAACACCCCCTTAGGGCCGTTTGTTAGTAGCTTAATGAGCTTAATGAGACTCACAGCTTATTCAGTCAGCTATATATGACTATTTGGTAGTGGCTTAATGATATAGAAAATGGCTTATTCAGTAAGATTTTAAGGGGGAGCTTTATGCAGAAAGCCAAGTTTTTTCCAAACCAGTCCCTCCCATTAAAAAACACGTTTCTTCCATCTACGAAAAAACTCTCTCAAATAAAAACCTTCTAAATCTATACAGACAGATTAATCCACACAAACAACTTTATCCATACAGAACTTAATGGAAAACCAATCAAACAACCCCTTAATGTACTTCGGTTTATGTTTTATGGTGTGAACTGTGTTAGAGACCGTTTACTAAATGTTTATTAGGTGACTACTTATCTGATGTCGGTTAGCTAACCGGATGAGTATGGTAATGATCGAGAATCCTATAGGATAAATAAGGGAGAAGACTTTAACCTGATTAATGTTTATTGGATATTAACAATCCATTTTGATGACTAATAATGTTTTTCGATAACATTAATGAGATGATGACTATTGCTGGTAAACATTTATTCGAATAAACATTTGGTAAAGAGTTCCTTAGTTTTAAAAAGTTTAATTCACATAAATTTGTATTGTTATTTTGTTTTTACTATATTAATATTTTGTTCCACTATATCAGACTACCTTTTTATTAATTTATTAATAAAATATAACAATAATATATCAATACTACCTTTTTATTACCTGTTCATCAATATGCAGTATGTAAAAACTCAATTAAGTTTCATTAAGTTTCATTACCATTATTGTTTCATTACCTTTCCATTATGTTTCACTATAGCAAATCTGTTTCATCAGGTTTTACTTTATTAATATTTTGTTTCACTATATCAGGTTTCACTATATTAATATTTTGTTTCATTACCTTTCCATTATGTTTCACTATATCAAATCTGTTTCATCAGGTTTCACTATATTAACATTTTATTTTTTATGAGGTTTCATTATATTAATATTTTGTTTCACTATATCAAATTCATTATGTTTCACTATATTAATATTTTGTGTCTGGAGGTAATATTGAAGATTTCATATGAATATAAACTTTCGTTCATTGGATGAATCAATCACTGATTCATAAGAATCAGAAAAAATAATTTGATTTGTAATTTGCGTATGAATCAATTTGTGTTTACCTAAATTAAATGTTTCATGTTTAAATTAATAAATGATCAATATTACCATATATAAAATACATTAAAATTAAATAATTAATATTATAGTAATAATAACACTTACCATATATATTATGAAATTATGTAAAATACTAAAATAACCTTATCAATTAAAAATAAAAATAAAAAAAGGAAATTCAATTATTGGTTACTTTCGGTTTTCAAAGTTTTCAATGTAATATTGGTTTCTAATTGATCCCTCCCCTATATATATATATATATATATATATATATATATATATATATATATATATATATATATATATATATTATGGGGCCTAATCAAATGAGAACTATTAGTTTGTGGTAACTATGAGATCCAATGTGAGCCGTACATTTAGAATAATTAATATTAATTTTAAATAAATAAAAATGGTATTTTAGTAAATTTATTTAATTCCTAAAATATCTCTTTTTCTCTTATACGTATCATCTCTTTCTCTCTCTACCATATAACTTAATTCCTAAAATTTCTCATTTCCTTTTACAAAAGGGTATCACAGTGTGCTATCACATATTTTTGATGTTATTTCGAAGTTTACAAAAGGGTATCATAGTATACTATCATGTATTTTTGATGTATTTTCGATCTTTACAAAGTGTATCACGGTGTGCATCACGTATTTTCGATATTTTTTCGATCTTTACAAAGTGTATCATGGTGTGCTATCACTTATTTTCGATGTTTACAAAAAGGTATCATAGTGTGCTATCATGTATTTTTGATCTTTAGAAAGTGTATCACAGTGTGCATCACGTATTTTTGATGTTTATAAAGTATATCACAGTGTGCATCATGTATTCACCGGAATAATATTTATTAGAGAGAGAGAGAGAAGATTTCTAAAATACCTAAAATACCCTTCAATTAAAATTTTAATTAAAATTATCAAAATTATTGATTTCCTAATTTATCCTTTGATTTGTGGTTAAGATTGGATCTCACGGTTACCACAGATAACCGAGTTCTTCCTTGAATGACCCCCTCTCTACTATATTATAAAGATTCTAAAACGGTTATTTGTACAAAGTGGTTTCTTGTACAATGTTACATGTACTAACTTTACACTAACTTATTTAATTAATTTATATCCCTTATTTTTTTGATTTTTGATTTTACATCATTATCATATTAACACAAATAATCGTATATGAACAAAAATGCAATGAAAAAATATGTTTTTTTTTTACAAATTATACCATTATAATCGTCTCGTCAATATCTTCTAAACGAGCCCAATATTGAATATTTTTTAATTTAACCGTACTATTAAATATCATGAATATCTACGAATTAATTTAATCATGAATATCTACGAATTAATTTGTTTTCTATCCATACTTTTTATTTTTTTCCACCGTTAGCACATTAAAAATACATAATCGTAAAATATATTAAAAATACGTTTCATTCTTATTATAAATTATATTATTATAATTTTTTTCGTCAATAATTGTAATATAAACTAATTATTGAATATTTTTATGGGTTTAGAATTTCATAAGTTGTGATTCTTAGGTCATGGTTATTGTTGATGACATGTCTATAAGAAAGTAACATTAATTGTACGTTCTTTACTTACATTCCGCTGCATCGCGCGGGTATATGCCTAGTGAATTATGAAAAATGGTTGTTAACTTTATAACTTAGGGGCCGTTTACCCAAATGCTTACCCGCTAAGCGCTTACTGATAAAACTCGACACATTAGTTTACTTTACCGGGTAAAATTGTAATCATCATAATGGTATCGTATATAATAATTTACCCGATAAGTTCTTATCCGGGTAAGAGTTGCCACTCTCACTTACCGGGCAAAACTCTCTATCCTTATCACCGCTCTTACCGGGTAAGATTTTATGGTCTTGCCATGTCCATCCCATAAGGTAAAATGGTAAATGCCTTGGTAAGCACTTACCGGGTAAACGTTTAATAAACGGCCTAGATTCCATTCTGAATGGAATATACTGAGCTTATTTCATTTGATTTGCTAATTTTGTAACTCAAATCTCATACATTTTATAATAAAAAGAACTGTTGTCATCTTAAGCTCCAAATTGTTTCATTTTTTCAACTTATTTTACCGATTTGACTTGGACTTCATCAATTGAATCTCTTCGGATTAAAAACTTTAATTGGGCTAGAAAAAATGGTTTAAATCCCAAGCAATGAAACACTTCGAGTAAACATAAGTCGGTACATAAATCATTTCATAGAACATGAAATTTGACACATTTGGAGGTCATTGCACTCTTTTTATGCATTTGGTATGTAAATAAGACTAGACATGATACATGAGGCGGATGAAACAATTATGAAATATTTTAAGGTTTAAATTTGTCATGAATAGTTTAGTATTTAACTAATCTTGTGCCGTCCAGTCCCAATCTAATGTCGTACTAAATACGACTGTTTTATCCCGCGTGTTAGGACTGATCTATCACGGTTAATAATCGTATATAGATTGATGAATTTAACAATACAAAGAAAAGATTCTCTTACAAATTAATGAGAAAGACACAAAACAACAACAAAATTCATAAAAACCTTACTTGTAATCAAAGATTCTTCGTTCTACAATCAAATTGAGGCCTGCATTTTTGCAGTGTTCTAAGACTAAAATTCGTTGGTCAATTGGCGTTGTCTTGAGGATACAACAATCTATTCAAGTGTGATACTTGAATCTTACGAATTAAAAATATGTCTGGTGATGGATGTAGACGAGAGAAACCCAGAAAATTGGATGAAAAATCATCTCTGAAATGATTGCGGGAAGAAGCAACAATTTATAGGTTGATGTTTAATATATATTTCATGTAAAAGAGAGTCCATCAAGAACACAATATTCCAAGGTCCAAGCAATTAGATGATTCATTTAATGCTCATTGGTTGAAGTTTATTAAGGAGTTGTTTGTTTTTTTTAAAAACCTCTTAATAGCTTTTAAGTCTGAATCATTCAGACCTTTTTACACACCACCTCTTATTAATCATAACTAAAATAAGACTTCAGACTTTAGACCTCTTAAAAAACAAACGGCACCTAAGTGTTCTAGATTATATGTTGCCTCCTACATGGGACAAGGTTCTTCTTATATATACTAATGCATTGTTTGGCAAAAAAAAAGTTAGCTTATAAGCTAGTTTTTTTTTGTACATGTTTGGATGACCATAAACTAACTTATTGAAAAGCTACTCATAGTAACGTTTTGAAAAGCTAACTTATCAACTAGTTTACCAAACATAGCCTAAGTTCCAACACCGCGAACCAAACACACCCTGTCAAAAATAGTCGTCGAAACGAACATTACTCTAAACCGTATTATAAACACCGGATTAAAATATTATATAAAATTAAATTATAATAAATAATCTACACATTCTCCCCAAATATTCAATTACAAGCCAGGTTACAAAGCCTTATGAACCAGGCACAAACTTGGTGGCATAGACCCAAGCATTGTTAGCCACAGGGTTGTCCAAATGGTCCAACAGGTTCTCCAATGGACCTTTTCCTGTAACTATGGCTTGCACAAAGAACCCAAACATTGAAAACATTGCTAGTCTACCATTCTTTATCTCCTTCACTTTCAACTCTGCAAATGTCACTGGGTCATCCGCGAGTCCCAACGGGTCGAAATATTGGCCGCCCGGGTAGAGGTTGTTGCCGTCTCCAACCCCGTCAAGACCGTTGATTCGGAACCCCTCAACGAGGCCCATCAAGATTACCTGGAACCCGAGCACGGCTAGAATGCTCTGAGCATGGACCAGGTTCGGGTTGCCCAGGTAGTCCAGACCTCCTTCCGAGAAGATCTGGGCTCCGGCCTTGAACCAAACTGGTTCCTTGAAGTCCACTTTGACCCACTTTTCGAGGACCTCGGGAGTGATGCACCCGAGTGCACCAAGCATGGCCCATCGTCCGTGGATGACCTAAACATGGTCAAGTACGTTAACCGTTAGCCTTGTAGTTCATATCGAGTAGTGTATAACCACTACAATAAAATAGGATTTATTGGAATGATAATGATGTCTAAATGTCTTAATATATTGCTTTATAGGGCTTAGTTTATAAGAACAAACAATTTATGGGTCCTATGTGAAAGTGTTAAAATGTCAAATGTTAAAATGATTTGACAGGGTGTTTTTGGGCATTTTTAATAAGTTTTTAGACAATTTTTAAATAAAACGTTGTATTTTAGTTTTTAATATGACATTACCTGAAAAATTATCTTATAAAAACAATATCTTATAAAAAAGACAAGTTAAAATGTGTATAAAATGTTAAAAAGATGATTTATCTTAAAAAAATGTCGTAAAAACCCTGACACAGACTGGGTGGGATAGAACGAGACAAAAAAAATAGTCCCATGTTTGATATGCCATGGGACAAAAATCACATGGGACAACATCGAACAAAAATCAAATTTCATGGGACAAAACTTAAGTTTTTTAGTTCCACCAAAATAGGTACATCATGGGACTAAATGTAAAATTACAATATTACCCTCTTTCAAACATATGATTTTAAACCTAAACTAAAAGTGGGAGAGACAGTTAGTCACGTCCCGTCCCATCCGGTCTGCGTACCAAACGCTAAGTATCCTATTGTAACATATTTATATCTGAACGCATAATTGATATTTGTTTAGTTCTAAGTTCTAACCTATTAAGCATCCTATAAGGACATTTACACATCGATATTTGCCGTGTTATGAGACCGATTTTATTACAGTAAACTGTATAAAAAAGTAAACTGTATAAATAGGTAGTTTAGTTACCTCAAGAGCCCTGTTCTTGGCGAAAGCCTCGGGATCAGCCGACAAACCAGCGGTGTCCCAACCGTAGTCCCCGGGGAACTCGCCGGTCAAGTAAGACGGGGTCTGAGCCGAAAAGGGTCCCAAATACTTAACACGATCAGGTCCATACCACAAATCATTTCCCTGTCAACCAATCAAAACAAACATTTTAGTGACTTATATATATATATATATATATATATTATATATATATATATATATATAGAGAGAGAGAGGGGTTTGGGTTCACGTGAGACCAGGTTTTCGTGAGACCACAGTTTTACACTTGAAGGATTTTACCTTCACGGTGTTTTGCTGTGAAGTTTCAAGTGTAAAAACGTGGTCTCACGAAAACAGGTTGGTCTCACATGATCCCAAATCTATATATATATGTATGTATATGCAAAATCATTAATGGAAGTAGGTTTTGAATTGAACACAATTAAGTAGATTGAGATTTGTATATACCATGGTGAACTTGGCATTTGGGATGGAGACAACATCTCTTAGGGGGTTGAGACTTGATCTGGCTTGACCCAAGAATGGGGTGGCTCGAACCACAGTGGTGGAGCTAGCAGTGGCTGCAGCCATTGATGCCATATTTTTGTGTGTGTGTGTGTGTGTGTGTTGGACAGTGGAAGGTGTGGTTGGAGATGATGGAGAAGGGGGTTATGAGGTATGTGTAGGGGTGGTGGAGAGACACTTGTGTGGTTAATATTGGAAATTTGGAAACAACCAATCAGAAGGCTTCAAAAGATTTCCAATATCATATTAACCCTATCCATTATCTGCTACACTTGTAACAAATGCACTTTCCTATGCAACAATGAAATATAAACTACCTGTCTCTGACCTGTATGGATAAAACTATCTGTATGAATTAATATGTCTGTATGGATTGGGATGTTTTTTGTTTGAGAGGGTATTTTCATAGATGGAACGACATGTTTTTTTTAATTGGGAGGGACATGTTTGAAAAAACCTGGCTTTTTGCATAAAACTCTCCCTGGAAACTTACTGAATAAGTCACTTTCTATATCATTAAGCCACTATCAAACAGTCATGCTATGCATGACTGAATAAGCTGTGAGTCTCATTAAGCTGCTAAGAAATGGGCCCTACGTCATATATGACTAAATATTTTAATTAACCGTTTTATAAGATTTAAGTTTATAAATCATAAGGGTTGTGGTGTAGCGTAATGGTTGAGGTCTAAGGGATGTGGTGTAGCGTAATGGTTGTCGGGATTAGTGTGGGCATACCTGTGACACTATTAAAAAAAAGTTTATAGGATCAAACATGCATCATATATAAAGGTCTTACAATAAGTTAATATCATGTTTAACAAATGTTTATAGAAACTCTTGAAATAAAACGTGTTAATTAGTTTTTTATAATATAATACTTTAAGAAAATTGTCCTATCTATGAACATGTATTCTTATAGCATCTCCAACAACTATGCTATAATTTTTCTAAAATAAAGTATAAAAAGTTAAAATCTCTAAAAAAAATTAGAGATCCAATTTCAACAGCTACTCTATTTTAACAATTATATCATCAATTATATTAATAAAATATTATTTATTTCTCCTAAACACACAACTTCAATGTTTCCTATTGGTGGAAAAATTAAATATTATTTCTCTCTTCAATATGGAGTTTTTTAGATTCTCCAAATTTGGAGATTTTTACCTTCTATCTATTATTTTCTCTATTTTAACATATGATATAGTATAGTTGTTGGAGCAAAAAAATTGTTAAAATCTTACTTTTTTCTATTTTAGCATAGCTGTTGGAGATGCTCTTATAGAACATTGTTTTTCAAATAATGTAACATAAAAAAAACTGATATAATGTTTTATTTCAAAAGTGTCAATATAAAAGTTGAACGCCCAAAAAGATCATCTACTTATTGTACGTAACTTATATATATATATATATATATATATATATATATATATATATATATATATAGTGTTTGGTTCATTTGAGAAATGATAAATATATGAGAAATAGAGAAGTAATCATAGTCTTTCATATGGTCAAGATCGGATTTGACTAGTCAAATATTGCGGCTTTGACCGGTCAAAAGTTGCGGCTATCCCAAAAATAGAAGGACAATTTCGTAAATTTTACAAAACACATGGGCTGTGTTAATATATGAACATGTATAATTCACATATGAACTATATGTTCATATATGAACCAGTGTAATTCACAACTGAACTCTTTTAACTGATTCATATACCAACTAACATATTCATATATAAACCTTTGTGATTCATATATGAATCTGTATGAATCACAAAGATTCATATATGAACCTTTGTGAATCACAAAGATTCATATATGAATCAGTTGAACTAATTAACAGATTCGTATATGAATCTTTGTGATTCATACAGATTCATATATGAACTCATCCCGTGTATTTTACGAAATTACCTCTCTACCTTCTATAGATCACACAAGGAATTATCCGGTGCTTCGCGGTCAAAGCCGCAAATGTTGACCAGATGAATGACTAAGATTACTTCTCTATTTCTCATATATTTACCATTTCTCAAATGAACCTCTCCATATATATATATATATATATATATATATATAGTACGATTATATTTTGGTTTTAAAAACTTAATTTCTATAAAATTGTATATTAAGACATTTAGGGGCTGTTTGGCAGTTGCTGAATGGTTTGGTGAAGAATAATTAAGTGGTCAGAATAATTAAGAGACTCTTATGATATATTGTGAAATGAAATATGGTTGTTTGCTAATTGTTAAGAATGAAATCAGGGCTTTGAATGATTAAGACATGGTCAAGATACAAAATCATTCAGAGGGTTTTGGAACCATTAAGAGGCAGACATTTTTTTTGCCAAACAGGATTTATCTCTTAACGATTCAGAGGTTGACTCATAATGAAACCATTAAGAGGTAAACAAACAACCCCTTAGATATATTTAACATCCTCTAAACTAATTTTGTTAAAATGTTTGATAGATGATAGGTAAAGAAGAATGAACCCGCACTGGGCCAGAGGTTTAGCCCAACCCAAACCTAGCTAGCCCAAGACGTGAAAATGTAGTGAACTTCAACGTAATCCAAATTCCAAAAGTTGACTTGAAAGGTATTGTTTCGCAAAGTCCATGGCCTAATGCACAATTTTCCTAATGTGATATTTGATTTTTTTTACGTCTTTAATGTCTTATTTGATAGTTTTTAATAATAATAGAAATGTACCATCGCAATGCAACGGGTTTCTGAAATCTAGAACTCGAACCCTCGATCATTATTCATACTTTTAGTTAGTTTTTTTTATTTTATTTTACGATTTTGAGAAACCTAGATTTAAAACAAAAATATATTTTAGTTTAGTTTAATTATGTTTTTTTATAAAAAATAATAATAAAGTATTTTGTTACGGGTCAAAAAATGTTTAATTTAAATGATAACTATATTTAAGTTTTTTTATATTTAAAATTAAAAAGATAACATACTTCAATAAAAAAATAAAAATAAGGTGTTTTATCTCCAATTTTCTTATATTTATCGGTTAGTTATATCAATAGTTAAAAAATTTAGATATTTTAGAAAATAAAAATAAGTGTTTATCTGCAGTTAGTTACACGAATTCAAACATTGAGCTTTTATAAATTGTACTTATGTTTAATCAATTTGTACTTTTGGATTTTAACTTATAATGCATAAAAATTAGTTTTTAAGAGTTTAGCTTAAATGCTTTATAATATAGTATATATATATTAGTTAAAATTCAAAATTACAAGTTAATTCAACATAATTATAACTTATTAAAGTCCCATGTTTTTATTTGTATAACTAACTGCAAATAAACATATTAAATACAGGATAAACACTATGAGATAAACTACATGTTTTATTTTTTATTAAAATATATTATCAATAATTTTAAATATAATAACAAAATAATTTATCATTATCTTTATAAACAAATCATAATTAAAAGTAAAATAAATTACATCTTTATAATAAAATATAAGTTGTACCAAAGCATTATGAAATTGTAAATTAAGTAATTGGCTTTAATTAGTTGTATTTTGTGCTTAAAATGTTGTAATTAAGAGTTTTTTATGTCTCTTTTATAATATAGTATAGATAACCTAATTTAATTTGCTTATTACTATTGACTTATTGATTAATAGTATAAACATATGTTTTTATATATAATATTATATATGAATTAGAAATTTGAAGCAACACATTGAAAAACGTAATGGCAGTGGCTCCTAAGGCTTGAGGGTTGGTTTTAGGGCTGGCAATGGGTAAGGGTAAACCCGTTACCCGTTATGTTTCGACCCGTTGGATGAGGGTATGGATAAAGAAAATTTTATCAATTTATCCACTTATCCATTACCCGTTTATCCGAAATTTTAGTGGGTAGGATATGGATAAACGGTTTTTCGTTATCCATTACCCGTTACAATATAATATATATATATATATATATATATATATATATATATATATATATGTATGTATGTATAATTATATAAAATTAAATATTAGTGTATATATACATAATTATATTAAGTTAATTATTAATATTTTTTTAATAATGTTGTTGTACATTAACGTGTACTTTAATTTATTTTTATATTTATCGAGTAAAAGAATTCATGCTGATTAAATGAGAAACAAGACGGATTTAGAAAATAAATACAACGAAGAGTGTTAGTCTTACACATTTTAAATTTTTAAAAAATATTATACTATGCATTATATTTAGAGTAATTAAATGTTTACTACAAAAAATTAGATATAAAATAATAACTATATTTATGAACTTATGTTTTACTTATATGTTTGAGGTTTAACAATATCAATTGTAGTCCAAAATGAAAATTGTTTTTACCATTTATCCATTACCCGTTTCGTTACCCGCTACTTTTAATGGGTAGGGTAGGATACGGATAAGGGTTTTATGAGATGGATAATTACCCGTTTCGTTACCCGCTATTTTAAATGGATTGGATAACGGATTAACCCTTACCCTACCCATACGGTACCCTACCCGTTGCCAGCCCTAGTTGGTTTTGCCGCCACACCACGTCTTACACCATTTAGAACCTTGATAATTATTACTCAAATGTTCACATTTGGACAAAATTTATATTGTTAATGACTCATCAATAACAAAAAAAAAATGAAAAAGAATCCAATAAAATACTTAGAGCATCTTTATTAGGTATTGTTTCGCAAAGTCCAAAATCTCTAAAAAAAATATGTATTCCTTCAACAAATTATTCATTTTGGAGATTACATGATTAATATATTTTTAAAATATTATTTATGTTTAATAAAATACTATATTTCTCTCAAAGATTCTTATTGGTGAAATACTATAGAAAATTATTTTTTTCTTCTTATAATAATCATTTTTAAAGAATTCTCCAAATTTAGATTGAAGATACTATTAAAGAAAAAGCCAAAAATACACATTAATAATTGCGTGTAAAATAGACGAAATCACACTTTTTCCAACACCCGTGTCTACGACTGTAAACGAACAGAACGAACACGAACGGAGACTTGTTCGTGTTCGTTCGTTTAACTTAACTGAACAAACGAACAAACATGAACGGTAAACGAACGAAATTTCTTGTGTTTATGTTCGTTCGTTCGTTAAGAAAATATGTTTGTTCGTGTTTGATTATGTTCGTTCATTAAGAGCTAAACGAACGAACATAAATGAACATAAACAACATAAATGAACAAACACAAATGAACAAAAAACAACCACCGTTAATTACTGATCATTTCGTTCGTAAAAAACTAACATAATAAAATGAAAACCCAAGTAAACTTAAGGTATAAAAAGGAATTCTAAAAAATTAATTTAATTAATGATTTTACATATTAATGTCATAATATATAAATATATTTATATATATAAACAAACGTAAAAAAACGAACATAAATGAACGAACGTTCATGAACGTAAATGAACGAACGAGACAATTGTTCATGTTCGTTCATTTAACTAAATGAATAAAAAAATGTGTTCATGTTCGTTCATTTATTAAATAAATGAACTTCCCGTCGAACGGTTCACTGAACGTTCGGTTCGTTTACAACCCTACCCGTGTCATTTATTGCCCTCGTTCCTATGATATAAATATTTTACATGAACTCCTCACATCAAGAGAACCTAAATCATTAAGGATATTGGTAAACGTATGGATGTACATTATCACTCAATAATAAAATCATCTTAAATGTTGTTATCTCGACTTATATCATGTTGATTAATATTATTTAATCGTACATTGCATTGGTACTGATTTATTTATGCTTGTGGACATGTATTCTTAATAAGATCGGCCTTTACAACGTTTAAATCTTGTTTATCTGCATTTATTGTATGAAAGCAGTTTGCATCGTAGTTTTCTTGATTATCTTTGAGACCTTAAAATCACTCGATTGTTATCAACGCTTGAAACTACACCCTTAGGGATTGTTTGGCAAAAAAAACTAGCTTATAAGCTAACCTTTTTTTGGGTACATATTTGGATGTCCATAAGCTAGCTTATTGAAAAACTACTCATAGTAGCGTTTTGAAAAGCTAGCTTATCAGCTACCAGTTAGCTTATTAGTTAGTTTGCCAAACATAACCTTAATCTTACATATATATATGCGGCCTATTTTGTCCGTTTCAATTCGCCCTCATCTGTTCATATAAGGGTCGTTTAACCTAATGTTTATCCCGTAAACATTTACCGATAAGAGCTAAACTCTTACCTATTTTACCGGGTAAAATCTTAGTCTATTAAAACGGTATCGTATGCAACAATTTACCCCGTAAGTATTAACCGGGTAAAAGTTGTCACTCTCACTTACCGGCTAAAACTCTCATTTTTGGCCATCGCTTTTAATTACCTAGTAAGATTCTCAAACGTTCATCCGGTAAGGTAAGTAATCTAGTAAGTACTTACCAGTGTAAGCATTTGGTAAACTGCCCTTAAATTGAATATATATTAATGTTGAGTTTGTAATATGGACGAGGTTTTACTTGGTGTCAAATATATATACATACATATACATACATGGAGTTGGGTTTTGGTAAAAAGTTGAGTTAACGTGAGAAACGGTTAAACCGTCAGATGCATGTTAGGATGAGATGCAACGAGATATAAGTTGCATCGAGATGCACCATATCAATTCCCTTATGAAGCACAATTGGGTGAGTTTGAGATTACAAGTGATCAAGGGTTCAGATCAATTTCTCACACTTCTAACATTAACTCAACTTCTCACACAATCCTTTGCCCGTATATATATAGACGGAGGTTCAAGGAAAATCTAAAAAAAAAAAAAAATCAAAAACTGAGGAACACCCTGAAAACCATTCATCTCGATGATATATATATATATATATATATATATATATATATATATATATATATAGGGAGAGATTCATTTGAGAAATGGTAAATATATGAGAAATAGAGAAGTAATCTTAGCCATTCATCTGGTCAACATTTGCGGCTTTGACCGCGAAACACCGGAACTTTTGACCAGTCAAAGCTGCAACTTTTGACTAGTCAAATCCGATCTTGACCATATGAATGGCTAGAATTACTTCTCTATTTCTCATATATTTACCATTTCTCAAATGAACCAAACACTATATATATATATATATATATATATATATATAGAGAGAGAGAGAGAGAGAGAGATGTTCATTTGAGAATTGCTAAATATATGAAAAATAGAGAAGTAATTCTAGTCTTTAATAGACATGGAAATGGGGCGGGGACCTCAATCCCCGTCCCCGATCCTCATCTCTATCCCCGTCCCCGTCCGCATCCTTGCCGGGGAATATGATCACATCCCCATCCCCAACGGGGAACGGGGATCCCCAACGGGGAAACGAGGATTTTTCCCCGTTTATATAAACTATTTTAAATCAAATATGTGAGACACAACACATCTTTAAATTTCACAAATTTCAAATAAACCTAAAATCAAAAGGAATTTAATTTTATACAGACAATCACATCATATGATACTTAATTAGCTAAAACCAATATAAATCCAGTTTAATAAAAAAAACTTAACGTCACACGTCCAAAACATATCGAGTAATATCCAAAACACATCGACTAATTGTATTTTGACTTGACATCCAAAAAATTACATACTAACATCCACAAAATGACAATTTTAGATTCTAAACCTAGTTAGAAAATACAAAATTATGAATTGCCGATTTAGTTGAAATAAATAATATATTTAATTTATTAATTAATATATAACGGGTACGGGGAAGGGCGGGGCGGGGAGTACGATACCCGTCCCCGGCTTAGCGGGGAATCCTAGTCCCCGATCGGGGCGGGGCCATTTGCATGCCTAGCCTTTAATTCGGTCAAGATCGACTTTGACTGGTCAAATATTGCATCTTTGACTGGTCAACAATTACGGCTTTGACCGGTCAAAAGTTGCGGCTATTCTAAAAATAAAAGGACAATTTTGTAATTTTTACAAATACATGAGACGAGTTCATATATGAACTATATGTTCATATGTGAACCGGTGTAATTCACATATGAACTTTTTTAACTGATTCATATATGAACCAATTAACTGATTTATATATGAACTAATTAACTGTAGGTTTATATGTGAATCAGTTGAACTAATTAACAGATTCATATATGAACTAATTAACTGATTCATATATATGAATGTATAATTCATAAATGAATCACAAAGGTTCATATATGAATCAGTAAAAAGAGTTAATATATGAACATATAATTCATATGTGAATCAGGTAATTCATATATGAATTCGTCCCGCGTATTTTACGAATTACTCCTCTGTAACATCCTAAAATTTGGGGTCAATTAAAAGAAAAAATTCGGCTATATAACGTCTAAAAATAGCATAAACCAATCTACCCAAAAAGGGTGATCTAATAACCTGGAATAATGAATACGACCAATCGGCCCAAAGTATGTCAACCCAACACGGGGACTATAATGTGGTAATTAGAACCCAAACGCAAAATAAAGAATAAACTCGACAACCTAATAATCTAACTTGGGTGAGCAAGATTAAGGTCGGGTGTCGCTATTCTTCCAAAAGTAATAATCTATACTTCAAAAATCTTGGTCACTATATCATCAAAAAGACCGCTCTCGACCTCAAGGTCGTCCGCTCAATCCCGACGCATCCCACGGCTAGAATGACCTGCCATACATGACAACCAAGAGCAAGTGTTAGGCTAGAGCCTAGTGAGAACATATAAGCGGAAAATAAATTTAAACAATAAACCCGTTTGAAGTCATGTAGCCAACCTAGCCGCGAGCTAAATCAAAACGAATCCAATAAACCATTAGCCTTCAGTAAATACTGACAACAGTTCAAAACCACATAGCAAGCTCAACTACTCCAAGTCTATTGCTCGAAAATATCAAGTCAACCACTCCAGGTCTATTCTTGAGAGTTCCCAAAACAGGGCAACTCGAGCACAATGGGATTACACCTTACTGTCCATGGGACGCTGCCCGACCGTATAGGCCCACACCCTACTTACCATGGAGCCCGATGCCTATCCCGTGCCAGGGGTAACCAAATGTCCGGACAAGACATTGGAGTACCGTGCCTATGGATCCATTGTACTAAACCAAATACTAAACATGCTATTACTACCACATATAATCATGCATGTAACTCATGAGACCAAATCCCAATTATGAGAGTTATTTACATGGTTTATCTCACATTAATTGAGTAAGCTTCATAAACACAATCCCAACAATGATAATACGATCATCTCGTTCAAAAGTCAACATGCCCAATAATTTGTCTAATACACAATATATTCCCAAAACCCTAGTTTTCTCTCCATGTGACATCAAAATCCCAAGTAACCAATATTAGTTAGCAAATAAGTGGGTAAACATGAAAATCATTCATTTCTTTAATATCCCATCCCATAAAACTTTGTTTCATCCAATAACCATAATATTTCCAAAACTCATAGTTAGGTCAAAACCCAACAAAACCCAAATGTGATTAAGAGACAAGGGTAAAATTATAAACACATAAACCCTAGCATTTATATTAGATAAATGGTTAAGAAAACTCACCTTAAATGGTTACCAAGAAACCCTAGGTGACAACCCTTGGAGGTGGGATGTAGAAGACGACTTGGTGATTCAACCCCAAGATTCCTAATCACCTTCACCAACCTAAACAAACCCAATAAGTGGAAGTGATGATTCTCACTTAGTGCAATAAATGAAAGGGATTGAAACCCTACCTTTTTCTCTCTTCAAAAACGGCTCTCCAAAGCTCCCAAATGATAAAAATGAACTAAAATCGCGAAATGGCATTTAAGTGACCCTGGGGCCGCCCGCGAGAGTGCCACACGAGAGTGACAATGTCACAATCACGCCAAGCCAACGACTCTCGGTACGATCCCCGCGAGAGTGCCCTGCGAGATTGACCCCTGTCACAATCGCGGGCACTATCGCTCCAGTTGTACCGAACCCAAAATTTCCCCACTTTAACTCGAATGCGCGCGCGATCAAATGTATAGTCCAGTAAATGAATTTATGATCAAAATAATTACATACCGAAATCGAGGGTGTTACAATCATCCCCAACTTGGAGG
The DNA here is from genome assembly GCA_954870635.1 of Arctium minus. Classification (NCBI taxonomy): domain Eukaryota; kingdom Viridiplantae; phylum Streptophyta; class Magnoliopsida; order Asterales; family Asteraceae; genus Arctium; species Arctium minus. The sequence goes on along the minus strand of OX941080.1, from coordinate 5,410,630 downwards.
AGATTTCGTCCTCGAAATCTTGACTAGATAAAGAGGTGAGGGTATCTCCGCTTTAAATCCTCCTCGGCCTCCCATGTCACATTAGCACCACAGTGGTGCTTCCATTGGACTTTCACCATCGTGACCTCCTTGTGACGAAGCTTCTTCGTCTTTTTCTCCAAAATTGCCTCCGGCTCTTCTATGCAACGATTTCCCTCATCAACCCTAATCTCGGAAAGTGGAATGACACTCTCCTCCTCCGCTAGACATTTACGAAGGTAACACACATGGAAGGTGTTATGGATCCCACTCATTTCCGGAGGGAGTTCCAGTTGGTAAGCTTGCAGCCCTACACGTTTCACCACGGTGAAAGGCCCAAGGAAACGGGGACTCAACTTCCCCCGCTTTCCAAAACGTATAATCCCTTCCAAGGGGACACCTTCAACATAACACGGTCTCCCACTTGGAATTCTATCGTCCGTCGCCTCTTGTCAGCATAACTTTTCTGCCTATCTTGTGCCGCTTTTAAGCGTTCACGAATATCTCTCACCTTATTTGCTGTCTCTTGTACAATTTCAGGTCCGGTAAATTGCTTTTCCCCCGCTTCTAGCCAACATACGGGAGTTCGGCACTTGCGACCATATAAAGCTTCAAACGGTGCCATTCCAATGCTTGAATGGTAGCTATTGTTGTAAGCGAACTCCACCAAAGACAGGTGTGAGTCCCAACTACCCCCAAAGTCAATTACACAAGATCTCAACATATCTTCTAGCGTCTGAATCGTCCTCTCGCTTTGACCGTCGGTTTGAGGGTGATAGGTCGTGCTCAACTTCACACGCGTGCCCAATTCTTTTTGCAATCCATCCCAAAAATGCGACGTGAACCGACTGTCACGATCAGAGACAATAGATAGCGGTACACCATGATGAGAGATCACCTCATCGATGTACAAGTTTGCCAGTTTGTCCATAGATAGAGTATCCCGCATGGCCAAGAAATGAGCGTTCTTGGTCAAACGGTCCACTACTACTCAAATGGTGTCATGACCACACACGGTCTTTGGCAATTTTGTCACGAAATCCATCGTGATGAGTTCCCATTTCCATTCCTGAATTTCTAAAGATTGCAAGCTACCGTAAGGTCGCTGGTGCTCGAATTTCACTTGCAAGCACGTCACACATCGCTCCACGTAGCGTGCAACATCGAGCTTCATAATTGGCCACCAACAATGTAACTTTAAATCCCGGTACGCTTTAATCCTGTCGATGAGTGTTGATGTCAACTCGATCCGCGTGAAAGTAGCTTTAGAACTTCCCCCATAGTCCTTTCGACTAAGAGCATCGGCGACGACGTTTGCCTTACCCGGGTGGTAAAATAACTCGCAGTCGTAATTCTTTAATAGCTCCAACCATCTTCGCTGTCTCATGTTTAACTCCTTTTGGTCGAAGATATGCCTCAGACTCTTGTGATTCGTAAAAAGGGTGCACTTCGTGCCATAAAGGTAGTGTCGCCACAACTTTAAGGCAAACACCACTGCTGCTAATTCTAAGTCATGCGTTGGTAGGCATGGAAATGGGCCCCGACCCGTCGGGGAACCCGGTTCACCCGCCCCGATCGGGGATGGGGATTCCCCGCTAAACCGGGGATGGGGATGGGGACGGGGATCCCCGTTTGTCTCAAGTCGGGGATGGGGACGGGGACGGGTATCACACTCCCCGCCCCGCCCCGTCCCCGTTATATATTTTATTTAATATTTAATATATATTATTTATTTAAACTAAATCGGTAATTCATAATTTCCTATTTCCTAACTAGGTTTATAATATAAATTTGTTATTTTTTGGATGTCAATCAAAATACAATTACTCAATATGGTTTTGAATATTACTCGATATCTTTTGGTACGTGTGAAGTTAAATTTTTTTCCCCCGAATTCGGTTGATTTTTTTTGGTTTTAAGTTATTAATTATTATATGATGTTGTGACTTTTTTATACTAAATTAAATTTCTTTCGATTTTAGGTTTATTGGAAATATGTGATATTTAAACATGTGCGGTGTCTCATATATTTGATTTAAATAGATTACATAAACGGAAAAGAAAATCCCCGTTTCCCCGTTGGGGATGGGAATGTGATCATATTCCCCGGTGGGGACGGGGATGGGGACGGGGATGAAGATGAGGGATTGGGGACGGGGATGGGGATTGAGGTCCCCGCCCCATTTCCATGCCTATGCGTTGGGTAGTTGACTTCGTGAACTTTTAGTTGTCGTGACACGTAAGCAATCACTTTACCCTGTTGCATTAGAACGCAACCCAATCCCATCTTTGACGCATCGCTGAAAACCACGAAATCTTCTGTTCCCTTGGGTAGAGATAAAATGGGAGTTTCACAAAGCTTCTTCTGCAGAGTTGGGAATGCCTTCTCTTGACTCTCGGTCCATACAAATTTTACGTTCTTTCGAGTTAAGGCCGTCAATGCTGAGGCTATCTTGGAGAAATCTTGAATGAATCTTCGGTAGTATCCCGCCAATCCAAGGAAACTTCGGATTTCCGACGGACTCTTGGGTGGTTCCCAATTCATCATGGCCTCGATTTTAGCGGGATCCACCTTCACTCCTTCCCTTGTAACCACATGCCCAAAAAACTGCACCTCTTGAAGCCATAATTCACACTTTGAAAATTTTGCGTAAATTTTTTCTCGTCTTATAACCTCTAACACTTCCCGAAGGTGTTGCTCGTGGCTCTCCTCGTCTTTGGAATAGACCAAGATATCGTCAATGAACACAATTACCGATTTGTCGAGAAATGGCCGGCACACTCGGTTCATCAAGTCCATAAATATAGCCGGCGTGTTGGTTTGACCGAACGGCATCACAAGGAACTCATAGTGACCGTAACGCGTCCTAAACGCCGTCTTTGGAATATCGTCCTTTGCCACCTTCACTTGATGATATCCCGACCGCAGGTCGATCTTTGAAAAGCAACCCGCTCCTTGTAGTTGATCAAACAAGTCGTCGATCCTCGTGAGTGGATACTTGTTCTTTACCGTTGCCTTGTTCAACTCTCTGAAGTCGATACACATCCTCATCGAGCCGTCCTTCTTTTTGACGAACAGAACTGGTGCTCCCCAAGGTGACGAACTCGGTCGAATGAAACCCTTCTCAAGAAGGTCTTGTAGTTGGGGTCATCATCTCTTGCATCTCGGTAGAAGCCAGTCGGTAGGGAGCTCGGGCAATCGGGGCCGCCCCCGGAACGAGATCAATTTTGAATTCCACAAGTCGATCGGGTGGCAAACCGGGCAAGTCTTCCGGGAACACATCGGGAAACTCGCGTACCACCCTTACCCCTTCTAGCTTCCTCTTCTCAAGTTTGGTGTCGATAGCATAGGCCAAGAAGGATGAGCATCCTTTCGCCAAAAATTTCCGCACTTTGATCATTGAGATAATCGCCACCTCGCCTTTCCTCCTTTCACCATAAATGATTGTCGTCACTCCATTTGCTACGGGTAAACGGATCATCTTCTTGGAACACACAATCTCGGCGTGATTCTCCGATAACCAATCCATCCCTATTACTACATCGAACCCGCCTATTTGCATAGGCATCAAACTAACCGGAAATTTTCTGCCATCAAACTCAAGTGTGTAATCCCTTACTACATCCCGAATTATCACTTGACCCCTGTTAGCTAGCTATTTCTACCATAATGGCTTCATCTAAGCTACTCATAGGCATGGAAATCTTTTGACAAAGAGTATCGGATATAAATGAGAAGTTAGCACCCGAATCGAACAATACACGTGTAGGCACGGAATTTAGGAGAAACGTACCCGACACCACATCGGTAGAGACCTTGGCCTCCTCGGAAGACATTTGAAAAGATCTTCCAGCCGCCCTTGGAGGATCCGCCTTCTTTCCGCCTATAAAACCCTTAAATCTGAACATAGCAACTTATAAAAAAATTTCTAAATACATCAATAAATACTTCGAACTACAACATAAATTGAGAATTAACTTCAACGCTCACATTCATCCTATACATATACTCTATGAAAAGGACGGGTGTTACTATACCCAATAACAATTACTAAATCCAACCTGCGGAAGACTTCACCGACTACTCACTCTTGTAAGGCTAAGGATCAACTCTTCAAAGCACGGCTAGAACTGAACCCCCGAAAGGAACCTGATGCACATGCCGACAAATAAAAAGGTTAGGCTTAACGCCTAGTGAGCTCAAGAGTTTTAACATGAATGGATATATATTTAAAAGTAAGGAATTCAGTTTAAAGCAAGATCCTTCGAAATATTATACTTCAAAATGGAAACGACACATTTTCCCATAATATACACTTTTAAAGACAGTGCTCCCAAACACACATTTCTTATAAAGCGATGCAACCCGTAACTCCCCCAAAACGGGGTCATAGTTCGATACTCAATTTGTGAAAATGTAAGTAATACTTCATATCCCAAAACACCCAAAACTCGGATGGGACATAATACTCGACCCTTAAATAACGGAAAACAATCCATATAAATATGATACGCCATTAAAACATGGAACTGAAACTTAATACTCACGCGACCATAAAATGAAATGAAATCCAAATATTAAAGCATGGACAATTAAATATCCAAAATACAGCGGGCCGACAACGGGGGATACCCGTTGTTGGGAATTACAGATTTGCACAAGTATGGTTAATGCTGCTAGCACAACATGATTACTACTGCTAGTAGGTTTAATACTGCTTGACAAGTTAGTACTGCTACTTCAATAGTTAGTACTGCTTGGAGAGTTAGTACTGCTAGTGGTTAGTACTGCTAAAGGATTAATGTTGCTTGAAAAAGTTAATACTGCTGAGCACAGTTACTACTGCTGAAGAAGATTAATACTGCTCAGAGTGTTAATACTGCTACAACTTAATGCTGCTTAAGAGATAATCAAGATACGTGCAGATCAAGACTAAAGATAATCATGGAAAGCTTGGAGATAACTATGGAAGATTATACTGAAGATCTTTTATATTTTGTAATTATCTTTTATCTTTAGTATATGTATAGACTTATTGAGAATAGTTTAGAACAATCAAGTTAGACATTATTCTGAGTTTTTGTTTTGATAGAGAGAATTAACCTCAAGGTTCATAATCCTAATTCTAGAGAAGTAGAATTCGTATTGGTGAGTCTATTCATCAATATTGAGGTTTTATGTGAAATCTTGTAGCTTTGAATCATTCAATAAAGTTTACAAGTTGTGATTCATATTCACTGTTTCATTGATATTCTGAATATTAAAGTGTTATTCCGCAAACTTCTTTAATACTGTTTATGAGTTCATTATTCTTGTTAAGAATTAGATCCTGACACCCGTATCCGTTGAGAGCGGAAGAACACAAAGTATGCCACTCCTACAACGTTCATCGCATGACGCCTAACGACATGAAAATCCAAGTGTCCCTGCGAATCCTTGACAAGTTTCACCCAAAGAGACGAGGTACCTTGATGCCAAAAAGGACACCCGAAAGGCCCGGCACACCCGGGGACTACAACTGAGGAAATTCCCCGACGGCGGAGGTCTAGGCACACACCCACACAGTGGCGCCCAAGACTACATCTTCCTAGTGCCTACTTGTCAAGTTTTGGTCATAAAACATGAGTCCCAGAGTCCAACCCCGTACCACCCATTTGACCATCACATAAGACTGACTTACGTGCCTATGGATCCAATGCAACACAATCTACAAATACACGACTACACATGAATGACAAAAGCACTCGAGCCTGTAATGATCATAAATATGCAATAAAATGCATTAAGATGTAAATCATAAATTGGACTCTACATCGAGCCATTAAAACCGGACAAATGTCCTCAAGACTCTTTTAAGCCAACACCGAGCTAAAATGCTCAAAATCCATTCGACCAACAATTACTGGTCCCCCAAATAATGAAATGTCTTTAAACAACGTTTACGAAGACACATATACCTCAAAGGCAAGCTTAACCCAAAACCCAACACTTAATGGGATCAAAGGTTTTCCAAAAGGTTTATGAATGCAAATACACCAACATGCATATAACATGGAATAGACTTCATTTGTACAAAATCATCAAAGATGCATAAATCATAAAATAGATCTTACTTGTACAAAATCACCAAGAATACGTAAATCATGCTATTTAGTTGTTGAAATGTTCAAAACCCAATATACACATTTTAAGAGGTTAACACAACCCAAGTTTACTAAATATGAATACTTATCAAAATACTCACTCTTTAACATACAACCAAGTAAAGTATATTTTTACTTCAAAATACACAAAACTTATCAGCAGTTAACCATTTCATGTAAAACACAAAACACTTTAAAATAAACATTTTGGCATGTACACCGTTTTCACAGATCAACTTGAACTTACCTTTGCAAGATTTAGGCTAAATCTAGATTTTACCCAACGAGCTCTTTTGAAGGCCACTTGAATCCTCAAGCCGAGGACTTCCAAAACCTAGATCCACACATACCAAACCGTTTAGAAACATTCCCCAAACATTATTTACTAAAATCCCCAACGAGATCAAAACCCTAGTTTACCCAAAACCATCAAATCCGAGATTTGAGAAATCAAACACTAAGAAACCATCAATGGAGCATTTATAACTTATTTCTAGAAAGCTTACCATTCTAGGTGATGAGACTTTCTGAGGACACCTATTCCAACTCTTCAATCCGAGCCCCCACACGTTGAACTTGATGAGGAAGATGAAGATGGAGGTTTTGTGGTTCAAGATCCCAGTAGCTAGATGATGAAGAATCATGTGGTTCAAGGGGGAAAAACCTCAAAATGGGTTAGGGTTCGTCTTTGGGGTTTGGGAGAGAAAAGGGGAGAAGATAGAAATGAGAAGTTTGGGTGAGAATTCGGACATTTCAGAAGACAGGGGCCGCGGGCGACCTTGCCACGCGATAGTGACATTCTCACTATCGCGAGGGCACTCTCGCGGGGATTGTACCGCGGGTGGTACACCCCCGGCGATTGTGCCACGCGATAGTGACACATGTCACTATCGCGAGTCACAATCGCGCCACTCGTACCGAAGTCAGAAAAAGGTCAAAACTCGAGATTCTCGCATGGGTCGACTTAAGGTTCGAAAGCACAACATTTTCCACCCAAAAGAGTAGGCGGAAAACGGAGAGATTACCAACGGAGGACGGAAACTTACTTACAAAAAACCGGGTGTTACAATCCTCCCAACCTTAGAATGATTTCGTCCTCGAAATCTAGATTCCCATGAAACCTTGCCCGCAGAAGGATTTCCCTTAACCCTTCTTCCAGCACCACAATCATATCACTTGCACTGATACACACGCCAACCGCCCCTCATGGGCACATTACACTCATGGCCGAGCGAAGACTTAACTCACCAAAGTAACCTTTACCCACAAGGTTACGGTCGTCTCCCAACCTTGGGTGACAGTTACCACCTCCAGGCAATTTGTAACCTCAACTTCTCGCCGACCAATTCCCTTCGGATCTACACGGTTCCGAACCCAAAGTCAAAGATCGCCACCACACTCCCATGAGTCCTCCGATTCTTACCGATCCATTCCTAATATCGATAAAGATATCCTTCCAAGGCGCACCAATGTGTCCTTCAGGTAACTGGTTAACCCAGATTCAGCTAACACTCAACTTCGTTCCAGTCCCAAACTCACAACATTTCCATAATAAAATCTTTACCACCACAGGAATGCTTAAACACATCGGTACTTGCTCATCAACACCTAATCTTCTTTCAAATTTCCATCACCAAAAGGTCATTATTTCCCATGATCCAACCGGGATACTTCCGAACATTCCAAGATCTTTTGACTTCAAGAAAACAAGTCGACACCTAGAACTAAACGGTGACCTCAAAAACGTGGGCATCCCACCCAAAATTTCAATCCAGGCGGATGGTCGCACTAAGGATGACACCAAACAGAGTGCTTAAAATCCCAAGTCTTACATTTCTAACAAACGGACCACAAGAATTTTCCTTGATCGCGAAGCCCATAAGGACGGTGTTTACATGGTTTATCATGCATGTAACTCATGAGACCAAGTCCCAATTATGAGAGTTGTTTACATGGTTTATCTCACATTAATTGAGTAAGCTTCATAAACACAATCCCAACAATGATAATACGATCATCTCGTTCAAAAGTCAACATGCCCAATAATTTGTCTAATACACAATATATTCCCAAAACCCTAGTTTTCTCTCCATGTGACATCAAAATCCCAAGTAACCAATATTAGTTAGCAAATAAGTGGGTAAACATGAAAATCATTCATTTCTTTAATATCCCATCCCATAAAACTTTGTTTCATCCAATAACCATAATATTTCCAAAACTCATAGTTAGGTCAAAACCCAACAAAACCCAAATGTGATTAAGAGACAAGGGTAAAATTATAAACACATAAACCCTAGCATTTATATTAGATAAATGGTTAAGAAAAATCACCTTAAATGGTTACCAAGAAACCCTAGGTGACAACCCTTGGAGGTGGGATGTAGAAGACGACTTGGTGATTCAACCCCAAGATTCCTAATCACCTTCACCAACCTAAACAAACCCAATAAATGGAAGTGATGATTCTCACTTAGTGCAATAAATGAAAGGGAATGAAACCCTACCTTTTTCTCTCTTCAAAAACGGCTCTCCAAAGCTCCCAAATGATAAAAACGAACTAAAATCGCGAAATGGCATTTAAGTGACCCTGGGGCCGCCCGCGAGAGTGCCACGCGAGAGTGACAATGTCACAATCGCGTGTCACAATCGCGCCAAGCCAACGACTCTCGGTACGATCCCCACGAGAGTGCCCCGCGAGAGTGACCCCTGTCACAATCGCGGACACTATCGCTCCAGTTGTACCGAACCCAAAATTTCCCCACTTTGACTCGAATGCGCGCGCGATCAAATGTACAGTCCAGTAAATGAATTTATGATCAAAATAATTACATACCGAAATCGAGGGTGTTACATCCTATATCTTCTACAGACCACACATGGAATTATTCGGTGTTTTACGGTCAAAGTCGCAAATGTTGACTAGATAAAGGGCTAGGATCAGTTCATTATTTCTAATATTTTTAGCATTTTTTAAATGAACCTAATTATATATATATATATATATATATAGAGAGAGAGAGAGAGAGAGAGAGAGAGAAAGGTTCAAATGAGAACGCTAACTATTTAAGAAAATAAGAAAAACAACAAATCATGTACAAAATCATATGTGATTCGGCATTAATCCGGAAAATGGGACACAGACGACTTTCCCAGCGACTTCAAGTTTCGTGCAAAGTCGCGGGAAATCACATGTGATTTTGTATGTACTCGACCTTTTTCTTGTTTTCTTAAATAGATATCGTTGTTCTCGTATGAACCTACCTACCTACCTATATATATATATATATATATATATATATATATATATATATATATATATATATATATATATAGGGAGGGATCAATTGGAAACCAGTATTACATTGGAAACTTTGGAAACCGAAATCAACCAATCATTGAATTTCTTTTTTTTTAATTTTATTTTTAATTGATAAGGTTATTTTTGTCTTTTACATAATTTTATAATATATATGGTAATTGTTATTATTATTATTATATTAATAATTATTTATTTTTAATTTATTTCATAGTAATGTTATTTATTTATTAATGTAAAAATAAGATATTTAATTTAGGAAAACAAATTTTAATCATACGATCCTCTATTTTTGATTATGATGAATCATTGATTGATTAAAATATTAATATAAAAAATAAATATTTAATTTTTCAAGTATTCATATGAAATTAACTCCAGGCACAAAATATTAATATAGTGAAACATAATATTAATATAGTGAAATCTAATGAAACATAAAATGTTAATATAGTGAAACATGATGAAACAGATTTGATATAGTGAAACATAATGGAAATGTAATGAAACAAAATATTAATATATAGTGAAACCTGATGAAACAGATTTGATATAGTGAAACATAATAGAAAGGTAATGAAACAAAATATTAATATAGTGAAACCTAATTAAACATATTTGATATAGTGAAACATAATGAAAAGGTAATGAAACAATAATGGTAATGAAACTTAATTGGATTTTTACATACTGCATATTAATGAACATGTAATAAAAAGGTAGTCTTGATATATTGTTATTATCTTTTATTAATAAATTAATTAATTTATTACCATATATAATTATTATCTTTTATTAATAAATTAATTAATTTATTACCATATTTCATCTTTGTTGTCAAATTTGAAACATAAAAGAAAAAGACACATTTACCCTTTTGACATATTATTATTATCTTTTATTAATAAATTAATTAATTTATTAGCATATATAATTCAAATAAATCTTAACCATTGATTTAAAAGATCAATGGTTGAAATTTGGTTTCCAAAGTTTCCAATGAAATTTGATATATATATATATATATATATATATATATATATATATATATATATATATATATATTAGGCATATATACCCGCGCACGTTGTGACGCGAAAAATCGTGAAATCGAAGGAACAATTGACAAAGGTATGTATCCGTTCGCGAAACATCTCGAAATCAAAATGACAACAACGTTTCATTTTAAGTTTGTATTTCTTCGTCCTTATCGATATTTTAGTCTATGATTCACATATAAGTGCACCAAATGAAGAACGAAATGAAAACTAATGTATTTAGTCTATGATTCATAGACTAAAGTATCGATAAGAACGAAGAATACAAATTTAAAATGAAAACGTTGTTGTCATTTTGATTTCGAGATGTTTTGCGAACAGATACATACATTTGCCAATTGTTCCTTCGATTGCACGATTTTTCACACCGCATCGTGTGCGGGTATATGTCTATATAATAGTATAGATAAAAATTCTAAAACAGTTATTGTAAAATCTTTTGTACAATAACATTTACCACCCTTACAATGTTACATTTACCACCTTACACTTACTTATTTAATTTACTTTATATTCATTGTTTTTTCATTTTTCATTTTACACCATTATCATATTAACACAAATAATCGTATATGAACAAAAATGCAATGAAAAAAAATATATGTTCATTTTTCTACAAATTATATCATAATAATCGCCTCGTCAATACCTTCAAAACGAGCCCAATATTGAATGTTTTTTAATTTAACCGTACTATTAAATATCATGAATATCTACGAATTAATTTGTTTTCTATCCATACGTTTTTTCCACCGTTAGCACATTAAAAATACATAATCGTAAAATACCTTTCATTCTTATTATAAATTATATCATTATAATTTTTTTCGTCAATAATTGTAATATAAACTAATTATTGAATATCTTTATGGGTTTAGGGTTTAGTGTTTCATAAGTTGTGATTCTTAGGTCATGGTTTATTGTTGATGACATGTCTATAAGAAAGTAGCATTAATTGTTCGTTATTTACTCACATTCCGCTGCATCGCGCGAGTATATGCCTAGTATATATATATATATATATATATATATATATATATATATATATAATGTTATATATTTATGCTACCAATAAAAATATCAATAATTAGTTTATATTAAAATTATTGACCAAAAAATTATAATATTAGAATTTATAATACTAATGAAACATACTTTTAATATATTTTAGTTGATCTATAATTATGTATTTTTAATACATTAACGGTGAAAAAAAATAAAACGTATGGATAGAAAACAAACTAATTCACAGGTATTCATAGTTTTTAATAGTACGATTAAATTAAAAAATATTCAATATTGGATTCGTTTTGAAGGTATTGACAAGACGATTATAATGGTATAATTTGTAAAAAAAACGTATTTTTTCATTGCATTTTTTTCTATATACGATTATTTGTGTTAAAATGAAAAAACAAATGATATAAAGTAAATTAAATAATTAATTATAAGGGTGGTAAATGTAACATTAAATTTTAATGGATTTCCAATTCCCTCTCACATCACATCTTATTTGGTTAATCGATTTAAAAAAAAAAAGAGAATGCATTACATCAAACGTAAGTTTTAACATCAAGATAATAAACATAATAAATATATTGTGTATTTTTTTATTCCAACAGATTCCAACTTTGATAATTAATTTAAATCAACATATTCACGAGTTCGAGTACGCTCTATATATTCTTCATTCACATCTAATCTACGTTTGTATGGGATAATCCACGACATTGCATCTGGAAGTGCATGACGTATCCAATGGTGTATGAGTGTGGGCATTGGGTAATCTTCTTTTAATACCCAGTTAGTTCACCCATTAACTCTGTACGGATAGTGTCCCATGCATCTTCATGACCACCGAAACAAGTAGAAATGACTTGAAATTCACAATTTCCATCGTCTAATACATTTTGTACTTGTGCGATGTATGGATGAAATAAACTCGGGATTTGATCAAGATATGGAGTTGGGGGGGGGGGGGGGGGGTTGTCGTTGGAAGTAGGAGCTATATCTCGCTGATTCTTTATGACCAAAATCTTTGGAGTTGATAAATGTTGGCACGTTAGAATAACTACGTCTACGAGGGTCTTCAATAATATTTTTATTTATTTCAAATCAATTACTTTACTTTATTTCAAATAATATATTATATATATGTCGAATTATTCTGTTTTCATTGATTGACATGTGATATCCCAAAATAATCGAAATTTGTGATATCCACAATTAATCACATGTGATATCCACAAAATACAACGTAATTATATATGTTAATGTGATATGTTAAAACGTATTTTTTAACATATAATAATATAATTAAATCAAAAAGTATTCAATATTGGACTCATTTTGAAGATATCGACGAGACGATTATAGTGGTGTAACTTGTTAAAATTAAAAATTATTTTTTAACGTATTTTAGTTAATATATGCTTTTATGTGTTAATATAATGAAAATGTAAAATGTAAAACTAAAAGGTATAAAGTAAATCTATCAAAAGAGTTAGGGACCAAAATTGTAACTATATATATCAACTAGGCATATACTCGTGCACGACGTGGCGCAAAAAATCGTGAAATCGAAGGAACAATTGACAATGGTATGTATCCGCTCGTGAACATCTCGAAATCAAAATGACAACAACGTTTCATTTTAAGTTTGTATTTCTTCGTCCTAATCGATACTTTAGTCTATGATTCACATATAAGTGCACCAAACGACTCAAGCACCGTGTTTTCATAGACTAAAGTATCGATAAGAACGAAGATTACAAACTTCATATGAAAACGTTGTTGTTATTTTGATTTCGAGATGTTTCGCGAGTGGATACATACCTTTGTCAATTGTTCATTCGATTGCACGATTTTTCTCGCCGCATCGTGCGCGAATATATGCCTATATAATAGTATAGATAAAAATTCTAAAACGGTTATTGTACAATAACATTTACCACCCTTACAATGTTACATTTATCATCCGTACACTTACTTATTTAATTTACTTTATATCCCCTTTTTTTCATTTTTCATTTTACACCATTATCATATTAACACAAATAATCGTATATGAACAAAAATGCAATGAAAAAATACGTTTCTTTTTTTTACAAATTATACCATTATAATCGTCTCGTCAATACATTCAAAACGAGCCTAATATTGAATGTTTTTTAATTTAACCGTACTATTAAATATCATGAATATCTACGAATTAATTTGTTTTCTATCCATACGTTTTATTTTTTTCCACCGTTAGCACATTAAAAATACATAATTGTAAAATACCTTTCATTCTTATTATAAATTATATCATTATAATTTTTTTCGTCAATAATTGTAATATAAACTAATTATGGAATATCTTTATGGGTTTCGGGTTTCATAAGTTGTGATTCTTAGGTCATGGTTGATTGTTGATAACATGTCTATAAGAAAGTAACTTTATTTGTTCATTCTTTACTTACATTCCGCTGCATCGCGCGGGTATATGCCTAGTATAATGTTACACATTTATGCTACCCATAAAAATATTCAATAATTAGTTATATTAAAATTATTGATGAAAAAATTATAATATTAGAATTTATAATACTAATGAAATATATCTTTAATATATTTTAGTTGATCTACAATTATGTATTTTTAATATGTTAACGGTGAAAAAAAATAAAACGTATGGATAGAAAACAAACTAATTCATAGATATTCATAATTTTTAATAGTACATTTAAATTAAAAAATATTCAATATTGGACTCGTTTTGAAGATATTGACGAGACGATTATAATGGTATAATTTGTAAAAAAAATAAACGTATTTTTTATTGCATTTTTGTTCATATACGATTATTTGTGTTAACATGATAAGGGTGTAAAATGAAAAATGAAAAAAATAAGGGATATAAAGTAAATTAAATAATTAATTATAAGGGTAGTAAATGTAACATTATTTTTCAAAAACCGTTTTTCAAGAACTAACTTTTTCAAGAACCGTTTTAGAATTTTAATTATCTACTAGCCATATACCCGCGCACGATGTGGCGCGAAAAATCGTGAAATCGAAGGAACAATTGACAAAGGTATGTATCCGCTCGCGAAACATCTCGAAATCAAAATGACAACAACGTTTCATTTTAAGTTTGTATTTCTTCGTTCTTATCGATTATGTATTTTTAATACATTAACGGTGAAAAAAAAAATAAAACGTATGGATAGAAAACAAACTAATTCACAGATATTCATAGTTTTTAATAGTACGGTTAAATTAAAAAATATTCAATATTGGGCTCGTTTTGAAGGTATTGACGGGACGATTATAATGGTATAATTTGTAAAAAAAGAAACGTATTTTTTCATTGCATTTTTTTCTATATACGATTATTTGTGTTAACATGATAAGGGTGTAAAATGAAAAATGAAAAAACAAGGGATATAACGTAAATTAAATAATTAATTATAAGGGTGGTAAATGTAACATTTAATTTTAATGGATTTCCAATTCCGTCTCACATCACATCTTATTTTATTTTTAATTTATAGTTACAATTTTTGTCCCTGAACTTTTTTGATAGATTTACTTTATACTTTTTAGTTTTACATTTTACATTTTCATTATATTAACACATATAAACATATATTAACTAAAATACGTTAAAAAAATAATTTTTAATTTTAACAAGTTACACCATTATAATCGTCTCGTCGATACATTCGAAATAAGCCCAATATTGAATATTTTTTGATTTAATTATATTATTATATGTCATATATTATACCTTGGTTAATCGATTTTTTTTTAAAAAAAAGAAGAGAAAATGCATTACATCGAACGTAAGTTTTAACATCAAGATAATAAACATAATAAATATATTACGTATTTTTTTATTCCAACAGATTCCAACTTTGATAATTCATTTAAATCAACATATTCACGAGTACGAGTACGCTCTATATATTCTTCATTCACATCTAATCTACGTTTGTATGGGATAATCCACGACATTGCATCTGGAAGTGCATGACGTGTCCAATGGTGTATGAGTGTAGGTATTGGGTAATCTCCTTTTAATACCCAGTTAGTTCACTCATTAACTCTGTACGGATAGTGTCCCATCTATCTTCATGACCACCGAAACAAGTAGATATGACTTGAAATTCACAATTTTCATCGCCTAATACATTTTGTACTTGTGTGATGTATGGATGAAATAAACTCGGGATTTGATCAAGATATGGAGTTTTAGGGGGGGGGGGGGTTGTCGTTGGAAGTAGGAGTTATGTCTCGCTGATTCTTTATGACCAAAATCTTTGGAGTTGATAAATGTTGGCGCGTTAAAATAACTGCGTCTACGAGGGTCTTCAATAATATTTTTATTTATTTCAAATCAATTACTTTACTTTATTTCAAATAATATATTATATATATGTCGAATGATTCTGTTTTCATTGATCGACATGTGATATCCCAAAATAATCGAAATTTGTGATATCCACAATTAATCACATGTGATATCCACAAAATACAACGTAATTATATATGTTAATGTGATATGTTAAAACGTATTTTTTAACATATTTTTAACATATAATAAAATAATTAAATCAAAAAATATTCAATATTGGACTAATTTCGAAGGTATCGAAGAGATGACTATAATGGTGCAAGTTGTTAAAATTAAATATTATTTTTAACGTATTTTAGTTAATATATGCTTATATGTGTTAATATAATGAAAATGTAAAATGTAAACTAAAAGGTATAAAGTAAATCTATCAAAAGAGTTAAGGGACCAAAACTGTAACTATATATATCAATAACTACTTTTCAAGAACTACTTTCAAGAACCGCTTTTTCAAGAACCGTTTAAGCCCTTTTATATATAGTAGAGATACTATATATTAAAATTCTATTACCGTTATTGAAAAAGGTAGTTTTTGGAAAAAAAACGGTTTTTGGAAAAATATTACATTTACCACCCTTATAATTAATTATTTAATTTACTTTATATCCCTTATTGTATATGAACAAAAATACAATGAAAAAATACGTTTCTTTTTTTACAAATTATACCATTATAATCGTCTCGTCAATACCTTCAAAATGAGCCCATTATTGAATATTTTTTAATTTAACCGTACTATTAAATATCGTGAATATCTACGAATTAAATTGTTTTATATCCATACATTTTTTTTTCACCGTTAGCACATTAAAAATACATAATCGTAAAATACGTTTCATTCATATTATAAAATATATCATTATAATTTTTTTCGTCAATAATTGTAATATAAATTAATTATTGAATATTTTTATGGGTTTATGATTTTATAAGTTGTGATTCTTAGGTCATGGTTGATTGTTGATGACATATCTATAAGAAAATAAAATTAATTGTTCGTTCTTTACTTACATTCCGCTGCATTGCGCGGGTATGTGCTATAGTATAGAGTATAGATAACTACTTTCAAAGACGAACTTTCAAGAACCGTCTTTCTTTAATATATAGTAGATATATATACACACACCAAAAGGGTAACTAAACCAGTACATGCACTGACGTCTGGCTGAACTCTCCACCTCTAGCTACAGTTTTTTTATGTCTTTTACCCTCTTCTCTAACTCCTACCCTCCAAACACAATTTGTACCTACATTCCTTTCTCTCTCTAACCCTTCTCTCTCTCTCTCACACACACACACACACACAATCTTTACAAACACACAGTGAGCATATAAATGGCTAGCACGCATGAACTCTCAGATGCATACACTGAAACCACTGATGAAAACGACGAACATGATGAAGAAGAGTACACGGGTCATATCAACGACACGTGCGGTCCACGTGGGAGAGTTGGTCCGAACCCTAGATTCCCATGGGTTCAAGAATGGAACCAGGTCTTGTTGCTGGTGTGCGCCATGGGTCTGTTCGTGGACCCGTTCTTCTTCTACGCACTCTCCATAAGCGAGCCGTGCATGTGTGTGTTCATCGACGGGTGGTTTGCCGTCACTGTGACGGTGATCCGCAGCATGACGGATGCATCCCATGTGTGGTTGCGGTTTAAGATGAGGAGGAGGTGGCGGTGGAAACCAACCCCACCACGTCGATTGAGGCGGCGTTATGGAACCGGTGTACGGAGCGTGGTGGCGTGGCTCGTGACGGAGGCTAAGAACCGATTCTTATTTGATCTCTTCGTCATCCTACCTATACCCCAGGTTCCATTTTCGCAATTTAAACTTTAAACGTAGTCCATAATATGGCATATATATAGATATGGGGCCAATATTTTTAATTAAAAAAAATAGGAAAATAAAAATAAAAATAAAATAACCATCGATCATGAATCTAACGGTTAAGATGTGGGTTGTAAGGATTGCAACCTTTTTCAGGGTTGCAACCTTTTTCAGGGTTGCAAAATATCCTTCCAATATATATATATTGGAAGGATATTTTGCAATATATATATATATATATAATATATATTATATATAAGGGTAGTTTAATTTGCAACTCACGTAAATTTTACAACTAATGTAACACACATCTTAACCGTTGTATTCATGATTGACGGTTACAATAAATATGGGCTCAATATTTTCAATTAAAAAAAACATAAAAATAAAAATAAAATAACCGCTTATCACTAATCTAACGGTTAAGATGTGGGTTGCATGAGTTGTAAAATTTACGTGGGTTGCAAATTATCCTTGACCTATATAGGGGTAGTTTAATTTGCAACCCACGTAAATTTTACAACTCATGCAACACACATCTTAACCGTTGGATTCATGATTGACGGTTACAATAAATGTGGGCTCAATATTTTCAATTAAAAAAAACATAAAAATAAAAATAAAATAACCGCTTATCACTAATCTAACGGTTAAGATGTGGGTTGCATGGGTTGTAAAATTTACGTGGGTTGCAAATTATCCTTGGCCTATACAGGGGTAGTTTAATTTGCAACTCACGTAAATTTTACAACCCATGCAACACACATCTTAACCGTTGGATTCATGATTGACGGTTACAATAAATGTGTGTTCAATATTTTCAATTAAAAAAAACATAAAAATAAAAATAAAATAACCACTTATCACTAATCTAACGGTTAAGATGTGGATTGCATGGGTTGTAAAATTTACGTGGGTTGCAAATTATCCTTGGCCTATATAGGGGTAGTTTAATTTGCAACTCACGTAAATTTTACAACCCATGCAACACACATCTTAACCGTTGGATTCATGATTGACGGTTACAATAAATGTGGGCTCAATATTTTCAATTATAAAAACATAAAAATAAAAATAAAATAACCGCTTATCACTAATCTAACGGTTAAGATGTAGGTTGCATGAGTTGTAAAATTTACGCGGGTTGCAAATTATCCTTGGCCTATATAGGGTAGTTTAATTTGCAACCCACGTAAATTTTACAACCCATGCAACACACATCTTAACCGTTGAATTCACACATCTTAACCGTTGGATTCATGATTGACGGTTACAATAAATGTGGGCTCAATATTTTCAATTAAAAAAAACATAAAAATAAAAATAAAATAACCGCTTATCACTAATCTAACGGTTAAGATGTGGGTTGCATGAGTTGTAAAATTTACGTGGGTTGCAAACTATCCTTGGCCTATATAGGGGTAGTTTAATTTGCAACTCACGTAAATTTTACAACTCATGCGACACACATCTTAACCGTTGGATTCATTCAAATGAGATCTTATTAGATTGTGGTAACTATGAGATCTAATCTCATCCAATCATTTTAATTAATTAATTTTTTTAATTAATTAATAGGGGAGGATATATTAGTAATTTGATAAATTAATTAATATAACATTTTTGTTGTAACTGAAAAAATCAAAGTCTCATCAATCAAATATTACGTTTCCTTTGTTATCTCAACAAATTTATTTTGGGATAATATTCATATGGACCATGTGACATTGTGATAATATAACATCATCTGAATCTCATGTGCCACGTGATTTGGCATATATCTGATGTATGTGTTACATTGTGATTTGGCATTTATCTGATATATGTGTTACATTGTGATGTATGTGTTACATTGTGATTTGACATATATCTGATAATCTAACATCTGAATCTCATATGTACCATGAGACTACCATGAGACACTGATCACAGTGTATCACCACCTACGGAATTAGCAAAAATAATCCCATCATTCTATCATGAAGGATATAAGGTTTTGCAAGATGATCACAGTGTATCACACCCATTTTTCCTAATTTAGTTGCATTAAATCCGGTAAGCGCTAACTTAGATTACACCCAAAATTATCACACCCAAAATTAGATCACAATGAATTTAATGCTTTTTGACAATTTTACCCTTTTTTCCTAATTTAGTTGCATTAAATCCGTTTTTTAATTATTATTTATATTAGTTATTTTAGACCATTGATTAATTAAATGGATGGATGAAATTGAATCTCATGGTTACCATAAAATACTAGGGTCTTCCATGAAAGGCTCCATATATATATATATATATATATATATATATATGGAGGATCAAACGAGAAACATGAGAACCAATAAAATCATATATAATTTTATATTAACGCACCAAAAAGCCACGATAACATAAAGCCGCGGCCAAAGTCGCCCGTGTGGCTTTTTTTTGCTCGTTAACATGTAAAATCATATGTGATTTTGTTGGTTTTCGTGTTTATTTAAATAAGTAAATGCTCTCGTTTGAACTCTCTCTCTCCCTCTCCTTAGATGGAGGTTCAAGGGGAAAAGCTAAAAAAAATAGCAAACTGAGAAACACTCTGGTAGACATTAATCTGACCGGTATGGAGTAGTGTATACAAGTAAATTAAGTTGTTTTTTGGTTTTTATGCACGTGTGCATTATGCACATATGTATATGTTACAAATTACTTGTATGCACAATTACATATCGTTCGGATGAAGGACTATCAACGTGTTCGTCAGTTTTCCATTTTTTTTGAGGTTTTCCTGTAAACCTGACCTTATATAGAATATGTGATTTTATATAGAATCACGTGTGTTTATATATATACACACACAATTTTCCTTGTTTGTTTTACTTTGATCATATTGTGGTTTCGTCCCCTCTCAAAGGTATATATATATATATATATATATATATATATATATATATATATATATATATATATATATATATATATATATACTAGGCATATACCCGCGCGATGCAGCGGAATGTAAGTAAAGAACGAACAATTAATGTATTTCCTTATATACATTTCATCAATAATCAACCATGACCTAAGAATCACAACTTATGAAACATAAACCCATAAAGATATTCAATAATTAGTTTATATTACAATTATTGACGAAAAAAATTATAATGATATTATTTATAATAAGAATGAAACGTATTTTACGATTATGTATTTTTAACGTGCTAACGGTGGAAAAAAAATAAAACGTATGGATAGGAAAACAAATTATTTCGTAGATATTCATGATATTTAATAGTACGGTTAAATTAAAAAATATTCAATATTGGGCTCGTTTTGAAGATATTGAGGAGACACTTATAATGATATAACTTGTAGAAAAATGAACGTATTTTTTCATTGCATTTTTGTTAATATATGATTATTTGTGTTAATATGATAATGGTGTAAAATGAAAAATGAAAAAATAAGAGATATAAAGTAAATTAAATAAGTAATTGTAAAGGTGATAAATGTAACATTGTAAGGGTGATAAATGTAATTGTACAAAAGTTTGTACAATAAGCGTTTTAGTTTTTTCATTATATAGTATAAATCCTGATATTTAATAGTACGGTTAAATTAAAAAATATTCAATATTGGGCTCGTTTTGAAGGTATTGACGAGACGATTATAATGATATAATTTGTAAAAAATGGAACACATTTTTTCATTGCATTTTTGTTCATATACGATTATTTGTGTTAATATGATAACGGTGTAAAATGAAAAATGAAAAAGTTAGGGATATAAAATAAATTAAATAAGTAATTGTAATGGTGGTAAATGTAACATTATAAGGGTAGTAAGTGTTATTGCACAAAAGATTAAGGGTGGTAAATGTTATTGTACAAAAGATTGTACAATAACCGTATAACCGTTTTTGAATTTTCATTATATATATATATATATATATATATATATATATATATATATAGACTTAAGTTCGCGTGAGACCAAACAGTTTCTGTGAGACCGGTGAGACCAATCTTTAAAGTATGAAACTTCACATCAAAAAATTGTGAATGTAAAAAAAATCGAACATTTCATAGGGAAAACACCGTAAATGTTACGTTCACGGTGTTTTTCGCTGTGAATGTTCGTTTTTTTTACCTTCACATCGTCTTCACTGTGAAGGTTCGGAACAGTCTTTTATCTGTGAAAGTTTGATTTTTTTTAACTTGGTTTAGGTTTTTTTTTACCTTCATAGTGTGATTACATTATGAAGGTTCGAATGTTTTTTACCTTCACAGTGTTTCGGTGTGAAGTTTCATGTTTTAAGGCTTGGTCTCATGCGGTCTTATGGAAACAGTTTGGTCTCACGTGAACCTGACCCTATATATATATATATATGGTCAGGTTCACGTGAGACCAAGCTGTTTCCGTGAGACCGCGTGAGACCAAGCCTTAAAAGATGAAACTTCACACCGAAACACTATGAAGATAAAAAACATTCGAACCTTCATAATGTAATCACACTATGAAGGTAAAAAAACCTAAACCAAGTTAAAAAAAATCAAACTTTCACAGATAAAAGACTGTGAAGGTATATCCGAACCTTCACAGTGAAGACGCTGTGAAGGTAAAAAAAAACGAACATTCACAGCGAAAAACACCGTGAACGTAACATTTACGGTGTTTTCCCTATGAAAAGTTCGATTTTTTTTACCTTCACAGTTTTTTGGTGTGAAGTTTCATACTTTAAAGCTTGGTCTCACCGGTCTCACGAAAACTGTTTGGTCTCACGCGAACTTAAGTCTATATATATATATATATATATTTATTTATTTATTTAGAGAAAGGATATTGCGAGAAGTTAAACATTTTACGAGAAATATGATATCATATATGAATACATGGCTTGTGGGTATGTTTAATCATATATGATTAAGTTTGTGTATCATATATGATATCACACTTCTCGCCTTCTCGCAAAATGTTTAGCTTCTCGTTTGAACCTGCCCATATATATTTATGTATGTATATTCTCTCTAAGGTGGCGTTTGTTTTTTTAAGAAGTTTGAAGTCTGAAGTCTTATTTCAGGTCTGATTAATAAGAGGTGGTGCTTGTTTTCAAGGGTCACCACTTCTAGTTTCAGATGTATTTAAGAGTTAAGAGAGTCTTAAATCTGGAAAAAGAAACAAACGATCTGAACAAAAAAATGTCTGACCGATTCAAACTTAAGAGGTATTAAGATGTTTTTTGAAAAAAACAAACAACCCCTAACTAAGGTTAACAAGTGACGCGAGGGACACAATTGGTGACATAATTGCGAATACAACTTCCGTGCATTTCTGATATATACAAACAAGAACTCTCTCATATGTTGTTGATAAACAATATGGTCCCCCATGTACTTCTCTCCCCCACCCACTATAAAACAAGATCCTATATAGGTTCCACCTCTTGCATGTTCAAACATTTAATAAAGTAAAATTAACCCAAATGGCCATAGCAGTGGAGGGATTGACCTCCTAGTCATCCCTCTCCTTCTTTTTACAGAAATGTCACTACCTGTGCAAAAAAGGAGGGTGCGCCTTTTTTGTGCAAAAAAGGAGGGTGCGCCTTTTTTGTGCAAAAAAGGTAGCAGATGCGCAAAAAGATGTAAATGTATTTTATATAAAGGTAAATGGGGTATGCAAAAAAAGGATGTGCGCAATTGTTGTGTACCCTTTGCGCAGTTAATGACATTTCTATAAAAAAAAAGGAGAGGGATGGCTAGGAGGCCAAATGGCCAATCCCTCCCCCTATTATGCCCATTTGGGTCAATTTCCCTTTAATAAATCCATGTTTTTATTTAGGGGTGTTTGGGATTGCTTATTTAAACAACTTATGATTTTTTTTAAAAGTATTTATCAACTATGTGGTTACAAGGAGTTTTATAAAAAAAATATTTGGATTAGCTTATTTTGGTACCACAACGTAATAAGCTAATAAGTTGTTATTTATGAGTGTTTGGGATTGCTTATACATATAAAATAACCAAAAAAGTCATAAGTTATTTCAAATAAATTGATAAGTCACTATGAACTAACTTATTAAAAACTCCTTATCAGTTTTCCAAAAAAGCTATAAACATTTTTTCTCTCCAATCTAATCACTAGAAATAGTTTATCTGCAGTGACAAAACATAATAAGCCAATACGTCATTTAAATAAGCAATCACATTACTATAAACATAATACATATATCGTTGTCCTAAAGAGCTCGTACATTTCGTCGTCATTAAATGAAATTCCAAGGATACACTACACAGTCGATTTGAAATAATTGTTGCATAAAAGTTCTTATATATTTTTTACCCATTTAGCTAAATGTCAGTATCCTCAGTGCTTTTATACCCAATAGTACTCTTTTCAAAGTATCCTCTAATTTTTTCAAACTTTTAAACACTTTGATGTGAAACATAAACAAGAAAGAATACTTATGCATGTAGAGACAACCATCATGAAGAAAAGGTGAAGGGGAGATGGTAAGGAGGGATTCGACCCTTGATTATTTTTAATCTCAAACTCACTTATAAATCGTGTTTGATACGGAGATTAATCAGAAGCATTTTGGTGCATCTCATCATAATGTGCATTCAAGGGTGGAGATTCCTTCTTATCTTTCTTACTATAAATTTCATTTTCACCGAAATTCAACCATATCCATGTATATATATATATATAGGGGCAGGTTCAAACGAGAAGCTAAACATTTTACGAGAAGGCGAGAAGTGTTTAATCATATATGATTAAACACATGTTATATTGACAATACATAGACGTTTAATCATACATGATTAAACACACTTACAAGCCGTGTAATCATATATGATCAAACATTTCTCACATTCTCGCAAAA
The DNA here is from genome assembly GCA_954870635.1 of Arctium minus. Classification (NCBI taxonomy): domain Eukaryota; kingdom Viridiplantae; phylum Streptophyta; class Magnoliopsida; order Asterales; family Asteraceae; genus Arctium; species Arctium minus. The sequence continues at coordinate 5,385,989 of OX941080.1, read as the reverse complement.
TGTTTAACTTCTCGCATGATCCTCCCCCTCTCTCTCTCTATGTATATATATATATATATACACTAGAAGCATACTCGCGCAATGCAGCGAGATACATCATGATTTTAATGTTCATTTTATTTTTTTGTCGATTTACAGTACGGTTTTGGATGATTTTTAGAAAGTGATAATGTTTTTTTTTATAAATTTGTTTAATTTAGGCTTAATAATATAATATTTTTTATATAAAAAAATTAAGCATTTTGTTAGAAATCAACGATTATCTTATATATTTTAATTACATCTAGAAAAAATAACCAATTACATATTTAATAATATAATTAAAACAAAATTATAGTAATATAATATATTAATTAATAATGATACATGAAAAAGTCTGCATAAAAGGAAGACCCTGCACATACCAAATTTGTAGGTGTTAGAAGCCTGCAGTAGTAATATGTATCTTGTGCTTTGATACTTGTTAATTAAGAGATTTTTAAAATCTTGCATAAAATAATGGTACCTTGTGCCTAATAATTTGTAGTTAAGAGTTTTTTATTCGTGCTTTATAATATAGTATAGATATATATAGCCTTAGATTCATTTGATAAATGGTAAATGTATGAGAAATAGAGAAATAATCCTAGCCTTTCATATGGTCAAAATCGGATTTGACTGGTCAAATATTGCGTCTTTGATTGGTCAACAATTGCGGCTTTAAATGGTCAAAAGTTGTGGCTATTCCAAAAATAGAAGGACAGTTTCGTAATTTTTACAAATACACATGACGAGTTCATATATGAACTTGTATGATTCACATATAAAATATATGTTCATATGTGAACCAATGCAATTCACATATTAACTGATTCGTATATGAACCTTTGTGATTCATATATGAACCAATTAACTGATTCACAGATGAACTAATTAACTGTAGGTTCATATGTGAATCAGTTGAACTAATTAACAAATTCACATATAAATGTTTGTGATTCTCGTATGAATTAATTAATTGATTCACATATGAACGTATAGTTCATATATGAATTACATAGGTTCGCATATGAACTCGTTCCGTGTATTTTACGAAACTACCCTCTATCTTCTACAGACCACACAAATAATTATCTGGAGCCGCAAATGTTGACCAGATAAAGGGTTAGGATCATTTATCTATTTGTCATACATTTAGTATTTCTCAAATGAACCTCTCTCTCTCTCTCTCTATATATATATATATATATAGAGAGAGAGAGAGAGAGAGAGAGTCGGGTTCCGGTCAGAATGAAAATTATGGTGAGAAAGGTAAGAACGATTCGGGTTTCGGTCAGAATGAAAGTTATGGTGAGAAAGGTAAGAACGATTCTCCATCCTTGGATTAATCATAATTGAAGATCAACACTAATGAGATGCACTGAATCAATTTTCTTCTAAATCACAATTCATGAGTTGTTTTGAGATTAAAAGTGATTAAGGGTTCAAATCTCTTCTTACATTTCTCACTTGAACTCTTTTTTCTCACATAATCCTTCGTCTATATTTATATGAGTTGGGTTCCGGTGAATATGAAAGTTATGGTGAGAAGACTAAGAAACGATCTCCACCCTTAGATGCACATTAGGATGAGATGCACCAAGATGCACCAGATCAATTCCCGTATCAAACACGATTTATGGGTTGGGGGTGAGATTAAAAGTGATAAAGAGTCTAGACTTCTTCTTACCTTCTCACCTTAATTTTTTTTTCTCACACATGTCATATAAATATATATATATATATATATATATATATATAGAGAGAGAGAGAGAGAGAGAGATGTGGGTTCATATATGAGAACAATATCTGCTTAAAAAACATGAGAACAATAAATCACATACAAAGTCATATATGATTCATGTATAAAATCATATATGATTGCGGACGACTTAAGATGCGGTGAAAGTCGCCCGTGTTCTGGTAATGCCGAATCATATATATAATTTTGCACATGATCAACTGTTCTCGTGTTTTTATAAATAGTTAGCGTTCTCGTTTAAACCTTTTCTATCTCTCTCTCTCTCTATATATATATACATGTATATATAGACTTAAGTTCGCGTGAGACCAAATAGTTTCCGTGAGACCGGTAAGACCAAGCTTTAAAGTATGAAACTTCACACCAAAAAACTGTGAATGTAAAAAAAATCGAACTTTTCATAGGGAAAACACCGTAAATGTTACGTTCACGGTGTTTTTCGCTGTGAATGTTCGTTTTTTTTACCTTCACAGCGTCTTCACTGTGAAGGTTCGGATATACCTTCACAGTCTTTTATCTGTGAAGGTTTGATTTTTTTTTAACTTGGTTTAGGGTTTTTTTACCTTCATAGTGTGATTACATTATGAAGGTTCGAATGTTTTTTACCTTCACAGTGTTTCGGTGTGAAGTTTCATGTTTTAAGGCTTGGTCTCACGCGGTCTCACGGAAACAGCTTGGTCTCACGTAAACCTGACCCTATATATATATAGGCGAAACGAATCTGAACTCTTGACCACTTGTAATCTCAAATTCATCTATGAATTGTAGTTCATAAGGGAATTGATCTGACGCATCTCAGTACATCTTATCATAATGTGTATCCAACGATTGATAATCATTTCTCAGATTCTTACATTAACACAAATTATCACCGAAACCTAACTCATCTAAGTTTTAGGATAGGATATTCTCCTGGTTTGATTCCTGCCATACACCGTTAACATTTCACTTTTTCTAAAGGACTTCCAATTATTTTTTTTAACAATTCTAATTGTATAAAACTTTTGTGATTTCTTTAATTTTAATTTCATTATTTAAAAGTTCCGTGGTTGTTTAATATAATTTAATCATATAATTTTGTTTAATGATTCCTTTATTTTCTACCGAATGACACCAACATATGCTTCATCTAACTTTATTTTGATTTTTATAGGTCTCTTAAATCATGTCTTCACTCTTCCCTATTTCTTTCTTTTTTTAAACTTATTTTATATATAATGTTTGTTATTTGTTTTTTTTCTTCGTTATTGACATGAATTTTCTTGCTAAAACCTTATGAATTAATTAAAACCCCGTATTCATACTTAGATTTCATTCTCTAAATTAATTATCCTTTAGAATGCCAAATTACCCAATTTTTTTATCTGATTTTCTTTTGGCGTTGTCTCTGTAAATTTTGTAAAGTCTGTTTTTAGGTTCTTTCACTTTTAAGGTACATACTTCAAGTTGTAAGTACAATTTAATACTTCTATTTATTTCTTTTTCAATAATTTTGTTCTATTAACTTTGCTTGATAATTAATTAAATCTAAAAAAAAATCATGACCGTTACTGATAATTTCTATATAACTTTTGAAAATCATAAGCTATCAACTACGTCTCAAGAGAGATTATATGTTTTGTATTTGATATCGATTGAAAATGAGTTTCTAATAAATGACAGTATGATTAGATGATTTTAATTACTTCTAAAAATGTCAAAAATTCAATTTATTATTTAAGAATTAATAACTTTTTATGTTAACTATATACTAACTATTTGTGTTATATGTTGTACATTATACTTATTATGTGACTATTTTTAATTTTCTTACTAAGTATATTTTTATTGTTATCAACAGATTAATCATATAGAATTTATGATCATTAATTTAACAATACAAAAATCAGTTTGATTTATATTTGAATTTTGTTTATAATTATTTTATACATACACATATATTTTAATATAAAAGAATTTATTTTTGAATTTAATAATAAAATTTTAATAAATACTATAACTGGAAAATAATATAGGATTACATTTAGATTTTTGTATAGGGCCTCCAAAATATCAGGACCAGTCATGTTTGTTCTCGTTTGAATTCATCTCTATCTATATATGGACTTAAAAAAGGACGATAGTATGAATGTATATACGCATAATTTTTGAAATTTTATTAGGTGCTCAATTTAGAAAAGTAAATTCATTGGTTTTTCTTAATCATATTTGGTCACTGTTCTCGCAGGTAGTATTATGGGTAGTGATTCCAACGTTGCTACAAAAAGGTTCTGCAACATTTGCGATGACGGTTTTCTTAATCATGTTTCTCTTTCAATACTTACCGAAGATTTATCACTTTCTCCACCTTTTACGACGTATGCAAAGTCTCTCCGGCTATATTTTCGGTACCGTTTGGTGGGGAATTGCTCTCAACTTGATCGCCTATTTTGTGGCCTCACATGTAAGTTCTTTTCCAACACCTACACATTTTGATGTTGTCTTGATGTGTATTACATATGCATTTCAAAATTTATTAGTTAGGATGCACTTACTACAACATAATCGACTTTATATATGACATCAAATTAATATGTCTAAAGGTCAGTATTTAGGGGTCGTATACCAAGTGCTTACCGGCAAAAGTGACCACTCTCTTTAACTGGTTAATATTCTGAACCATTAAAATAGACTGATGGTAAGCGTTTATGTTGAAAATTCCTAAAGCTAGTAATGATTCTGGAAGATATTTTAGGATCCATAATATTAGAAGGATTGTTATCTTTTCCGTTTAGAAGGATTGTTATCTTTTCCTTTTATATGTTGAATATAGAAAAAAAATAAAAACTTCATGGTATCATAGCAGGAACAATCCTTCTGAAATCTTGCAATCCATCGTTCCCGACATACTCCTCGCTGACATTTGCAGTCAGCGCCTTCCTCTTCTTTTCAACCATCGCCGATCTTATAGTCCTGAAAAAAAGGGGAAAAACAACTCCGTTCGATTTCGATCAGAACGTATTTGTTCTTCTTTCGTTTTCTCACATCATCGCAACCCTATAATCCAGGCTAGTCGATTCCAGGCAAGCCCAATAGGCTCAATTTGGAGTAGTCGAACATTAAGCCCAATCCAAGCTAGTCAATTCCAAATCCAATCAAGAATTAGACAAACCTAATTTCAGTCGATCCATCATCCAACATGTCTCCGACCAGTTCCACTTCCGAAGTCTCGTCTCAACCCAAACAAGGGAATTTCGGTCAGACAATCACTCCAAGTTCTGACAATACACCTCTCCTTATTACACGCCACAAGCTTAATGGACAAAATTTTCTGCAATGGTCACAAACTGTGTGGATGTTCATATGTGGTAGAGGTAAGGAAGACTATCTTACCGGAGAAAATCCAATTCCCAAGAAAGAAGATCCCGATTATAGGAAGTGGAAGATAGAAAATCACCAAATAATGTCATGGCTTATCAATTCCATGAACATTGATATTGGTGAAAGTTTTCTCCTTTATGAGACAACCCAAGAAATTTGGGAAGCTGTTAAAGAAACCTTTTCAAGCTACGAAAACACTGCAGAACTATTCGTTGTGGAGTCAATTCTTCATGATTCAAGGCAAGGAGATCTCCTAATAACTGAGTATTATAATACTTTGATCCGACATTAGTAACAAATTGATATGTTTGAAAATCATGAATGAAAATGTCCCGAGGATAGTAAGCGACATTGCAAGATAGTAGAACAAAAACGAACTTTCAAATTTCTGATGGGGTTGAATAAAAGCCTTGACGATGTTAGAGGACGAGTGATGGGGACCAAACCACTTCCTAGTCTACGAGAAGCTTTCTCAGAAGTTCGTCGTGAGGAAAGCAGGTAAAAGATCATGATGTGTGGACAACATTCATATGCAGCACCTGATGGTTCTGCACTTGCTGTTTGTGATTCATGATTTACAAACCAACAAGGTCCTCATACTTAGAAAAAAAGGAGACCCTGGTATGATCATTGTTCCAAACCCGGTCATACAAAGGAAACGTGCTGGAGAATACATGGTAAACCCGAAAACTAGAAGTCATATAGAATGAGCTTCGATAAAGGCAGTCGTGCGAACTCAGCCAATACGGTAGAAGAGCAACCAAATACACTTGAGTCAAGTACTTTTACCAAGGAACAACTTGAAGCGCTCAAACAACTCATGAACAGTGCATCCATTCAGCATACCACTCCTATCCCATCTACTAGTATGCATGTACATGTAGGAAAACCTGTAAATTCCTCCTACTGGATTGTTGACTTGAGAGCTTCAGATCACATGACCGAAGACATATCACTATTTTGCAACTATAAGTTATGCTTAATGAATTTGAGTGTGCGAATCGCTGATTGATCCCTATCAAAAGTTGTTGGGATTGGATCCGTCCAAATCTCACCAAACTTAATCCTCAAATCTGTTCTTCATGTTCCTATGATTGATTGCAATCTGAATTCTATTGGTAAGCTGACTCGGGATAATCAGTGTCATGATAATTTATCTCCAAATGTGTGTGTTTTTCAGGAATTGGGCTTGAAGAAGAAGATTGACAGTGTTGAGATGTGTTCGGGACTCTATCTCCTAAAAATATGCAAGCTTGAAAGTTCTTTGGTTACTAGCAAAGTGTCACCCACAAGTCCAGTTTCTCCAAACCCAAGTGTCAAAGTTTCTCCTAGGTATGTTTTTAATTCTAGTATTAATAAAGATAGTGATGTTATGATTCAACACTATCGATTGGGTCATCCTCATTTTCAGTATCTCAAAAAGTTGTTTCCAAGTTTATTCATTAATAGAAGTCCAAACCTTTTTAATTGTGAATTATGTCAACTTGCCAAACACACTCGTGTTTCTTATCCAAATGTGGCTTACACTCCATCGGAACCTTTTGCCTTAGTCCACAGTGATATTTGGGGACCATCAAGAATAAAAAACATCAATGGAGCACGACGGTTTGTGTCATTCGTGGATGATCATACTTGACTCACTTGGGTGTTTCTCATGAGGGAAAAATCTGATGTTGTGAGAATATTTCAAACCTTTAACTCCATGGTGCAAACCCAATTTCACATGAAGGTTAAAGTGTTGAAATCCGATAATGCCCTAGAATATTTTCAATCCCCTTTAAGTGATTATCTAACAAGGCAAGGAATTATTCAAAGTAGTTCATGTGTTAATACACCACAACAAAATGGAGTGGCAGAAAGGAAAAACCGACACTAGTTGGAAGTAGCTCGGTCACTCATATTCTCCACAAATATTCCAAAATATCTATGGGGAGAAGTTGTTCTTTCATCTGCTTATCTCATAAATAGGTTGCCTTCCCGAGTCTTGAAATTCAAAACACCAAAACAAATTCTCATTGATAGATTTCCTCATGCCCGTTTTTTGTCATCTAGCTTACCTTCAAAAATCTTTGGATGCTCAGTATTTGTTCATGTTTACCCCCAAAACAGGGGCAAACTTAATCCAAAGTCTATAAAATGTGTTTTCATCGGTTATGCTTCGAACAAAAAGGGATACAAATGTTACTGTCCAATTACACGAAAGATTTATGAAACGATGGATGTCACCTTCTTTGAAAATAGTCCATATTTCTCCAAAACTGAAATTCAGGGGGAGAGTATGTAAGACTTTCAGTATTGGAGTTGGAATTCCATGGTAGATCCAACACCTCCTCAGTCTCCTGATCATCCAACACCTCACCCCGATCATCCAACACCTCCTAAGTCTCCTAGTCATATTCCAACACCTCATGAGTGTCTGATGTAACACCTCATGAGTCCTCTAGTTTTGAACCACAGTCGACAAGTAAAGAATTTCAGGTTTATTCAAGAAGTAAAAAGCAACCTCAAGAGGAGCCTGAGACCGGGACACATCATACGACACTACATAATTCTGAATCGAGCCCGATGACTGTTGAACCTAGCACACAGAGAGAAAATGAGCCAAAGGATGGCGACAAGTCAAGAAATGAGGATCTTGAAATACCCATTGCGTTACGAAAAGGTACTCGAACTTGCACTCAACACCCAATTAAATATTTTATTTCGTATGGAAATCTTTCGCAGGCCTATCAACTATTTCTCTCGAAGTTAGATAATGTTCATGTGCCAAACAATATTCAAGAGGCCTTAAGTCATCCGGGATGGAGACAAGCATTTCACAAGGAGATCATGGCCTTAGAAAAGAACAACACTTGGGTGATTGAGGATCTTCCACCAGGAAAGAAGGCAGTGGGCTGCAAGTGGGTATTTACCATAAAGCATCGAGCAGACGGAAACATAGAGCATCTCAAAGCTCGTCTTGTAGCTAGGGGATTTACTCAGTCCTATGGAGTCGATTACCAAGAGACTTTTGCTTTGGTGGCTAAGCTTAATACCATCCATATACTTCTATCACTTGCAGCAAATCTGGATTGGCCCTTGCACCAACTTGACATAAAGAATGCATTCCTCAATGGAACTCTAGAAGAGGAAATGTACATGGAGATTCCCTCTGGTCTACACATAGATCATGGAAGGCGGAAGGTATGTAAGTTGTTAAAGTCATTGTATGGATTCAAACAATCTCCAAGAGCGTGGTTTGGTAGATTTTCTCAATCCGTAAAAGAAAAAGGCTTTGTTCAATGCCAAACCGATCACACACTTTTTGTGAAACGGTCAACCGAGAATAAAGTAGCTATTCAGATTGTCTATGTTGATGATATCATCCTAACTGGGGATTATGTATAAGAATTGCTACGAGTAAAAGAAGGCCTAGCCAAAGAATTCGAGGTAAAAGATCTCGGTCTGTTACGGTACTTTCTCGGTATGGAGGTGGCAAGGTCGAAAAGGGGGATATTTGTTTCTCAACACAAGTATACCATGGATTTATTCAAAGAGACTAGCATGCTCGGGTGCAAACCTGCTAGTACTCCTATATAACCAAATAAAAAGTTGGGACATAAAGAAGAGGGAATTCCGATTGACAAAGGTAGGTATCAACGCCTTGTTGGAAGACTTATTTATCTCGCTCACACTAGACCTAATATAGGTTTTGAAGTGATCAAGGTCAGCCAATTCATGAACAATCCTATGGAAGAGCATATGAATGAAGTGTATTGAATTCTAAGATACTTAAAGATGATTCCGGGAAAAGGGTTATTGTTCGAAAAGGGTGAAAGTCAATATATCACCTTATATTCGGATACAGATTGGACAGGAAACAAAATGGACAGCAGGTCAACTACAGGGTATTGCTCCTTTGTATGGGGTAATATTGTAACTTGGCGGAGCAAGAAGCAATCTGTTGTGTCTAGAAGCAGTGTTGAATCAAAATTTAGAGCTCTAACAGCAGCCATATGTGAAGGAATATGGATGAGAAGAGTTTTAACCGAGTTAGGAATGGAATTTGAGAAGACTGTCAAACTAAAGTGTGACAAAAAAGCTGCAATTAACATTGCAAAAGATCCAGTTCATCATGACCGGACAAAGCATGTGGAGATTGATCGCCATTTCATTGCTGAGAAGATTGAGAACTCAGAAATTAAGATCACCTTCACTCCATCACAAGATCAATTAGCCGATGTCCTAACCAAGTCTTTGCAAGGAAGAAGTTTTGAGGAATTAGTTAGCAAGTTGGGCATGTACAACATATACAACCCAATTTGAGGGGGAGTGTTGAAAATTCCTAAAGCTAGTAATGATTCTGGAAGATATTTTAGGATCCATAATATTAGAAGGATTGATATATTTTCCTTTTATATGTTGTATCTCCTTGTATATAAAGGGTGTAATACCTTTATGTTGAATATAGAAAAAAAAACTTCAGTTTATAACCCGGTAAGCCGTAAGTGCTTGCCGGGTAAAAGTTATATAACCGTCACTTACCCGGTAATAAGACTCTCGATCCTTGCCTTCCCTCTTACCAAGTAAGATTCTCGGTCCTTATTATGTTAAGGTAATTGAACCGGTAAGCATTTACCAAGGTAATTAGTGTTTAATAAACAACTCCTTAAATATTTTTTTTTCGTCTTATACGGTTGCTTTGGTTGTATATAACACTACTACAAAATTGAGTTTATAGAACGCCAGAAGGTTCCAAGTGTCATATCTAATGGTGCTGTAATAAGTTTATATGAGATATTTGGACGTCGTAACAAGTTTTTTAAGATATATTTTTTTTAAAACCGTCATATTTGCTATTTTATAGGACACTCTTTGAAAAAGTGTTTTATAAAAAATGGTTTATAGGACACTTTATCAAAAATGTCCTATAAAATAGCTAATGCGACGTTTTGTGTTAAAAGTGTTCTAAAAACTTGTTAAGATGTCTAAAACTGTCCTATAAACTTATTACAATGCCTGTAGATAGGGGACTTTAACTTTGGTCCTATAAATTAAGGCTTATAAAGCAGTTTGTTACAAGACTTAGAAATTAGTGATGTCATATAAACCTAATTTTGTTGTAGTGTAGACTACATAGTGAATGTTTCATTTGGTTTAATCTCAAAGTGAAAATGATACAGGCTGTGGGAGCATGTTGGTACTTGCTAGGAACCCAAAGGGTTGCCAAGTGCTTGAAAGATAAATGTATGGAAACAAATGGATGCAACATGAGAATATTCACATGTGAAGAGTTTGTGTATTATGGAACAAACAGTCTGATAACAGATCAATCAAGATTAATATGGGGTGAAAATAGAATTGCAAGGTCTGTTTGCCTACAAGACAATGACGACAACTTCAATTACTATGGAGTTTATAAATGGACAATTCAACTCGTCGCGAATGAGAACCGATTGGAGAAGATACTCTTCCCCATATTTTGGGGCCTCATGACACTCAGGTATATATAAACTTATCTTTACAACAAAATTGACTTTATAGAACGTCTAAAATGTATAAACGTCCTAATAGAATCATTTATAGAACTTAAGTATATAGGAACAAACTATAAAACATTCTATCTAAAAGAGTTACAATAGGTTTATAAGACTCTTTTGAATGTTTTAACAAGTTTTTTATAACGTTTTTTTTAAAATAAAGGGTCTTATTAGCTATTTTACTAGGACACTTTTGAGAAGTGTCTTATAAACTCATCGTTTTATAAGACATTTGTGTCTATTTTTGAAGTGTTCATTAAAATGCCTAAAAACGTCCTATAAACCTATTGTAACATTTTTTGATAGGACGCTTTTTGGTTTGGTCCTTATACACTTAAGTCTTATAAAGTATTTTGTTATGACGCATAAACATTTTAAGCGTCATATAAACCCAATTTTATTAGAGTCTATGTTATCTGTTTAGATATTTGTAAGATTCACTATATAAAATTGAGTTTATATGACGCTCAAAATGTTTAAGCGTCCTAATAGCATACTTTGTAGGACTTAAGTTTATATACAGGACCAAACTATAAAACATCTTATCTGAAAGTGTTCCAATAGGTTTATAGGACGCTTTTGAACGTTTTAACAAGTTTTTTAGGACACTTATAAAATAAAGAGTCATATTAGTTATATATTTTATACGACACTTTTGAGAAATATCTTTGTTTATAGGACGTTTTTACAAACAGTGTCCTCTAAAATAGCTAATACAACACTTTATTTTTAAATTGTCCTAAAAAACTTGTTAAAACACCTAAAAACGTCCTATAAACTTATTGTAACATTTTGAGATATGATGCTCTTTGGTTTGGTCCTGTAAAGTATGAATTGGGACACTTAAACATTTTAGGCGTCCTATAAAATCAATTTTATTGTAGTGTATCTTAAAAGTTCGTGGATTATGTTTATAATTTAATGGCGATATATCAAAAGCTTGATTGTTAGTTCCATTGATTAGAACCCTAATTCTATCTAAGTGGAACAGTACATTTGGTAACTTAGAAAGTACAACAGATTGGTTGGAAGTAGTATTCATCATCATCGTTCTCACGACTGGCCTTCTTTTAGTCACCATGTTGATCGGAAATATCAAGGTATGTACATTGTCGATGTCATAGTTTCGCGTTATTATGTTAATTTTGATCTCAAGTCTCGAGTGTATATATAAATAGGTTTTTTTGCATTCAACAACATCGAAGAAACAAGCAATGCAGTTGAAAATGAAAAATGTGGAGTGGTGGATGAAGAGAAGTCACCTCCCTAGAGGACTTCGACAAAGGGTTCGAAATTACGAGTGGCAACGTTGGGCGGCGATGCGTGGAGTGGATGAGTGTGAGATGATCCAAAACCTACCCGAGGGCCTCCGTAGAGACATCAAGTACCATCTTTGCTTAGACTTGGTTCGACAGGTACGTACATAACCAAAGAAATATAAGTTGTTAGAGATGTAAAGTTACACTACAATAAAATCGGGTTTATAGGACCAAACTATAAAACATCATATCTAAAAGTGCTACAATAGGTTTATAGGATGTTTTTAAGTGTTATAACAAAAATTTTAAGACGCTTTTAAAATAAAATAACTAATACGACACTTTATTTTCAAAGCGTCCTAAAACTTGTTAAAGTGCCTAAAAACGTCTTATAAATCTATTGTAACACTTTTAGATAAAATGTTTTATAATTTGTTTCTATAAACTTAAGTCTTATAAAATATACTATTAGGATGCTTAAATATTTTAAGCGTCCTGTAAATCCAATATTGTTGTAGTGTTGTTACCAAATACAATAAAGTTATAACCAAACTGAGTATAAAATAATGTTTCTACTTGCATATAACAAGATTTTTAAACATTGGGGTTGAATTGAAAAGATACCAATTTTGGAGGGGGTAAGAAATTTGTTTCATCTCTCAAGTCTTACCATGTTATGTTGATTGGTTAACTTAGGTACCCTTATTTCAACATATGGACAACTTGGTCCTTGAGAATATATGTGACCGTGTTAAGCCCCTCATATTCACCAAAGGAGAAAGAGTGAGTTAATTTGAATTTTAATCTAATTCTTAATCTAGTTTCATTTCTTGAGTATAACAGACGAGTTGATTAATTTTCAAATCGTAATAGATCACTCGGGAGGGAGATCCAGTACAAAGAATGTTATTTATAGTGCGAGGACATCTTCAGAGCAGCCAATTTCTACGAGATGGTGTCAAAAGTTATTGCATGTTAGGCCCTGGGAACTTTAGTGGGGATGAGCTCTTGTCATGGTGTCTGAAAAAACCCTTTATTGAAAGGCTGCCTCCATCGTCCTCAACACTAGTAACCCTTGAGACCATAGAAGCTTTTGGGCTGGATGCCGAAGATGTGAAGTATGTTACACAACATTTTAGGTACACATTTGTGAACGAAAAAGTAAAGATGAGTGCAAGATATTATTCGCCAGGATGGAGGACTTGGGCTGCAGTGGCAATTCAGTTGGCTTGGAGGAGGTACAAACACAGGCTCACACTCACTTCATTGTCGTTCATCAGGCCTAGGAGACCCTTGTCAAGATGTTCCTCACTCGAGGAAGATAGGCTAAGGCTTTACACGGCTTTATTGACTTCACCAAAGCCTAATCTAGATGATTTCGACTTTTGAAACATTTTTTTTTGTCAATATGCAACATGTTGGTGATAAACTACCATCAATCTCTAATAAAATTTGGCTAGCTAGCCGTATCATAAAATGCTTTAATATATGTGCTTTAATTAGCTAGTTCTTCTATTGAAAATGTTCATATTAAAGCCAATTTAAACACTCATATCTAGTTTTTGGTATGAACAATTTTTCTATCGTTTTCATTATAACTTATGTCTTTTGATATACTATTAGAAATTAAAATCTTGCGATGATTAATAAACCAGTTAAATCTATTTTAGTACTTTAATTTACTGTATGGGCATGTCAAATATTTAATTTACTGTATGAGCATGTCAAATATCTTGAGTTGATAAGTTAATTATGTTTTTTCTTTCGCAAATGGTTCTACAAATTTTGAACCTTGAATTCTTGGCACACCCTTGCATAACATATAATTACGTCGATGATACACTACAACAAAAGTGATTTTATAGGACGTCAAAAATGTAGAATCATTCTAAAAAAATAATCTATATATAGGACTTAAGTTTATAGGATCAAACCAAAAAATGTATTATCTAAAAGTGTTATAATAGGTTTATATGATAATTCTAAGTGTTTTAACACCTTTTTAAGATGTTTTTCAAATAACATATCGTATTAACTATTTATACGACACTATTTGAAAAAATGTCCTATTAATTAACACAAATGTACTATAAAAATATGGGTTTATACGATATTTCTCAAAAATGCCTTATATATATATATACAAATATATATAGGGGTTGTTTTATTTGCAACCCTTAAAAAGGTTGCAAACCTTGCAACCCACATCTTAACCGTCGGATTCATGATCGGCGGTTACAATAGATATGGGATCCAATATTTTTAATTAAAAAAACAGAAAAATAAAAATAAAATAACCGTCGATCAAGAATCCAACGGTTAAGATGTGAGTTGCAACCTTTTTCAGGGTTGCAAGTCCAGCTGTATACCTCTTGTGTTGGAGTTACTGCTTCAGGGTTCTTGTTTATTCTTTTTGCGTTTCAAAAACCCATTTTCTGTTTCATCCCATCATAACTGGTGTCCTCTTGTAGTTCTGTTGCTAGATTGGTTTTCTTGTAATGCTCTTGTGTTATGGTTTTGGCTAGCTTCTTGTAAACCTATGGTTTTCTTTTTTGTAGAGCTGCTCTTTTTTGTGGTGGCCTTGTGTCTTTGTTGGTTGGTAATAAAGTTTTGCTTTTTAAATTTTTTTTGTTTCATCCTGTTTTATGGTAATCGATTTTGTTTGGAGTTATTTTTCTTGTGTTGGAGTTGTTTTTTGAATATCGCCCTTCATTTTTGGATATTGCAACCGTATGCGGTCATTGACGTTGTTTGCTTTTTGATATAATGTTTATTAAGGTGGAGCCATTTTTTGGATATTGCAACCATTTTTTTTGGATATTGCAACCAAGGTTTGTCTTCTTTCCTATTTCTATGCCGTTGCATTTGGTGTTTTTGGATCACTTCCTGTCATGAGGATGTATTTAGTAGATCATTTCCTGTCTTGAGGATATATTCCAATGTTGTAGCCCTTTACTTGGTATTGAACTTGAATATGTGCAACTAATTCCCATATTGCAATAGCCCTTTGCTTTTTTTCCCCATGTTGCAGCCCTTTGCACTAGGATATGTTCAATACTTATTAACCACCAAGTCAACTTTCTTTTACTAACATATCATATAAATATAATGCTTCTTTCTGTGTATGCCTAATGCACCAGGTAACAAGAGGAAATCTACTCTTAACACATGAGACAGGGTTATCTACAAGACCAAAGGCAATGATCCCTTAGTGTCTAAGCATGAGCCGAAATGAATCATGGTCACCTGACTGAAAACATGTAACTTGACCTGTGAACAAAACTTGACTAATACCCCCAATTAGAACTGAAAATCAATCACCAACTTCATGAGCAGGCAGGACTGAAACCTGTATATCATGGCTGTTTATCTGCTGACTTCGAGTCTTTTATATATTGTTTTTAATCTCTTCCTTCTGATCTTAGATGTAGGACCTATGCATTAACTACTGACACTGTACATCCATTAGTATAGTGTATAACATATACTAAATTCATAAATTGTATGGCGCATGTGTTACTTGGTGTCTTTGTCTGTTGTGATGCAGTAAGGTAACAATAATCTTATGCTTATGTATACCATTTAGGGTTATGTATAGGTTCTTTGTGAATCAATATCAAGGCTTCTGATGTCATTTGTATATGATTGGTATATCCATAGTCAAAAAATCATAATTGCTAAAAGATTTGTAAAAATCAATAGGATAGATGGGTGATTCTTAATTTATAATTTATATGAGTTGATATGATATACAAAAACAAGATAAAACGATTTACATGATACTCACTTGATAGTTATCGATGATAAAGTTTTGTCTTTTATAAATAATTTACAATGTTATTTCAAATTCATGGGAGGGCGTATTAAATATTATCGACATGATGGTAAATTTCGATTGGGTTCGTGTGATCTATTTTAAACTATATGACATTCTTTTTTGTATATTACTAACAACACTTTAAATGTAGCTTTTTCCTTTATTTCCCATGCGTATGGATATGCATGTTCAAGTTTTGATGCTAATATTTACATTATATATCAAATACACGAGAAAAAAGAAAAAAAGGTAATTTGCATGAGTATGATAAAATCAAGCATTACATTAAATATTGAAATTGAGACTTATTTCATTCTTTTGTTAAGTAAAACCATATTTTCTCAATAACTTGTTCTATCAACAAGTTCTACAACAATGTGTGGATCATATCAAATTTATTTAACATAAAACCAAACAAAGATCTATAATTTGTAAAATCATCTTGAACATAGATACAAATGTAGTGGATGTTGTAACATCTTGAAAGAGTTTGGGATTTATAAAATCATCTTGAACATAGATACAAGGCTTGGATGTATACAAATATTAATTTAATATACTTGTATCAAAACTATGTAAAAGATTCATGCAATTTACATATGTTGATATATTCAATTTTTTGTTTGATCCCTAAGAACATTTGTCATAAGGCATTTTAGAGCTAATTTAACAACTAAGGCTAATGTAGGATTCAAGCCTGCCTCTTCCACATTTCAAACTTCAACATGTTATGTATTCAACAAGACTACACGCTTAATTAAAAATAATGATATTGTAAAAGGATATTGCATTTTCACATATATTTTTTTCATAACGTAAAATAACACATGATTGGTTGTTATTATATCCCATGTATGTAAATTTAAAGTTATGTTTTAAAAAAAAATTATAAACTTATGAAAAAGAATACTAAATTGATGAGCTTATATAAAAGAACCATTTTCATTATTATTAAATGTTTTTAAATACAATATCTATAATTTATAAATAACTAAAAGTGTAAAAAAATAAGTATTTTGTTATAATTCAATGATTATCTTATATATTTTAAATTCTTTATAATTAAATTAAGATGTTTATTCTGTTTTGATTGTGTTATTATTTAGTTATGAATTTAAACATATACCTTTAGAAAATGTGTATCAATAAGCAGTCCTTAATGCATAAAACTTTGTTTTTAAGAGTTTATTCGATAGTTTAATAATAATGTGATTTATATTAGATTTAATAATATAATGTTTTTTAAGTAAACATTAAATATTCTGTTACATTTGTAATCAGTTCTGAGTATATGGGTTTAGAAGCCCAACTCGTGTGCAATTATTTTTCCATTCGATCTTGTTAATACACCATATAATCCTTCAACTTTATATATTAGTTGACTTGCAAATTAATCACACAAACTCATGAAATAAAAAGTGATAAAGCAACATGATTCATGGATAAACTACTGTTTCGGAATTGTGATTCACCCGCGCTGCATCGCGCGGGTACACCACTAGTATATATATATATATATATATATATATTTGGGGGCAGGTTCAATTGCAAATCTAAGTTTTATGTGAACCGGCGGGACAAAGGAAAGTGCAATACTTATCACATACATTCACATGATATTCAACATGAATGATTTAAAAAATTCATGTTCATTATTCATGATGAATGTGAACAAATGGAGACACGTTTCACGTTCTCCTTTGTCCCCAATTTACAACAGAAAACAAGTTTGCATCTGAACTTTCTTCTCTATCTATATATATAGCGTAATTAGCTTATAAAATTCATAGAACGCGAGCATAGCCAATAAAATGTTGATAATATGTATGATAATAAGTTCTCAATTCTTATATATATATTTATATATATATATATATATATATATATATATATATATATATATATATATATATATATATATATATGTGTGTGTGTGTACATGTACTCACTAGAAAACCAAAATGTAACGTAGTGAAAAACAAAATGTGGATAAGTTGATGTGTGGTTCTTGAATCACTTCAATTCAGATGCTTATATATCCCATTAAATCCACTATTTCCAATTGGAATCAGATTCTAACAAAGTAATTACAAGAAAGCAAGATTATCTATACTATATTATAAAGATGACATAAAAAACTCTTAAAAACAATTCTTAAAGCTTAATGTACCGCTATTTAATGTTAATTATTTAAAAAACAACCATAAAAGCTGTATGTACTACAGTTAATGTTATTCATTAATTTTCAATCATTATCTCTAACCATTTTAACTCCCCTAAAATCATTTCCCATTTTAACTCCCCTAAAATAACTCTCAGCATATTTTAGATATAAAAAATATAAAATATAATTAAAAAATCTTACAGAATATTTTATAAAAAAAAATTATATTATTAAACCAAAATAAATTACATTATATTATTAAGTCTAAATTAAACAAATTTATATAAAAAAAATCATTATCACTCTCTCACAACCATCCAAAATCGTAATGTAAATCGACAAAAAATAGAAAATAAAATGAAACGTTAAAATCGTGATGTATCTAGCGGAGGATCTATTCAGAAGACAATTTTATAAATTTTGTTTTTTGTGATGTTGCTATTTTCATTATAAATTGTGACAATTAGGATACTTAAAGTACATATTATAAAGATGACATAAAAAACTCTTAAAAACAAGTCTTAAAGCTTAATGTACCGCTATTTAATGTTAATTACTTAAAAAACAACCATAAAAGCTGTATGTACTACAGTTAATGCTATTCATTAATTTTCAATCATTATCTCTAACCATTTTAACTCCCCTAAAATAACTCTCAGCATATTTTAGATATAAAAAATCTAAAATATAATTAAAAAATCTTACAGAATATTTTATAAAAAAAAATTATATTATTAAACCAAAATAAATTACATTATATTATTAAGTCTAAATTAAACAAATTTATATAAAAAAAAATCATTATCACTCTCTCACAACCATCCAAAATCGTAATGTAAATCGACAAAAAACAGAAAATAAAATGAAACATTAAAATCGTGATGTATCTAGCTGCATTGCGCGAGTACACTTCTAGTATATAAAGATTCAGCAAAAGAAGGCGAAAATATCCCTCCAATGCCGATTCCATTTCCAATTCCGATTGCGATTCCAATTTCCCATTCCCATTCCCATTCTCATTCCGATTCCGATTCCTATTCCGATCCTAATAATTAATCATCAATATTATTCAGTGGAACTGCTGATGATCCTCTAAACAGCAAAATGGCAAGACTCCCAATACAAAAATGGATGAAAGAACCAGAACAATGAGTCACAAATGACCCAAAATCAGTCCCTACAATACACTGCCAACCACCTCCATACATCTTGTCGAATTCCTGCATCCAATTAATCATACATTAATTAATTCATTCATTTTCGAATAAATTAACCAACATTAATTAATTAATTAATCCATTCGGGGTTATTAATTTTAACTACCTGTTTAATGACTCGTGCGATTTCAGTAGCGTCAGTTACATCAAAGAAGTCGAGTGCTTTAGCCGCGAGTTCAAGTGCATCTTCTTGCATGGTCTGAAGCATATCCGTTTCTTCGATCACAGCTTTTCCTTCTAACATGTTTACGGGAATTAATTAATTTACCAAAAATAGAAATGATCAAAGGTTGTGGATATATGGATTTTGAAGATGATCGAAGAAAGAAGGAGAATGAGAAATATAATATGAACGAGGACGAATTTAAAGGGTATTTCAGCCACGTTGGCGTCCAAAAGGATATCGAATTTATGTGGTTATGGCAATCGCGAACAAGGGACAGAGTTGGATAAAGCCTTGCCACAACTAAATGGAGTGGTGCAAAATGCTCCCCCGACAAAAACGACATATATTTTATATATGCGCTGGCCGGTCGACCAAAAATATGATGAAGTTATGTGTTATCATGTTTAATTTTGCCATTTGTTACTTGGTCAAGTCTTGTAGTTTTGGTGGTATTATGCCCGTGTCTTTTACCTCTCGAGGCGACCAAGTGTAACAAGACTCTTCGAGACTTCGACCTGTATGGGTATCGAAAAAAGTCTTTGCACACAATTATTAATTCCACTCGTGTGCTAGAGTCTCATGTCGGCTGCACTAAACAAATTTCTCATCAATTATATACGCTGGAACCTCTCTTCCTTTTTCAAGCGATTTTTAGAGGGTAATCTAATGAGGTTCCACATATTTTCGCATGATATCAGAGCCGAGAGGACGACCTGTCATTCTAAGGACTCAACATTCTTGGGCAACCTATGTTCTCTTGGAAAAAAGAATATTAGAGGTTGTTTGTTTACCTCTTAATGGTTTCATTATAAGAGGCAACTTCTGAATCGCTAAGAGGTGAATCTTGTTTGACAAAAAAAAATCTGTCTCTTAATAGTTCCAAAACCCTCTGAATGATTTTGTATCTTGATCCTCCCTTAACCATTCAAGCCCTGATTTCATGCTGAACAATTAAAAAACAACCGTATTTCATTTTGCACTATATCATAAGAGCCTCTTAATCATTCTGACCACATAATCATTCTGCACCAAACCATTCAGCAACTGTCAAACAACCCCTTAGAGTCTCGCATCATATAGACTTAGAGGTTGTTTATTTTTCGCTTAATGGGGTTATTTGCACAACCATATTGCATTGTTTACTTGTGGCACGACGTATTAGACATCAAGGAGGCTGTTTTTATAATTTTCCTATTATAAGGGGTTGTTTGTTTTTTTTAAAAAATCACTTAATGACTCTTAAATCTGAATCGTTCAGACATTTTTACACACCACCTCTTATTAATCATAACTAAAATAAGACTTCAGACTTTAGACCTCTTAAAAAACAAACGACACCTAATTGTAACCGACCTAGATCAGTTTTTGTTACAGTAGAAAAATTACAAAAATACCCTCCTTGATGTCTAAATACGACCTTTTCATATTATGTATTAAATAAACTATAATTATAAATTATTACAGACTAATTATTTATAAATTATTAAATATTTATTATTTATTGGATTATTAAATTATTAAAAAAGTTAATGGTTAATAAATAGTAAATGACTAAAATACCTTTCATTTAATTGGACTTAACAGAATAAAGCCCAATAAAACCGATTAAAGGTCAATAATAATCATTAAAGCTCAATAAACCTCATTAAATTCCAATAAAACTGAATAAAGCCTAATAGATTCATTAAATCGCAATGGACCCTTTTTTTCACATTATGTATTAATATTGGTAGTACTACATATTTTCACATTATGTTTTATTATTTTCTAAAGACACTGAATTTTCCATTTATTCACTCTACCTTGCTTCATTACATACACTACAAAAAAAACGGCATTTTCGACGGCCAAAATCCGCTGGAAATCCGCTGGAAAATCACTGTTTCGGCGGATTTGGCCGGACAGAATCCGGGGCGCCGCAAAAAATGTTTTTCGGCGGCATTTTCGCGGAATTTTGTTTTTTGGCGGCTTTTTTCCGCCGGAAACTGTTCCGAATTTTTTTTAATTTTTAAATAAGTCGATTAATTAAATAAAAAAATTAAACATTTTCGGCGGAATATTCCGCTGATATTTTTTAATATTTATTTGTTATTTATTCTTAATTAATTAAATAAAAAATTAAATATTTTCGGCGGAATATTCTGCCGAAATTCCGCCGAAAATGTTTAATATTTATTTTTTAATTATTCTTAATTAATTTAAAGAAACATATTTCGGTGAAAATGTTTGGCGGATTTTCGGCAGAATATTCCGCCGAAAATTATTTATTTATATATTTATTTATATATTTATTTATTTATTTAATTATTTCGGCGGAATATTCCGTCGAAAATCCGCCGAAAATTTTAAAAATCAACAACAGGAAAAACCATTTTTTTTCATTATAAACCCTGTTTTTTCATTAAAAACCCTGTAACCTGCTAAAAACAGTAAAAACCTGCTGAAAGCTGTAAAAACTGTCAAAACTATAAATAATCATAAAATACAACTAACAAAAACATAAAATACATTGTTCAAGTGTTAAAGTTTGTTACAAATACATTCCAAATGTTCAAATATTAAACAGCTCATCACATGGGTGGCGGTGGCGGTGTCCCTGGCTGGAAATGACATAAACGCTTTATCAAGTCACACATATGCTCGTACTGGGCATCACGTTCCCGTTGACGTGCCTCATCCTCCGCCCGACGTGAGGCTTCCTCTGCCCGACGTGAGGCTTCCTCCGCCTCACGTCTCTCTTCCCGCTCCTTCAACTCCTGAAGTTGGGTCTTTAAATTCTCAATTTCCTATAAAATAAAAAAAGACATTAGAAGAAGTTTAACATGAATTATAAAATAAATTGATAAAGCTCATATAATGAAATGTGGTACGCACCTGTCAGGATGAAGAAGAAGAAGCACCACCCGAGGATGTCCCACTCAAGATCGCGTTGGGATCTTTGTGGTACCCGAACCCAAACGTACGACCTTTCCTCATTCCCCCAGAAACCTCCTGCCACAACTCGATATCAAAAGTCGGATGCTGGCTGGGATCATCACCATACCTCTGGGTGACACTGGTCGAATACTCACCCTGTGGTTTTTACAAAATACATACAAGTCAATTTCGACAGCATAACGATTGTAAATGGGACAAACCTATTGGGCTACTTGAAACCCAAACCCTGCATATAGAACATGTAAGGTTGGGTTTGTGCGCATAAAGGCCATAAATGCACATATTGGGCTATTTGAAACCTAAACCATGCATATAGAATATATAAGGTTGGGTTTGTGCGCATAAAGGCCCTAAATGCACATATTAGGCTACTTGAAACCCAAACCATGCATATAGAACATGTAAGGTTGGGTTTGTGCGCATAAAGGCCCTAAATGCACATATTGAGCTACTTGAAACCCAAACCCTGCATATAGAACATGTAAGGTTGGGTTTGTGCGCATAAAGGCCCTAAATGCACATATTAGGCTACTTGAAACCAAAACCATGCATATAGAACATGTAAGGTTGGGTTTTTGCGCATAAAGGCCCTAAATGCACATATTAGGCTACTTGAAACCCAAACCATGCATATAGAACATGTAAGGTTGGGTTTGTGCGCATAAAGGCCCTAAATGCCCCTATTAGGCTACTTGAAACCAAAAAATGCATATAGAACATGTAAGGTTGGGTTTGTGCGCATAAAGGCCCTAAATGCACATATTAGGCTACTTGAAACCCAAACAATGCATATAGAACATGTAAGGTTGGGTTTGTGCGCATAAAGGCCCTAAATGCACATATTGGGCTACTTGAAACCCAAACCCTGCATATAGAACATGTAAGGTTGGGTTTGTGCGCATAAAGGCCCTAAATGCACATATTAGGCTACTTGAAACCCAAACCATGCATATAGAACATATAAGGTTCGGTTCGACAGCATAACGACTGTAAAGGGGACATATCTAACTACGTTAAACAATCCTAATGTTTGCCCAACAAATGGCAACCCAAACTAGATAGATATATACATATATACACATTAAGATAAAGTCATACGGTATAAAAATCCTAATGTTTGCCCAACAAATGGCAACCCAAACTAGATAGATATATAAACACGAAATATATATAGATATTCTAAAGTATTGTGCTAAATACTTACCGCAACCCGGCTACACCTCGTAGTCACATAATCCCTGGATGAAGACGTGGTATCCGAACCCGACCGCTTCTTTGGTCTAGTCTTGTGGGTCGCATCGAAGAGCTCCAAACCCGTCGGTGGCTCACCCTTTTGTCTAGTCTGCAAAGGGCAAATAATACAAACATGTGTTAATTATAACATATTAAATAACAAGCAATGGTTAATTATAACAATTTAAGGTCCTACCAAATGAGCCGATGTCTCTCCGAACGTGATCGATCCATTGCAGTGCTTGGATATGTCGCCATCCACTTCCGTATACCGGTTCTTACGCGAACCCACAGAAACTGTCTTCCAATGGGGGTTGTTCCATCCATCGATCATCATGTTCCATTTAGCCGGGATGATCCAACCTGGAGGGTATGGCTTCAACAAGTTCATATCTCGGTTGGGGTCGTTCTCATCATAGGGATGGCCATTGTTTGTGGACATCCTGGCGGCTCTGTTTCGGGCGGTACTTAGGTTGTCGTTATATTGTTTCAAACACTTTCTCTCCCAGATATCTCGCATTCGGGAGTCCAGCGATGGGTCCCACGTGTAGTGGTTCTGTACGTAAAAGTTTAGTTATTCTTAAGTTGAAAATAAAACTATTAAATATATAATTATTTAAATATCCAATCTGAACCTGAAAACGCTCAAACATCCTGTCCCTCTAGGACATAGGGATGTGAGACCAACTAAGCCATGGCTCAGTAAAGAAGCCTCGGTTTACCCGGGTGGCCATCCGGCTCTCCTCTTGTACGTTCCAACTACATAAGGAATTGAATTAATATCCATACAAACAACAATTCATATAATATAATGAACAAGTTAATAGAAATGAATTTACTCGTAAGAGTCAGCATCACGAGGTGCTAGCGCTATCCTCTGTGACGGGAGCTGCTTCGGAACTGAGATGCCACGGATATTACCAGACGCCCCATCGTCTGGTTGTGCCGAGTCGCTACTAGAGGCTCCTGCTCGACTAGGGGTACCTCGTCCGGTCCCAGTAACACGCGTACGTGGCATTGTCTACAAAGCAACATTAGAAACCATACAACAAGAGTTCAAGAATTCAATAAAGTTTTCTAAGAAATAAATAAATATTTAATTTTTTTAGTGTTTTTCGGCGGAATCAAATTTTTGTTTATTATTTTTTTTAAAGCTTTCTAAGAAATAAATAAATATTTAATTTTTTTAGTGTTTTTCGGCGGAATCAAATTTTTTTTTATTATTTTTTTTATAGTTTTCTAAGAAATAAATAAATATTTAAAATTCTTAGTGTTTTTCGGCGGAATCAAATTTTTTTTTATTATTTTTTTAAAGTTTTCTAAGAAATAAATAAATATTTAAAATTTTAGAGTTTTCGGCGGATTTTCGGCGGAATCAATTTTTTTTTAATTATTTTTTTAAAGTTTTCTAAGAAATAAATAACTATTTAAAATTTTTAGAGTTTTCGGCGGAATCAAAATTTTTTATTATTTTTTTTTAAAGTTTTCTAAGAAAAAAATAAATATATAATTTTTTTAGTGTTTTCGGCGGAAATTAATTAATTAAATTAATTAAATAAAATCCGCCGGAAATCCGCTGGAAATTTTATTTTTTTTAAAAATAATTTAAAAAATTATTTTCCGGTGGATTTCCGATGGTTTTCCGGCGAAAGTCAACGAAGTTTGACCATTTTGACTTTCGTCGGAAATCCGCCGGAAATATTCCGGCGGAATATTCCGCCGAAAACAGCCGCCGGAAAAGGCTGTTTGTTTAGTAGTGATATGAAAATATAAACTTGACAACGGATTGATTTGGTTACTCGTAAATGAGGCTACGTTTGGTACATTGGACATGATAGAATAGGACATGACCAACCTTATTGTCCCACGTTTGGTGTGACATGAGACAAGACAAAAATTCACTGTCCCACGTTTGGCGCGACATGGGACAGGACAAAAATTCACTATCCCACATTTGGCGTGACATGGGACAGGGACAAAGAATGGACAGGGTGAGACAAGATGAAACAAAAAAAGTATTTTCTTGTTCCACCAAAATAGGTGGAACAACATGGGACAAAAGTGAGTCAGAAACTAAAAATCATTGATCTACCGACATTTGATATATAATCCTAATATGATATTATTCTTAAGGGTCACCACTACCCATCGCCACCACTACCACCATCGGCGTCCACCAGTAGCCACCGCCAACCACCATAACAACCTCCTCCACCACGTCCACAACCATCGACCATTGCCACCACCACTACCTTCGTCGACCACCTACACTAACACCGATCACCACCACCATCGTCGACCACTTCTACCTTTTTCTCCACTACAACAACTTCCTTTACCACATCCACATCCACAACCACCGCCCATCGCCACTTCCACCGATCACCACCACCCATTGTTGTCGCCACCGTCGACCACCTCCGCCTCTTCTTCTACTATAACAACCTCTTTTACCACTGTCCATCGCCACCACCACTACCATCGTTGACCACCTATACCTCCACCACAACTACCTCCTGCACCACCACTATCCACTATCTTTCACGTTCTTCACAACTACCATCTTGCACCAGCCACCCATCGTCTTTATCTTTACCTGTTGTTGCAACTATGCCTCCGCCAATTCATAAAGATTTTCCAAATTTGATCAAATATTATATTTTATTTGTATGAATCAGATTTTTTTCGAACTATCATCAATTATTTCAGATTTTTATTCAAAATTTCTATCATTGTTTTTGTATGTATTTATATGTGTGAAAATTATGTAAAAAAATAAAAATATTTTTTAATTAAATTATTTAAAGATATACTGTATTTGTGTCATTTATAACTATTATATGACATATAAAATCATCAAACAATTTTTAGGGAAACTTGTACAGTCTTGTCCTAACTAGTCCTAGTCGTACCAAACACAAGACATACATTTGTCTTGTCCAGTCCAGTCATGTCCTCTCCAGTCCAGTTCAGTCCAGTCCTAGTCTCTTGTCCTGTCCTATACAGTCTCGTCTAATCATGTCTGCGTACCAAACACTACCTGAATGATTATATATGGCATATATAAAAATATCAATGATTTTTTATTTTTTATTAATTCAAACAACCGGTCTATACTGCGTGTACCTACAAATTAATAAAAATTACACCACGTATTTAGATTAACCATGTATTTTCAAGTTAAGCCACATCACAAACCCAACACAATTAGACAAAAAAATACATCTACAATTTTTTTATCTTTAAATTTGTTAGATATTATATTGTTAAATTTTCTTTAATACACCAAAATGTATGCATATGTCAGATGTAACATGTAGCTTGTGTTACATGCAAGCAATGCATGATCAGTTGTATTCGTAAGAGAAAATTGACATGAACTTTTAGTTGATTCTAAGCTACATGGAATAATTGTACTCCAAATCTCGGAAATCGAATATCGACCTCAATTCGACACCTTTATTGATTTTTCATCATCACGTTTACAATTTCACATTCAAATTAGTAACATTTTTATCGTAACTAAAAGATCGTGAGTTCAAATCTTATTTTTGGACAAGTTATATATGATTTCATCGCCCTTTTTTAAAAGAATAGTTAGAAAGATTAAGAAGGAATCCAGCCATATTTTGAGGTGAAAGCAATAAGCTTTCACAAGTCATAACGTTGCACATGCATGATGCATACACCCATCACCTTTCCCACTTGACAAGATCATATTCAGAAGAACAAAGAGGCTATAAATAGAGCATTTGTAAGACCCTTTTCCATAACATATTAACCATTGAAAATGGCATACAACAAGAGTTTGATTTGCATCATTTTGGCAACATTTGGTGTTTTAGGTGCAATTTCACAAGTGAAAGGGTATTCAAGCGCATATTGTGGCCCTTTGTCCCGTTGCAAACACCAAACCCTCTATTGCCCGTCGGAATGCCCCTCTAGTGAATCTAATGAACCCAAGGCGAAAGTTTGTCGTATCGACTGCTATTCCCCTAAATGCAAGGCTGAATGCAAACGTACGTACATAACCATCTCTTTATTTCTATCATCTATGCGATAAGTTAAACATTTTGTGAAAATGCGAGAAGTCTCAATATCATATATGATTACACTTTTTTGGGTGTGCTTAATCATATATGATTAAGCGTCTATTTGTTGTCAATGCAACATGTGTTTAATCATATATGATTAAGGTTGTGTATCATGCTTGTAATCATATATGATATTGAAACTAGTTTCTCGTCTATTCGCAAAATGTTTAACTTCTCGTTTGAACCTGCCCCAATATATATATATATATATATATGTGTGTGTGTGTGTGTGTATATATATATAGAGGGAGGATCAAACAAGAACGCTAACTATTTAAGAAAACACAAAGAACGACTAAATGACATACAAAATCACATGTGATTTTACATTAACGTTCAAAAAAGGTATGGTATGCGGGCGACTTTGGCCGTGGGGCAAAGTCGCGTGAATCACATGTGATTTTGTACGTGATGTTAGTGTAAAATCATATGTGATTCGGCCGTTCTCGTGTTTTCTCATCTCTCTGTAACATGCACGTACACATATAATTGCATATGAACTTAAGGTGGACCCATTGTGAACACTTTCTTAGAAATATTGTTATAGTTTGTGAACATATTCTGAACACACTCTAAATCTACGAGATTTGGAATCGCTTGTGAACATATTGTGAATATAAACTAAATCTAAACATACTACTTGTGAACACAATATGAACCTTGTGTTGTGAACACCATAAGTAAAAAATTTATTAATGTTGTTTACATTGTGTTCACAATGTCTTCACCTTGTGCACGATATGCATGTTAATACGGAGATAGGAGAGAGAGAAAGAGATAAGCATGGAATTAACATAAAAATGCTTAACTTTTACTTAATAAATATTGATTATTATCTCATTAATTAATAACATTAATTATCTTAAATTAGTGGATTAAATGGATCTCACGAATCTAACATATTTTGGAGTTCTCAAATAATTAAGTCTCTCTCTCTCTCTCTCTCTCTCTCTCTATATATATATATATATATATATATATATATATATATAGGGGTTATTTAATTTGCAACCCTTAAAAATGTAGCAACCCTTGCAACCCACATCTTAACCGTCGGATTCATGATCGGCGGTTATAAATAGATATGGGCCCAATATTTTTAATTAAAAAATAGAAAAAGAAAATAACCGTCGATCATGAATCCGACGGTTAAGATGTGGGTTGCAAGGGTTGCAACTTTTTTAAGGGTTGCAAAATATTCTTCCACTATATATATATATATATATATATATAGAGAGAGAGAGAGAGAGAGAGAGAGAGAGAGGAGGTCATTCAAGGGAGAACTCATGTGAGATCCAATTTAAACCTCTCATTATTAATAATGACTAATATTAATATCGTTAATTTTAGTAATTATCATTAATTTTCAAAAATTTAAAATTTAGGAATAATACTAGTGTTGGGCCCGTGCATTGCACGGGAGGATAAATTTTTTGTTTGAATATTGAACCGAGTTAAAATGAAGGGAAATTAATTAAACTAGCCATTTCAGAAAATCGGCTTTATCTCCTAACCAATCTCTCCCTCAATTTATTAAAATAGCCTATAAGTTCATGAAATGTGTTCGTATATACGAACACATCCTTAAAACTGATAAATTTGACATATGTTCGTAATATACGTTCGTATATACGAACATAATTTAAAAACTCATTAAAAACTGATACGTTCGTGAAATAGTTTGTGGAATTCCAATATATTACGAAGATGTAATATATCACGAACTTAAAGTTTAATTTTTAGCCCAATATCGTGAAATGCCTTTGTTATATACGAACCTGAAAGTTACAATTTTGGCCCTTGATCGTGATATAACATCAAAACTTAATTCAAATTAAAAAAAAAGTTACAATTATGGTCCCTTATCTTTGGAACCTAATTCAAAAATATTTACACATTTAACCCAAGTTCGTGAATTGTGTTCGTGTATCACGAACTCAATTTATAAAAAAATTAAGAAAGTTACAATTAGGGTCCCTCAACTTTGTCCCAATTATCAAATGATAAAATTGTTTATCATTTGATAATTGGGACAAAGTTGAGGGACCCTAATTGTAACTTTCTTAATTTTTTTATAAATTGAGTTCGTGATACACGAACACAATTCACGAACTTGGGTTAAATGTGTAAATATTTTTGAATTAGGTTCCAAAGATAAGGGACCATAATTGTAACTTTTTTTTTATTTGAATTAAGTTTTGATGTTCGTATATCACGATCAAGGGCCAAAATTGTAACTTTCAGGTTCGTATATAACAAAGGCATTTCACGATATTGGGCTAAAAATTAAACTTTAAGTTCGTGATATATTACATCTTCGTAATATATTGGAATTCCACGAACCATTTCACGAACGTATCAGTTTTTAATGAGATTTTAAATTATGTTCGTATATACGAACGTATATTACGAACATATGTCAAATTTAT
The DNA here is from genome assembly GCA_954870635.1 of Arctium minus. NCBI lineage: Eukaryota > Viridiplantae > Streptophyta > Magnoliopsida > Asterales > Asteraceae > Arctium > Arctium minus. The sequence goes on along the minus strand of OX941080.1, from coordinate 5,356,014 downwards.
CAGTTTTAAGGATGTGTTCGTATATACGAACACATTTCACGAACTTATGGGCTATTTTAATAAATTGAGGGAGAGATTGGTTAGGAGATAAAACCGATTTTCTGAAATGACTAGTTTAATTAATTTCCCTAAAATGAAACGTAATTTCTCTGTTAACAGTTAATGAAATACAATGTGAAAAACGAATGTATTTTCATAAGTGGTTAACTTGCATATATTTTTAATCGTTTGTTGTTATGAGTTTGTGCAATAATATTGGTAATAGTTTTGTATTATATTACTTAAAACTCAAACGACATGTCTCACAACATATCACTATTATTGAAATAATTATAAATATAAACATACGTTTTTACAGATTTTACAATTTTTCTGAAACCTCCTCGACAACATCTGACAATCACTTTGAACGTATAAATCTGTAGATTAATTAACAACATTCAACACACATCAAATATGACAAAGAAAATAAATGATTTCTATCTTTTGTAACCGACAACTCAACTGGTATAGCTTAAATTCACTCAGTACCACTTGAAAATTTATCTGACTATTGACTTCAAGACCTCATAGTATTAGTCGATAAAAATAAAGATATGTATATATATCTTATTCCCCTACTTCGAAAAATATGATTGTGGGTTTTGAAAAATATAAACAAATCCCAGTAAATAAATAAAATATAAAAAAATAGTTTTTAAAAGAAAACAAAAATATAGTGGAATACCTTTTGTTCAGTTGCAGGTTCCGCCATTGACACCCGACCGTTCGTCTTCTTCTTGTACTCGGATGATACATAGAGAAGCTATATATATTTATAGTGAATGTAGAGAATATTTTAAAATCTTTTATTTTCATTTTCGATTTTACATTTAAATTTAAATATATTAAAAATATGGAAAAATATTTTTATATCTACATCGTTTCCATTTTTTTTTGCACTTGGTTAATTTGGAAAGTATTGCGGAATATTTTTATTTTAAAGAATACGATAATTTATTAGTGTATCTCGTTATTTTTTATTTTTAATTCATATCAACATTTTTTTTTCTTCTTTTAATGTTCGTGAAAAAAAATACGTGTAGATTTTATATTAGCAAAAAAAATACGGAAGAAAAAAGAGTTTATATTACATCTCATTATGTAAAAAAAATTTATAAAATAAAATATGGAAAAAGATTTTATAAAATAAAATATGGAAAAATCATTATGAGATGTATATAAAAAAATACGGAAGAAAAAAGATTTTATATTACATCTCATTAATATAGATTTAAATGTAAAATCTACATTTAAAATAGATTATGTTAATATAAAATCTATTTTATAAAATCCTCCACCAAAAAAACAAATATTTATATTAATAAATGAGTATTTATTCCACAAATAGATGATTATGTGAGATACTGTGCTTGGAAATGTTGTACCAAAGCATTAAAATTTGTAAATTAAGTAATTGACTTTAATTAGTTGTAACTTGTGCTTAAAATGTTGTAATTAAGAGTTTTTTATGTCGTTTTTATAATATAGTATAGATTTAAGGTTAAGTAATTTTTTTTAAATATATGGATAATTTGTTGATAGTTATCCTTTTTAATTGATAATATATTGACAATTATTCTTTTTTCTCTCTCCTTTCTCTGGCGAACATTAACAGTTTCAAACTCATATCCCTTATGATACATTACCACTTTATATATGTTATCAATGTGATACCCTCAAAAAACTATGAACACTGTGAACATTACCACTATGATACACTCTATGAACATTGTTATTGTGATACAGTGTGATTTATTTAGCTTTAGTGATACATTTTTTTTTGCATATTGTGATATATACACCATGATCCCTTTTTTAGCGGTGTTGAGAGAGACCCAAATTTTGTTACAGAAATCAAGAAGATTAATATTTGAAAATTTAATTGAATGAGATAATAATGAATTTTTCTATAATAATGATAATTAATTTATTTCGTTGTTATCCGAATCCAAAAATTACTAATTTACCTTTTATCATATAATAATAAATATACATAATTATCTTAAATGAGTGGCTCACATTAGATTTCACGGTTATCACAAATTATATATGGAGTTCTCATTTGATTAGACTCTTATATATATACCTTCCAAGTTCTAATCTATTGATTAAGTTTACAAGATTTATAATCTTTTTATTGATCTAGGTTCATAAATTATTATTATAGTTTGTAAATACATTGAGAATACACTATAAATCCAGATTTGGTATAGCTTGTGAACATATTGTGAACACCAACTACATCAATAAACTAAATCTATCATTTGTAAACACCATGTAAACATTTAAAATACATTATGAACACACTAGTAAAAAATTTCTTAAACTTGTTTATGTAGTGTTCACTATGTGTTCATTTTATATGCACATTTAATTGTATTTATGTGTATATTACAGAGAGAGGAGAAAGAGATATATATGATTTTTTTTAAAATGCATTAATTTTTATTTAATAAACAATGATAATTATCTCCTTAATTATCTCATTAATTAATAAATCTAATTATCTTAAATTGGTGACTTAGGATGGACTTCACATATGTCACAAATTTTGAAGTTCTCAAATGATTAAGCCCGTATATATATATATATAGAGGGGTGTTTAAATGCAACCCCTTTACATGGTGGATAGAGGGGCTGCATGGGTTGCACCATATAAAATGTTGCATAATAACCTACCCCTATATATATATATATATATATATATAGGAAAGTTCAAATGAAAACGCATTTTTCATTGTGCACGTGAGGACAAATCTAAGTCACTCGATCTCTTTTGATCCAACAAATCATATTAAATAAAGTTTTTAATTTTAAAATGCTTAGGGGTAAAAATGGAAGAAAATTTAACACACGCCTACCATATTTGACTTTTTATTTTCTTTTTTAATTAAAAACTTTATACCCAATTAAAGTTTAAAATAAATTATCTTAAAAATTACTAATATTTTAATCAAACAAATTACATCAAAAAAACGAGAATTTCGTGCTCTTCGATATAACATCCATCTCGATATAGTTTTTTTTGTCGTTTTAACCGTTTTTTACATGAAATGATATATATATATATATATATATATGTGTTATATTTATTATGAATATTTATGTACGTTCAAGTTTGTACAACGTCTCGACACCGTAAGTATGTAACTCGACATACTTTCTTCAACGTCGTAAGGCATCACGTTTCTTCAGCACCGTAACCCAACACCCATCAAGATGAATCGAGAACCTATCGAGTAATTCTGTTGTGAATCGGGGAACAAAAGAGAGCGCGTCACGTTTCCACATCTTCACAGGTCATTCATGTGTTATTTATCATGAATAATGTATCATTCAGAATCAATAATACAACATTCAGGGTGAATAATTCACGATTCATGAATTCGTATATTATTCGTCGTGAATGTTGTGTAATTCATCCTAAATACTATATTATTCATCATGAATAATGAATGAACGTTCACATTTGTTATTCATACTGAATGTGGGACATCCGGGGATGCACATACATATTCATAATGAATTAAACCAAATTTCGGTTGTGAATTGGGAAAAAAAAAGAGTGCGCCATGTGTCTACACCTTCACGGGTCATTCATATATTATTCATCATGTATAATGTATCATTCAGGATGAATAATAGAACATTCAGGGTGAATAATACACGATTCATGATAAATAATATATGAATCATGGATCCGTGTATTATTCATTCTAAATATTGTATTATTCATCCTGCATATTTTATTATTCATCATGAATAGTGAATGAACGTTCACATTTGTTATTCATACTGAATGTGGACACCCGAGGACGTGCATGCATATTCATAATGAATATAACACATATATAGAATTTCACGTAAAAAACGGTTAAAACGAAAAAATTCTGAATCTTGTATTATTCATCTTGCATACTGTATTATTCATCATGAATAGTGAATGAACGCTTATCTTTGTTATTCATACTGAATGTAGACACCCGAAGACGTGCATGCATATTCATAATGAATATAACACGTATATAGAATTTCACGTAAAAAACAATTAAAACGAAGAAAAAAAACTATATCGAGATGGATGTCATATCGAAGAGCACGAAATTCTCGTTTTTTTATGTAATTTGTTTGATTCAAATATTAGTAATTTTTAAGATAAATTATTTTAATGTTTAAGGGGGTAAAATTTTTTTTAATTAAAAATAAAAATAAAAAGTCAAAGAAGGTAGACGTTGATTCAAAATTACAATTTTGTACTTAATCACTTCCCAATTAACTTTATTAATTATGTATTAACCATTGATTATTTTTCTAAGTTTTGATTAATGGTTAAAATTTGTCCTTATGTGCACAATATTGATTACAATTTTGAACCTATCCCTATATATATATATATATATATATATATATATATATATATATATATATATATATATATATATATACCTTCCAAGTTCTAATCTTTTGGTTAAGTTTACAAGATTTATAATATTTTATTGATTTGGGTTCATAAATTAACCCTATATTGTTATTTTTTGTAGAACGTAAGCCAAACTGCAACAGCCCTGGATCAGCATGCTACGACCCACGTTTCATCGGTGGAGACGGCATCGTGTTCTATTTCCACGGCAAGGTTAACCAACATTTCAGTTTAATCTCAGATGCTAACCTCCAAATCAACGGTCGTTTCATTGGCCACCGACCTACCGGCCGAACCAGGGACTTCACTTGGATCCAAGCCCTAGGTCTCCTCTTCAATTCCCATTCTTTCTCACTAGAAGCCACCAAATCCGCCACCTGGGATGGCGGAGTCGACCATCTCAGATTCTCCTACGACGGAGAAGAGATTTCACTACCTGTCGGTGGGTTATCCACGTGGCAATCTCGTGAGGATGGCATCAAAGTGGAGAGAACTTCTAGGGTGAATAGCGTGATGGTGACTATACCTGGAGTGGTAGAGATTTTGGCAAGTGTGGTGCCTGTTACGTCGGAAGACGACAAGATCCATGGCTACAAAGTGCCTTCTGATGATTGCTTTGCTCATTTGGAAGTTCAGTTCAGGTTTAGTGGGCTTTCAGACGAGGTGGAAGGTGTCTTGGGGAGGACATATCAACCGGATTTCAAGAATCCGGCGAAGCCAGGTGTGGCCATGGCGGTTGTAGGAGGAGAAGACAAGTTCAAAACCACGTCTCTGTTGGCGGCAGATTGCGCAACATGCATCTTCGATTCGAGCAACGTAGCAGCGGAAGAGAAGCAGATGACGAGGAAAGAGTATGGAACTTTGGATTGCTCCGCCAAGGGATTGTTCCATGGAAATGGAATTGTTTGCAAGAAGTGAACTTAAAAATGTTTGAAGACCAATATGGAAATAAAATCATCATAAATGATTAATAAATCGATAGATTGAGGTTCAATCTCATTGATATTCCATCTTGACAATAGTGTTATTACATTTTGTTGCAACATTCAACCAAATGTTAATATGTTAAGAAACAGAATCCACAAATCTCATTAATGTGTTTGGCTCTTTGATTGGTGCTTTTACACATCTTCAGACATGTGATAAATCTATACTATATTATAAAGATGGCATAAAAAACTCTTAAAAACAAGCTTTAAAGCTTAATATACAACTATTTAATATTAATTACTTAAAAAACAACCATTAAAGCTGTATGTACTACACCTAATGCTATTTATTAATTTTCAATCATTATCTCTAACCATTTTAACTCTCCTAAAATCATTTCCCACTTTAACTCCCCTAAAATAACTCTCAGCATGATTAAATATAGAATAAAAATCAAATTTTAAATATAAAAATATAAAATATAATTAAAAAATCTAACAAAATATTTTATAAAAAAATTATATTATTAAACCAAAATAAATTACATTATATTATTAAGTCTAAATTAAACAAATTTATATAAAAAAATCATTATCAATCTCTTACAACCAACCAAAATCGTAATGTAAATCGACAAAAAATAGAAAATAAAATGAAACGTTAAAATCGTGATGTATCTAGCGGCATTGCGCGAGTACACTTCTAGTATAACTAAAAAACAAGTATACAAGATGGATCTATATCGTCTTTCAAATAATAAAATGATAAGAATCAAGTATCGTATTCCATAGGTATAAGTATCTTAAAGTTGCAAGATCTCGAGTTGAAAAACTAACTTCATATGACGAATTTGAAGACTTTGTTTGGTTTGAGTTAACATTTGATGAAATTAACAGATTACAGCAAGAAAGGGTGTATGACTTTTCGGTGAGATAGACACAAAATTAGTCACTACACCAAATGTTGTCTTAGACAACATATGCTAATTGGCTATGTTGCTTAAGAGAAGCTTAGGCAACAAAGGCTAATATATGTTGCCTAAGTTTTCTCTTAGGCAACATGTAATTATATGTTGCCTAAGGCAGACCTTATGCAACATATAAATATTTATATGTTGCCTCAACTATCTTAAGCAACATTTTCCCTTAGGTTGCTTTAGTTTTATAATGTTTTTTTTTAATAAATGAAAGTTATCTTAGGCAACATATTTTCTTGTTTCTATGTTGCGTAAGGTCAAAAATATAAATAAATATAGGTAATCGAAAATTTAATAACTTGTATAATGTTTTTTTAAATCAATTAAAAATATCTTAGGCAACATATTTTCTTGTTTCTATGTTGTCTAAGGTCAAAAATATAAATAAATATAGGTAATTGAAAATGTAATAACTTGTATAATGTTTTTTTAAAATCAATGAAAGTTATCGTAGACAACATATTTTCTTGATTCTATGTTGCCTAAGGTCAAAAATATAACTAAATATAGGTAGTCAAAAATTTAATAATTTGTATAATATTTTTTTTAAATCAATGAAAGTTATCTTAGGCAACATATTTTCTTGTTTATATGTTGCCTAAGGTCAAAAATATAACTAAATATAGGTAGTCGAAAATTTAATAATTTGTATAATGTTTTTTTAAAATCAATGAAAGTTATCTTAGGCAACATATTTTCTTGTTTATATGTTGCCTAAGGTCAAAAATATAACTAAATATAGGTAGTCGAAAATTTAATAACTTGTATAATGTTTTTTTTAAATCAATAAAAGTTATCGTAGGCAACATATTTTTTTGATTCTATGTTGCCTAAGGTCAAAAATATAACTAAATATAGGTAGCCGAAAATTTAATAACTTGTATAATGTTTTTTTTTTAAATCAATGAAAGTTATCTTAGGCAACATATTTTCTTGTTTCTATGTTGCCTAAGGTCAAAAATATAAATAAATATAGGTAATTGAAAATGTAATAACTTGTATAATGTTTTTTTTTAAATCAAACCGCATCTATTGGGTTGGAAACGAGTTAGGCTCAAAGTAACCCGACCAACCCGACTAAAACTTGTACGTTTTTACTTTTTTTTTTTTTTTATGATTTTAAACTTTTAGCGGCTCGTCTTTTCTATCAATTCTCAAGTTATTCTATCTTAGTCATAGTTCAGATCTGTCTACGAGACCACGCCGAATAAAATCGTACAAATCTAACCTTCAAGTCTTCAAAAATATTCAACATCAACTTGGGCTTTAATGTATCAGTTGGATTTAATGGATCCATTTAGACTTTAATGAATCCTCTTGGGCTTTAATGAACCAAATTATGATTTAATGGATCCAGTTAGACTTTAATGGATCGGTTAGATTTCAATGCATCCACTTGGGCTTTAACGGATCAATTGGGCTTTAATGTATCGGTTGGGCTTTAATAGATCCATTTAGGCTTTAATGGATCCACTTGGGCTTTAATGGTTCCATTTCGGTTTTACTGAATTCATTTCGGCTTTTAATGGATCGGTTAGGCTTTTAACGGATCCACATGGATCAATTGGGCTTTAAAGGATCTATTTGATCCCAATACACATTACATGCATATATGTAGTACATATTTGCAGACAAACACGTATTAAGTCACTATCAGTGTTATTGGGCCTCAATAAGTCATGAAAGGTTTTGTTGGTATATATTGGTTCTTACTAAGCTTTGGTGTTATTACGTTATAATAAGACATGAAAGGTTTAATCGGTTATATTGGCCTTTAAAGGTTTTCATTGGGCTTTAATTGATCTTTCGGGCTTTAAAGGGTTTCATTGGGCCTTAATGGATATATCAGACTTTAAAGGGTTATATTGGGTTTTAATGAATCTATTGGGGTTTAATTAATTCTACCGAACTTTAATCGTTTCAATTGGGCTTTAAAGGGTTCAATTGGATTTTAAAGGTTTTCATTGGGCTTTAACTGATCTTTCGGGATTTAAAGGGTTTAATTTAGACCTGGCAAACGTGTCGTATCGTGTCGGGTTCAAAGTTAAACGGGTTGAAAGTGTCTAACCCTAACCCGACCCGTTTAATAAACGGGTCAGAAAATCTCAACCCTAACCCGACCCACCTAACCCGCCACGACCCGCCTAACCCGCCTAGCATCATGCCCGTGCAATGCACCGGGTGAGTAAGGTGTAAAATTTTATCGTAAATGAAAAATTAAAAACCCTCGAGCGTGTAGCTCCATTGGTAAATGGGTTGACTGTTGAGAAACTTTGTTAACCATCCAAACAAAGAAATAGATATGTAGAAATGAAGGAAAGACAAACATATGAAGGAAACCAGATATGTAGAAATGAAAATTTGTTGTTCATAGTAAAGAAATCAAATATGCGAGAAACCGGAAAAATAAGACAAACATGATACCGCCATTTGAGATAAGACCACTTGATTGATTCTCTCAAGTTCCACCGATTGACGGGTCTCTTTAGATACAAACACAAACACCTCAAAGAAATCAAGAAGAAATCAAGAAGGACGGTAATAACAAATACACACTCAAGCAACTTAAACAAAAACGAAAAAGAAGACAAAATCTGATACAGTTGTTTGAAAAAGGCGCTACTCGATCGATCTTTTCGATTTCATCCTCATCTTCTCCATTCAAAATTCATGTTTAAATAAGGATATAAATAAGGGGAAGAGGGCGTGTTTAGAGATAGAGATACATGAAAATGATGATAACAATGGTTTTGAATTTTGATTTGAACGGGTTGGAGGGATTTAGGGATAGGAAGGAAGTTGAACTGGTTTAGGGATAAGGTTGAACGTGTTTAAGGATATGCATTGATAGTGTGCTTTAGTAAGTGGTACCATAGACAATAGCAAGTTGTAAACTTGACATTTAAGTAAATTAGCATTAATTGGTGGTACCAAATGCTTAAAATATTGTTTTTAAAGAGTTTTGAACCAATGGTTTATAATATAGTATAAATATTGGATGGTTTTTAGAGAGTGATAATGTTTTTTTTAAATAAATTTGTTTAATTTAGGCTTAATAATATAATGTTTTTTATATAAAAAAATTAAGTAGTTTGTTAAAATTCATTAATTATCTTATATATTTTAAAATTTTATATTTAAATTGAGATGTTTATCATGTTTTGATTATGTTTATCAGAATTCAAATTTCATAATTTTAGGGTTTGGGGATTAGAGATAAGGATTTTGGGGGATAAAGATGGAATTTATTAATTAGGGTTAAAAACATTTAAAAGTAGTACATATTGCTTCATTAGTTGTTTTTTAAGAGATTTTAAGTAGATTAGCATTAAATAATAGTACATAATGCTTAATGGGTTGTTTTTAAGAGTTTTTTATGTATCTTTTATAATATAGTATAGATATAGATATAGATATTGAATATAAACATTTAAAATCATTTTTTTAACATAATAATATTTATTATCTAAAAAATTATTTATTTAATTAAAAAAACAAATCAAAGCTTTTAACAAAACTCAAAATTTGACAAAAACAAATGACCCGCCATCCCTTCCCCCTCTTTTTTCTATTTCACGTTCTTCCCCCCTATCTCAAAATTTACTTGTTTCCCCCCACCCCCAAAACTCCCGCCGACCCCCTCCCCCCTTATTTCTATTTTGTCTACTTTCCCCTCAAGTAGGGGTGTAAATGATGCGAGTCGAGCTCGAGTATCAGTAAACTCGACTCGGACTCGAAAAAAATTCTCAAGCTCGAACTCGACTCGAAAGCTCGCGAGTATTGAAAATCCAAGCTCGAACTCGACTCGATAACCAATTTCCAAGCTCGAGCTCGAACTCGAACTCGTTTCAAGCTCGCTCAAGCTCGAACTCGTTTCAAGCTCGCTCAAGCTCGAACTCGTTTCAAGCTCAAACTCAAACTAATTTTAAGCTCAAACTCGAACTAGTGTTCGTATTCAATCATTTAAAAATTCAATGTGTTCTTATTTGTTTAGGTTTGTTTGATTAAATTGTAAACAAACATAATAAACTAGTTGCACTCACTTCCATAGGTACCAACAATTTTTTTTTGCCTAACTTCAAGCCAAAGGGCTCAAGCTAAAGGGCTCAAGTCACTAGACACAATAGAAAGGCTATGCCACAAAGGCTATGAAATGGCAAGGGAAATGAAGAGGGTGTGTCCTATTTATAGTTCAATGCAAAAGCATTTGATGGATTGTCCCACCAATGTGGGATGAGTTTTTAAGCAAAAGGAGGACAATCCTTATTTAGATAATGGTACCCACAAGTCATATAGGTGTTATTACTTTTTTTTTAAAGAAAATGTTAGTAATTATTTAATAATAATTATACGCGAAGGAACATGAGGAAAAGCTTCAACGATAGTTGAACCTCTTTATCTCTGAAAGAAGAGATACTCAGCTATCAATCGATCACAAAGCTTATGCCTCAAGTTTCCTTTTGTCTATCCTTGCACAAACTAGTACTATGTGTCAGAACGGACATGTCTCTGTCACAATTCGTACAACACCTCTGTCAACTACACTGTTCATTACCCGGCCGAAAGCATGTCTCCCAAAAGTCAGACTCTCAAAGCCAATCAGTGAACGCCACGTGTAAAGTGCCCTGCCATGCATTTAATGCATAGGGTATAAATAGGAAGATCACCCTTCATCTGAAATGTGCTTAATCCTTGAACTCCAAAATAGAAACCTTTGCTTTCTATATTTCTTAATCCCTCATTCTCTGAATTTCTTGTGCAACCATCTTAGTGTTTCTTAAGTTTGTTTAGATTAAGTTTGTCTTAATCTTTTTCCGCAACAAACTTGTAAATTGTATTTGATTTATCAATAAACAATTTATTAAACTTTAAATTTATGTGTTTGTATTCAACCCCCCCCCCCTTTCTACAAACTTGTTAAGCACCTTCGGGACCAACAAGTGGTATCAGAGCAGTTTGTTTAATCTAATAAACAAGATCTTGCTGTATACTCTTCCTTGCTATTCTAAAATGGCACTAAACACAAACACAAACTACTATGATAATGGTTCACTTTCTAAACCTCCTCGATTTAGCAGAGATAACTTTTCTCTATGGAAAAATCGAATGATGCTATTTCTTGAAGGTGCGGATCCTACTATACCTTAATATATAGAAAATGGACCCTATGAACCTGTAAGAATTATAGTTGCGGTTCCCGCTACTGCCACCACTGAAGCTGTCCCTGAACGCTATGTCGTTAAGGAAATAAGACAGTGGAGTGATGAAGATAAAAAGAAGGTAGGCATAGATGCAAGAGCAAAGACCATTATCTCAATGGCTCTGCCTGATGAAGTTTTCCATTCCATCATGCATCTGAAAACTTCTAAAGAAATGTGGGAAACCATATGTGTTCAATATGAGGGCACCACTGAAATCCAAGAGACTCGAAAGATTAACTTGGTAAGACAGTATGAAAGTTTTATTGCTGGTAAGAATGAATCTATTTCCGACGTTCATCAGCGGTTTAACTGCCTAATCATTGACCTAAGAACTGTTGGTAGGACCTATTCTAATTCTGAGGTCCTAACAAAATTCTTGGAATGTCTTCCTGAAAGCTGGGACAGTTATTCAATATGTCTTAAGCTGACAAAAGACTTAAATTCTCTCTCTTTAAGCACTTTGTATGGAATATTGCTCAACTATGAGCAATCGAATCTCCTGAAGAAGAATCTTGTAAAATATTCTAAAGACTACAAAAGCACTCATGTTGCTTTAGTCTCTTCAGAGATAATTCCATCTCAGCGATCTACTCTCACCATCACTGAGTTAGATTTTGAATCTGAGGATCTATCAGACCCTGATCTTTCAGAGTTTGATGAGTCCTTAGCACTCTTGACAAACTCTTTCAAGAGATTTGCAAGAAAGAGCAACTTCCGAAGAAGTAAACCTCTCTCTCTTACTGAAAAGCCAAAATCAACTCCGGTTGATAAGGCTACTGCCACATGCTATAACTGCGAAAAGATTGGACATTTTGCTAGTGAGTGCAGGTCGAAAAAGGTCTTCAAACCTTCTACCTCAAGAAGATCCAGTGATGACAAATACCTAAAGCTGAAGAACAAATATCAAAAGCTACAAGCGAAAAGGTAAAGGTCTCATAGCTGAAGAACACGACTGGGCTGAATCAGAAGAATCAACTTCTGATGACGAAGAAGTCGCTAATCTTTGCCTCATGGATGAGATTAAAGAAGAAGTGGAAGAACCATCTGAATCTTCTATGAGCTACATATCATCTCAGGTATCTATCTCTACTAATCCCTCTCTGCCTGAAGCTGAGAGAAGCAGCGCTGTCGATGTGCTGACGATCGATCTTTATAATGCTCTAAACGACAAAACTCAAGCTGAGAATAAAAATGTTCATTTAAGTCAAGAGCTAGATAAATGTCATGAAAAGATCAGAGAACTAAATCTTTTAGAAGAAAAGTTGAAAGATCAAGTCATTATAAATGAAATCATCAGCATTGAACGCGAACAAGCCATCGCTGCTCTAAAAGCAGAAAAGGCTCATGTTGAAAAATGGTGCAAATCATCAACAAAGATCTCTGAGATAATAAATGCTCAAACTCCTGAAAGTGATAAAACTGGTCTTGGTTTTTGGACACCACAGGATGATCCTAAAGAAGAAAGTTCCTCGCTTAAGTTTGGAACGTTTGTCACCTCTTTCTTTGACACTTCTTATAATCAATTCTATCCCTGTTCTTCTTCTAATTCTATTCCTGAAAAAAAATCCAAAGACACTAAGTCTGCGGATAAAGGAAAGTCCATTCTCCTTCCTCAGAAGGCTACCAGGAAAGCAAAGCTGAAAGTTCCTTCTAAACCTTTAGCTAAACAATCCTCTAGCTCTGTGATAGAAATTTTTTATCTCTATCCTCCAAAGCAAAAGATTGACCTTAAACCCACGAGATCTGAAGAAATGAAAATTCCTCCCAGATCTCATGAGAAAAGCCTTCTCGGACCTGGCCCTGCTCATCTTAAACTTGCAACATCTTCTACTGGTCCTAAAACCATTTTCAAATACAGAAAATGTTATCACTGTGGTTTTACTGACCATATTGCGAGCAAATGTCCAACTGCCACTAAAGCTGATAAAACAGCTAAAGTGAAGATAAATGGCTCTAAAGCTGAGAAGGTCACCAAAGTTGAAAAATCAACCAAGGTGAAGTATACTACTAAGGTTAAGAAATTAACCAAAGTAAAGATCACCACTGAAGCTGAATCTTCATCTGCTGAGAAGACTGCTGAACCTTCCTTATCCACTAACTCTGAAGGACCCATTGAAAAGTGGGTACCAAACAACGCTTAATCTTCCTTATGTGTGTAGGGATCAAAGGGCATCTGGTATCTCGATAGTGGATGTTCTCGACATATGACTGGACAAAAAGACCTGCTCACTGAATACAAGGAAGAGAAAGGTCCCTCTGTGACCTTCGGTGGAAATGGAAAAGGATATACCCGAGGGTTTGGTGTCCTCAGCAATGGGACAACTACCTTTCGAAGAGTCGCTTATGTAGATGGACTGAAGCATAACCTTCTGAGCATCAGTCAGCTATGTGATAAAGGCTACGAAGTTCGCTTTTCTAAGAAAGCATGTTCAGTGGTGGATGAGACAGGAAAACTTGCTCTTAGTGGTTATCGTAGAGAAAATGTCTATGTAATAGATATGGACTCTACTATCACTGAAAACTTATGTTTTCTCTCTAAAGCCTCTTCTGATGTCAACTGGCTATGACATAAAAGGCTCTCTCATCTAAACTTCAAAACCCTGAATTCTCTCTCATCTAAGGAACTGGTTTCTGGTCTTCCTCAGCACTCATATGCTAAGGAATCTCTCTGCTCAGCATGTGAAAAAGGAAAACAAACAAAAGCTAGTTTCAAGTCTAAACAAGTTTCCTCAGTGACAAGTCCTCTTCAGCTCTTGCATATGGATCTGTTCGGCCCTGTCAACATCCAATCAATAGCTGGAAAGAAATATACGCTTGTCATTGTAGATGAATTCTCTCGTTATACCTGGGTTATCTTTCTTCGCTGTAAGAGTGATACTCCATAAGAACTAATATCCTTTGTTAAAAAGATGGAAGTGCTGAATAATCTTACTGTCCGTTCAATAAGAAGTGATCATGGTACTGAATTCAAAAACAGTTCCCTGAACAATTTCTTTGAGAATAAGGGAATTTCTCATAACTTCTCTTCAGTAAGAACACCTCAGCAAAACGGAGTCGCTGAAAGAAGAAACAGAACGATCATTGAAGCTGCTAGATCAATGCTCAGCGATTCTCATCTCCCTACGCAATTTTGGGCAGAAGCTGTAAACACTGCATGTTTTAATCAAAACAGATCGCTGATAATAAAGCGATTTGGGAAGACAGCTTATGAACTTTTTCTTGGAAGGAAGCCTTCTATCAGTTTCCTTCATATCTTTGGTTGTCAGTGTTATATCTTAAACAACAGAGATCAACTTGGGAAGTTCGACCCAAAAGCTGATGATGGAATATTTCTAGGATATTCCTCCATCTCCAAAGCCTACAGAGTTTTCAACAAGAGAAGACAAACCGTAGAAGAAACAATTCACGTCACTTTTGATGAAACTCGCTCAGTGAACTCTAAACCAATCGCTGACAATGAAGAGTTAAATGCTTCGATGCTTTCTCACTACAGAGAAACAAAACCTTTCTTCTCAAACCATCAGCATTCTGATCCTCCAGCCGCTGATGATGATCCAAACATTATACATCCTACCGCTGAATCCACCTCATGGGTTTCAGCAGAACCTCTAAACACACTACTACCATCAAATTTGCCTTCGTCTGAAAACCTCTCTGATGAACCTACTCAACAGTTAATTGCTGATGAACCTCAAACGTCCTCATCAGTAAACATTCCAATTGTTGATCCAACCTCTGAGTTAAGCAATCATGCTCCTGCTCAGCGATGGACCAAAGATCACCCAATAGATCAAATTCTTGGTGATCTCGAAGCAGGTATTCAGACACGACGAAGCTCAGGTAATATCTGTCTCTTTGTAAGCTTTCTCTCTTTAATATAACCAAAGAATACTGATGATGCCCTCGGAGATCCAAACTGGGTCAGCGCTATGCAAGAAGAGCTGATTGAATTCTCTCGAAACAAAGTTTGGAATCTCGTTCCTAGACCATCTGATAAAACTGTTATAGGCACCAAATGGGTGTTTAGAAACAAGTTAGATGAACATGGAACTGTAACCCGCAACAAGGCTCGACTTGTTGCTCAGGGATACAGACAAGAGGAAGGCATAGACTATGATGAAACCTTTGCCCCTGTGGCCAGGCTCGAAACAATTCGACTATTCTTAGCTTATGCAGTCTATAAAGACTTCATCGTTTATCAAATGGACGTAAAATCAGCGTTCCTAAATGGAAAGCTGAATGAAGAAGTCTATGTAGAACAACCTCCAGGGTTTTATGACCCTAAGTATCCAAATTATGTTTATAAATTGGATAAGGCTCTCTATGGTCTAAAACAAGCCCCTCGTGCTTGGTATGACACTCTCTCATCTTTTCTTATCTCTAAAAATTTTGAACGTGACAAGATTGATAATACGTTATTTTTCAGAAAGATAAAAGGTCATATAATTCTTGTACAAATATATGTTGATGACATACTATTTGGTTCTACTAACCCATCTCTGTGTACTCGCTTCGCTGAAAGAATGAAGAAATAATATAAAATGAGTATGATGGGTGAACTGACATATTTTCTTGGTCTTCAGATTAAACAATCTGACAAAGGTACTTTTATCTGCCAAGGTAAGTATCTTAAAGATATGCTGAAGAAGTTTGATCTTTCACAAACTTCAGCGATGAAAACTCCTATGGCACCACCCCTGACACTTAACAAAGATCCTTCTGTAAAACCTGTTAATGTCACTGCCTATAGAGGAATGATAGGCTCCCTGCTGTATCTAACAGTGAGCCGACCTGACATCATGTACTATACTTGTTTATGTGCACGTTATCAATCTGAACCCAAGGAATCCCATCTGATCGCTGTAAAGCGAATTTTCAGATATCTAAACGGAACTCCTAACCTCGGTCTTTGGTATCCCAAAGACTCAGGGTTCGATCTAACTGGTTATTCTGATAGTGATTTTGCAGGCTGTAAAATCGACAGAAAGAGTACCACTGGTGGATGTCAACTCCTGGGAGGAAAGCTGGTAAGCTGGACAAGCAAGAAGCAAAATTCGGTGTCCACTTCCACAGCTGAAGCAGAATACGTAGCCGCTGGAAGCTGTTGTTCTCAGATCTTATGGATGAGAAATTAACTATTAGACTATGACCTTCAGCTGTCAAAGATTCCCATCTATTGCGACAGCACTAGTGCTATCGTTATAGCAAATAATCCAGTGCTACATTCAAAGACAAAACACATAGAGATCAGATATCACTTTATCAGAGATCATGTGATGAATGGTGATATTGAACTTCACTTTATCCCTACTGACTTTCAGCTTGATGATTTATTCACCAAACCTCTTGATGAGACAAGGTTCAACTTTCTCATCAGTGAGCTTGGAATGCTGAACCTCGAAGAATAATTCTTCAGCGTTCATGCATTGTGTCAGTAATCAAAAGTTCCCCTTTCATCATTCTCTCTGATAAACATTCTGACTCTCAGGTATGTTCTCTCCATCCCCACAACTGAATCTCAACTCAGTTAAGATGTTTTTCAAAATAAAAACTTTAATCACTGAACTTTCTTCAAATGATTAAAAGATTTTTGAAAAATAACTCTATCCCTATCTTTCCCATCAGGGATACGTTCAAAAAGAAAAATCTATCGCTGACTTTTCTTCAGCGATAATTTCAAAACGGACAAATGAACAGTCTCTCTCTCTTCTATGACGTCATTTGAACCGACAATCCACGACATGTTTTTTTCTGACACGTTCGTCTGTTGCTCTTCTATCCAATCAACTTCGTGGGACGTGTCTATGTCATGATGAGCATTTGTTTTCCCGCTTCTCTCACATTCTCTCTCCTCTCTCTCACGTATAAAAAGAATGTTTTTCCATTCTTATCATTTTTACGCCTTCTGCAAATACTTTCAAAGCAAGAACTTACTCTCAAGCATTTTAGCACTTTCAAGCATTTTCCTCTTTGAAGATCAACAGGTTATTCTTGATCTTCTTCTTATTCTTTTCTTAAATCTTGTTACATAAAACTCCATTTATGGGTTTATAAGATTCTAATCTCATAAAATCATCTTCATTTTTGATTTTATTCTTTAAAAACCATTTTACTTTGATTTTCTTTATTCAAAATCTTTGGTTTTTCTTCTTGTTCTTACATCTTATTCTAAGATAAACTGTTTTACTCTGCAAATATGTTGATTTTCTACGTTTCTTTCTTCAAATAGAAACTAGCAAATCTTCTTTATTTTTAGACTAAAAACCTTTATTCTACTCGTTCATCTACTCATAATTCAGAATGGCTCAATCTGCACTTATCGCCTCAAAGAACGTCAAGTTCGCCATTTCTGACTCAGAGCTCCCAAAGAACAATCATCTTGCTCGCCTCGATTTTGATGGTGTCAAGTACCCTCATCTGAAGGAAGCTGCAATGTTTCTGAAGCAATCCTGCATTGCTTACGCTATCACTGTGGATCCGACACCCTCTAAAGCTCTTCTCCAGCAATTCTGGTTTACTGCTGAAGAAGCCTCGATCACCAACAAAAGGGGTGATCTGGTCCCTGCCATCTCCTTCAGCACTGAACTTGGCTCAGGGATGATGACTGCCTTAGGACTAAGGAAAACTATTCGATTTCCAGACAAGCCCAGGAATGGATTCGACGCCCTGCCAACTGACGCTGAACTCATCCAATACCTGGACGCCATGGAATACGCTTGGGAACCCAAACCAAGGACTACAATTCCCAACAAGAAGCTGACTCTTGTGAAGAAGGCACTGATGCCTTCCCAGCTCAACTACATCTTCTCTCACATCATCCAGTGTATGAGTGGGAAGAGTGGGTCACTGGACCAAGCCAGCCAGATTCAGGTCCAGATGGCTTACTCGGTGATCGCTGGGAAAAACTTCGACTACGCAACGGCTATCTTTGACGACTTAAAGTCAAAGATAGAGAAGACCGAGAGGGATCCCAAGGTCTTCTATGTACGCTTCATCTGTGCGTACCTGAAATTCCTCTACCCTTCTACTTACCCCACTAATGCGGATGCATCCTTTCCGAAAGTGGGTAAGCAATCCCTGGAGGTCAAGACCCTCCCCAACGAGGTAAGTATCTCTGAAATTCGCTCCCGTCTCTATCTCCTATATTCTTCGTCTTCAGCGGCCACACAGGAGGTTCTTTCTTCTTCTATCCCTGCCGCTACACCTTCCAAACGACCATCAGCTGGTTCCCCTGGTCCTTCGAAGAAGGCCAAGGTAACCAAGAAGAAAAGTTCCACTAGTTCAAGACCTAAGGATGCTTCTCAACAAACATCCTTAGATGCTTTCGTGGGTCTCTCCTCCACATCCTCGGCGATACCAACATCAACCGTGCCAGCGACTACGGCCGCTGTCACAACAACAGTGACACCACCAATCGTCTCGGTCCCTCCTTTTCCTGAGGTGAACCCTACGGTAACTACCCCTATCCCTACTTCTATCCCCATCTCTCATCCTTCTATTTCTTTGATCTCTAACCCTCCTTCTATTTCTACTCAACCACAGTTTGGACCCATAGGACCTGAACATCAATCTTTTGAGGAATCGTTACAATTCTACAAAATGTTTGATAATTCAGGTATCCTTATAACCTTAAACACTTCTCCCAACTCACCATATAAGCCTGTTTCTCAACAACTAACTTATATTTCAGGTCCTAGTTTGGTGACTGTTGACACCAATGTTAACAATCTGAGTGTAAAGGTGGACTCTATAACTGCCTCTCTCAACAACACCACCAACGCTGTTCAATCAGCTGGTGAAGCACTGAAGACGCTGACTGCCACCTGCGCCTCCAAAACTGACGTTTTTCAACTCGCTACTCTCCAAGAAGCGATTGACAAAGTCAAGGAAAACTCACAGCAACAGTTTGCAGCTCTGTCTACAAAGATTGATGCCTGTGAAGTCATTCTTCAGCAGATCTTTTCCCGCCTGAAGGAACCAGCTCCAACTCCTGCTCCTTCATTTACAGAAGACGATAGAACCGCTCTAGACGTAGCTGTGGAGTTTATTCATCAAGCTACGTCCGATATCCCTGTACTTGAAGACCGGCTCAAAGGACTGGAGGCTGAAGTCCAGAAGTTGTCCACCGCTTAAACCTCTACTCCTTCCCAAGATCTCTCCTTTCGGGATAATGACAAAGAAGGGGAGAAAGCTTCTGAAGAAAATAAGGAGAAAAAAGTTGATGTTGCTGCACAACTGAAGGAAACTCCCTCTCAGGTTGAGGGGGAGATAGCTGCTGACAAAGCCCCTCCCACCATCGCTGATCTAGTCGATGATGAAGAGGAGGAAGAAGACGATGATGAAGACCTTGATCTTGAAGATCAAGAGGATGATTCTCATCAAGATGATGATGATGACGATGAAGATCAATCTCTATGGTGTTCTTCAGTCGTCACTTCATCAGCGATAGCTTCGAAAGAAGTTATCAAAGCAGGGGGGAGTCAAGAGACACCTTCAGGAACCCCTTCCCAAAGCAAAGGTTCAACTGCTGAGGGAACCCTGAAGATGATTTCACTACCTGAGGAGAATCCTTCTCAGGTATGCCTTACTCTTGTTTCTTTTTCCTTCTATAAAAATCCCACCCCTGTTTCTTTCTAGCCTTTATCTCTCTCCTTCCCTAAATATAAATCTAACCTTTCTCTTTTTCTGACCAGAAAGTTCTCTCCCCTGCTTAAGGGTAAAGAGCTCCAAATAATCCCAGCTGCTGAAGCTGATGAACAAATAATCCCAGTCTCTGTCAGAGAGATTGATGAAGAGGATGAAGAAGAAGAAGAGTCCCTGCAACATCATGGAAGGCCCTCTAGACCATCTCACTGGTCAGAGGAAGAGAGAAAGAAAAGAACAGAGATGATCTCTCATCTGGAGACTCAACGACGAAAGATCCCCTCTCAATCATCAGATCTGAAATTCCTGACTGAAGCTGAAATTGAAGAATCCGTCAGGGCTGAGAAGCTGATTGCTGAATGTCAAAGAGATGCCTCTCTGGCTCTCAAAATTCAGTCTTCTCAAGTCAAAGACAAGAAGCTGAAACGCAAACCAGTGGAAGTCCAGGCAACTCTGTTGAAAGAGATTGAAGAGGAACGCTCCAAAGAAAAAGCGGTCAGCGATAATACAGTCGATTGGTGCAAGCACAAAATTGACTATCGCTCTGACCCAATGAAGATCGTAACTGTTGCTATCTCTGGGAGAAAGAAGAAGGATAAACTCTCTGTCACCATGGAGATTACCAGAGAGGATGGAAGCTGCAAGGCAATGTTTATTTCAAAGCTGGAAGACTTCGGCTACATGGAGTGGCTTGAGTTCAAAGATGCACTGAAGAAATCAAAGTCAACATACAGAGGCTACGTTGAAAGGGTAAATGATGCTCTCATCAACAAAGTCGCTGCTATACTAAAGGTGCCATCTACTCTTCCTTCAAGATCCATGAAAGTCAAGAGAAAGCCTGTCTCCTCCTCTTCTGATAATGTCGCAGTGATCAGAAATGAAACCTCCATCAAATTCTCAAGAGAAGCTCTGTTCGGTCCTCCTCCTGATCTTTCAGTTCTGGATCTATCTCTGCCTCCTGGCGGACCATATGTTGCGGGACAAGTACTCGAAGAACCTTTTGGAATCTTCTTCAAAGATGACGAGGAACAACTCAGATTTCAAAGGGTCTCTGAAATCCCTATCTGTCCCCTCGCTCTTCTCAAGGATCTCATGTGCCTATGGTGTACTCTCTCTCCTGTTGCTGAGCCAATCATAACGATCATCTGCAAAGAATCTTTAGAGCGAAGGCAAAAAGGAGAAGAAATACCTGAGTATTTGATCAATCCTCCTAAACCCTCTTTAGATAACTGATAGATTAGTTTTCTTACTTGTAATCTATTAGTTTAACTTACAGTAGTTAGTACATCACTTGTACTTGTAATTTTCATACCTTGTAATTCTTTTCTTGGATTAATGAAAATTTCAGTGAAGTACTTAACTCCATCACTGCTGTAAAAGATCCCTCAAAATAGTAATTGGGACATGTATGTTATGAGTCCTGATTATTCCATCATTTTGAATTATAAAGTAATTTTCTTCAGTTACTTTGTCATTATCAAATAGGGGGAGATTGTTGATCCAAACTCTCTCAGTGATTTGATAACGACCCTCTTCTATACTTAGTGAAAATTACGTTTTAATATGTATTAGTGTTTCACCATCAGCGATCAGACTGAGTCTGTTCAGTTATCGCTGATAGTCTTTCTTATAAACATTTCTATGTATTAGTGTTTCACTATCAGTGATCAGACTAAGTCTGTTCAGTTATCGCTGATAGTTTCTGAAGTAAACAGCTAACGTAATCCCTGAAGACAAGTCTCGCGTCAACATATGTTCATAGCTGAATCGAAGACAAAGCTGCTGAACAGAGAGAAGTCTACTAGTGACCTGATGCGGATATCAGTGAAGCAAAGACAACTCTACATATACGCGAAGGAACATGAGGAAAAGCTTCAGCGATAGCTGAACCTTTTTATCTCTGAAAGAAGAGATACTCAGCTATCAATCGATCACAAAGCTTATGCCTCAAGTTTCCTTTTGTCTATCCTTGCACAAACTAGTACTATGTGTCAGAACGGACATGTCTCTGCCACAATTCGTACAACACCTCTGTCAACTACACTGTTCATTACCCGGCCGAAATCATGTCTCCCAAAAGTCAGACTCTCAAAGCCAATCAGTGAACGCCACGTGTAAAGTGCCCTGCCATGCATTTAATGCATAGGGTATAAATAGGAAGATCACCCTTCATCTGAAATGTGCTCAATCCTTGAACTCCAAAATAGAAACCTTTGCTTTCTATATTTCTTAATCCCTCATTCTCTGAATTTCTTGTGCAACCATCTTAGTGTTTCTTAAGTTTGTTTAGATTAAGTTTGTCTTAATCTTATTCCGCAACAAACTTGTAAATTGTATTTGATTTATCAATAAAAAATTTATTAAACTTTAAATTTCTGTGTTTGTATTCAACCCCCCCCCCCCCCCTTTCTACAAACTTGTTAAGCACCTTCGGGACCAACATAATATATATATATATATAATAATTATATTATTATATTATTATTTTAATGTTTATTTTTTTAATATATGTTCTTTAGATTACTATTATAAGTAAACGAACATTAATAAACATATATATATACAATATATTCGAGTATCTCACGAGCTAATCGAGTCGAGTATCAGGTCGCTCGACTCGACTCGTTAGTATGTCGAGTCGAGCTCGAGTTCGAGTCGAGCCTATTCGAGTCGAGTGTTGACCGAGTTTTGACCGAGTCGATCTCGAGTAGCTCGCGAGTTGTCTCGTCTCATTTACACCCCTACCCTCAAGAGCAACAGTCTACGACGGAATCCAAGCACCGCGAGATCTGATGGATGCAAAAACACCAAACGCGTAACCAAAGAACTGGATATTTTTCAAGAAAAAAAGTCAAAAGGCCTTGGACACGATCGACAAACGGCTAGGTCTCGGTTGAAACGCCGACCTCCGCCTCTGCTAGTGCGATGAAGGTCGGATCAAAGCGGCGAGAGCTCTCTTAACCAGATCACCTCCTTCGACGGTAGCGATTCGCACAAGCGAGTTCGTCATCGCAGACCTACGAGCATTCAATCTGTTTGGATTTCAGGTTCGATTTCAGGTTTGGATTTCAGGTTCGCAGACCTACGAGCATTCAATCTCTTAACCAGATCACCTCTGCTGGTTCGATTTCAGCGACGTTGAAGAACAGGTTCGATTGGGTTTACATCTTACTAGGGTTTTACTAGTTCTGTTACGTGCATTTAATTTTCGTTATTGAAGTTCAAAACCCTTGGCATTGACTTGAGTTTGGATGAATTTGTATGATTTTTATATGTTTAGTCGATGAAAATTGTGTATATCTAGTACTATAGGTTCGATTTGGTTCAGGTTCGATCAAGTTTCAGGTTCGATTAACCTTTGATTAAGTTCGACGTTTCTGCAGGTTCGATTCATTTGACGGCTGTGCAGGTTCGATTCATTCGATTAAGTTTCAGGTTCGATTTACCTATGATTAAGTTCGATTTGGTTCGATTCGACTAGATTCGATTTGGTTCTGCAGGTTCGATTCATTGACGTGGTGTTCTGTTAACAGGTCTACGAAGAAATTTGTTCAAGGTTAATGCAATTGCAACCAAATACGAGCCCACCAAGGTCATTATTTTTTTATTGTTATTATCTCTACACCCTAACACTTCATGAATTCGATTTACCCCGATAGGTTTTTATAGTTCTGTAACTTCTTCGTGTTCTGTGACTTTTATCAATTTTAAGCTCCGAACTTAAACTCGTCATTCTGTTGTTATGTTGCTTCTTGATGTTCGGACCAATCAATTTTGGCAGGTTTGTTTGATTTTATTATTATTTTGATAAGTGATTGCAATTTATATAAAGAAATTTTTGGTTCAACAGAGGTGTTTAGATCATGGGTTTATTTTCTTGTTTAAGATGGTACCCACTAACCAATAAAATTTCAAGTGACCTAACTTCTGATAGAGATCATGACTTCATGACTTTTGATAGAGATCATGACTTCTGATAGAATCGGATCTTTTTAGTTTACTTGTTGTCGCCTTAATATATTGCTATCAAATAATTCACGACCCAAAACAACCTGAGGCATATAAAGTGGATGATTTAGGTGACTAACCTTAGGATTTAGGTGATTAACAAGTTGATGCCTGAGTCTCAAAGTGGGGCATCCATTCGATATTGTTCTTGTTATATTATTAGAAATTGGAATCTTTTTGCTTTTGGTACGTACCTCGTGGCTAACAACGATAGTGCTGATATGATACGAATGGCTTTGGATCTTGGAGTAAATGTTAAAATGATTACAGGTCTTGTTACATCGAAACTTTATAGTAAATTGACCAAACCCGAGAATGTCCGTGTTAAATCGGAATCTATGTTTGAATTTCTTTATTTGACTTGGAACAGGGGATCAACTAGCGATCGGGAAAGAAACAGGCCGCCGTCTAGGAATGGGAACGAACATGTATCCTTCATCTGCTTTGCACGGCCAACATGCCGAAGTCGATTGCCGCTTTACCGATCGATGAACTAATTGAGAAAGCCGATGGTTTTGCTAGCGTGTTCCCTGGTAAAACTTGTTCGGTCTTCTCTCTTTTTTCCTACGTGTGTGTGATAATATTGATCCTAATGGAAATATGTCTCAGCACAAATACGAAATAGTAAAACGGTTGCAAGCTCGGAAACACATTTGCGGAATGACGGGTGATGACGTTAACGATGCCCCCGCTCTTAAAAAGGTTGATATTGGGATTGTCGTGGCTGATGCCACCGATGCAGCCCGTGGTGCATCAGACATCGTCCTCACTGAACCAGGTCTCAGTGTTATCATTAGTGCGGTCTTGATCAATCGAGCCATCTTCCAGAGGATGAAAAATTACACAGTAAAGTCTCGTTTGAGGGGATGACATTTAAAGAGCTTGTATTTGGTCATTTGAAGTAGTATATTAGTTTTTTTGAACGTATGTAATTTGTAATATTATTTGTTATTTGATAAAATTCTAATTAATAAGAAAATTTGATTTTTTTTTTAAAAAAAATGTGTAAGGCAACATATTCAAATATAGTATGTTGTCTAAGTTGATACCTTAGGCAACATATGCATAAATCTAATGTTGTCTTAGTGTTTGTTTGGTGCAACATATGTTTTTTTTCATAGGCAACATAACCTGTTGTGTGTTGCTTAAGAAGTCTGCTTAGGCAACATATGATGTTTGCCTATGTTGCCTAAGTTCTTATGCAACATTGATAAGGCAACATTGCTTAGGCAACATAGGCATGTTGCCTAAGCCTTAGGCAACAATTTTCATTTGTTGCCTAAGTGACATTTGGTGTAGTGAGTAGACCATAATTAGTTTCACCTTCTATTTTGAGGGTGTTCCTCTCGGACTTCAGTATCTGCACTAATGTTTAGATTCAACCAACATATCTTTATGTAGTATCCAACTAGTGGTAGTGCAGACTAGTGTCCTCAAAATATATGGATTTACAAATCTCTTTTTGTATAAAATCACTTTCTCGAGCCGATTCCCATATCATCTAAGTTGATGTGTTCCAAGTGGCTCATCTCTGAGTCCACTATATTTTAACACTTTGAATAGTGACCAACCCGTCGAGAATTAATCAATTTGAAAAACATAGATGACAAATCTTTTTGCCAACAACTCTCAAAAGTCTACTTCCATATCATTCAAATTGATGTGGATTCAATGGTTTATCTCTAACTACATGGCACTTTAATACTTTACAAATGATAAATTCGTCGAGAAGTGTCATTAGTTTTATATAACTTGAAATGAAATGGTGGAACATTGTTATTGTGAAACAATGTCCCTCTTTCTTTGGTTTAAAATCTCATATTTTCGTCTCACGCCTAAAACTAATAAAATTAGCTACTCATTGCAGAAAGTAAATACATAAAAATGTAAATGATGGAAAGTAATTGCATGAAAGTAAATGACTTAAATTAAAGATCAGAATGTAAAGACATAAAGCGTAATAAAGTAAATAAAGTAACGAAACAAAAAGTCGAAGACTAAAAGAAAATTCCAATGGTCATATATCTATTGAGACTGGAAATTAAAGACTTTTAAGAGAGAATTAGATCTGAAATAAATCAGATCTAAGCATATTAAAACAACAAACCCAAGCTCTCTATTTATACTAGGATAGAGAGGGGTGAATGTAACACCCAAAAAATGAGATAACAAAAATTTCCAAAAAATGAAATGTGGTATATGGAAATGCCATAGCATGAGCCTCCCAAAAAATGGAGAACCTACAAATACCTGTTTAATTACAGTTTGTAACTGAAACGGAAAATAAACAACAACCTATTAATCTAATTCCTTAAACAGAAATAATGTTATAAAAAACGGTGTCGTCTATATCCCTTAGACTTCCATTCTTGCCCTCGAGAAACTCTATCCCGAGACTTTGGTAGCCATAGGGTTCGAAATGGGATCGAGGTATGAGTTATTAAGACTTTAGCGGAGAACTAGCAGCGGGGCAAAGGTCTTGGGCGACATTGCCCAGGCGACAATGCCTTGGAAAAGTCGCTGGGTCAATGTCGCAGAAGGGAGAGGGGGTGCTGGATTTTTGGTGGAACTTTCCAGCACGCTCGGTCAAGATTGCGACTTTTCCCCGACGACAATGCCATGGGCAAAGTCGCAGGGGCATTGTCGCCCATGGGGTGCAGGGGTCTTGGGTGGAAGCCAATTTTTAGACCAAGCACAATACATTTCCCCACTTTTCAGCTAGCTATCGATTCCTCTCAATACTTGGGCGATTTTTCTTCTTTCTTTCTTCCTTCCCTCTTCATTTATTGCTACCACCAAAACCTTACATTAAGTACTCTCAAAAGGATTGGATCCACGTTAGTTCCACCTTGTGGGTGATAAAGCTTCAAGAAGGAAAACAAGTCTCTTCAAACCTACCTACCAGTTTTGGGGCTTTCTTCTACAAACCCTAGCTCGTGAGTTTATACTCCTTAAATGCTCTTCCACTCATCTATCACTTGCAATTTTCCTTACATTACATATGTGCATCATATATTTGGATTTTGACCTAACTTCTACGGTTTTCACTTTGCAAACCCTAGATGGTGAGTTTCCTTCTATAAACCCTAACTTTGTACTTACATGTTTATTTATTGCTCTTATGACCTAATTTACATATCTTATGGGTAAAAGATGAAGAAACCTTTATTTATGGATTTGACCTAAATAGTTAGGGTTTCATGAAGAGGTGGAAAAGAATAGAGTTCTCTATCATGGTATTTAGTGAAAGTATGATTAGATGTACTACTTGAAATGCGGAAGTAGTTTATCATTATTGGAATACATAATGTCTTATTGAAATGGAACCTTGTATGTGAAATATAACATCTATATGTTTCCATGTGAGTTATGCATATATTTATGTATATATAATCTTGTATACTTTATCAGTATGTGATCACCTGATAAGTTTATGAAATTCTACCTCCTTGTGCACGAGGATGTAGTATGTTTGTTGGACCTAATGTTATCGATCATTATGGTTTGCTAGCGAGTAGGCAATAGGGGGACGTGGGCCCTTGAGGTGTAACTTGTCTAGATGTGGATAGACAATAACGTACCGTAAGACCTTGAGGTGTAACTCGACGGAGTAGGCAATAAAGGCAATGTTTATGGTTTGAGGTTGTGATGTCTTAATGGCATGGGAACTAGGACCAGGACGTGAGGTGTAATCCAATAACATCATTTGTGACTCTACTCCCGTGTATATGTCACCCCGATGGAAACGGGTCTACCCCGTATTTTCAAGGGTCATTTCTTGTATGTTTATGTTCAGGTTTGGGAACATGGTTGTGGTGGAAATAATATTATGAGACGATGGAGTTTGGTAACACAAGCCTTGTATTATAGTATTATGATATTTTTGATTTGTGAAATATATAATTTATGAGATATCACTAGGCTTCGTCCTAACACTTGTTGTGGTTGTTGTCTTCTCATATCCCACCCTTGGTGGAAGCTAAGTTGTCGGGCCTGTCAATCGGGCATTTAGGCGATCGTGGAGTGACGGTCTTTTGGGGTTTCGTGTGAAGAGAGATTTTTGGTGGATTAGCGACGCCCAAATTTAATCTAGTCATAATTCATTCTAGATTAAGTAGGTTGTTGTATATGTGTTGTCTCTTACTCTTATAACTACTTTTGGTACAAACTATCCTGACTTCATTGGGTTTTAGTGTGTTGAGGATTGGGAATGGTCTATGTTAAATGCCTATATACAGGGTGTTTTGGATCTCCGTATTTTAGACGTTATATTGCCGAATTTTTGAATTTTTAAATTTTGAAATTTTTAGGGTGTTATAGGTGAATTCTTGATCAAACACGAATTAAAATGACGTAATGTGTAACACCCTCAAATTTGGTAAAAACAACTTAATTAAAATTTCGATATAAAGTCAACATAAAGAACAAAACTTCCTCCTACAATTCGAAATCCAAAATACCTCAAGTTAAAATTTCTATAACTAACCTCAACAAATATAAACTCCAATAATACACAAGTACAAAACCGAAGTCGGGTGTTACTTAACCCTAAACACGAGTTGCTCTTCCCAAACAAAGGCGAAAGACTTCAACAAACTAATCACTCCCCGAGCACGCAACTAGCACTCCTCTCTTCACGGTGTCACTAGAACTATTCCCAACGAATCATGTTGCACATGCCAACAAATAAAAAGGTTAGGCTAACGCATAGTGAGTTCAAGAGTTTTCAGTATAATAAATATACCGTTAAAAAGGAAGAATGCAATTTAAATCATAATATTTCAAAGTGATATGCTTCAATCATGAAAATGACTCGTTTTCCAATAATATGCAATTTAGGCGAAAGAAACTCCAATATGAACGTCTTCCAATCCAAACTATTTTAAGGACGAAGACACCAAATTTAAAACGTTTTTTCGTAAATTAAGTTCAACCCAAAACTCACTCCAAATGAGAATAGAAATCAAACTCCTAAGTTATGAAAAGTGGATAAAACTTTACATCCCGAAACACCCAAACACGAGTGGGGCATAATACTCAACCCATAAATCATATATATAATCCACAAATGTAAAACGTCACCGAAAACATGGATATTAAACACAATACCCAAAACAACACTTTTCAGTGATGGGGGAGACCCGATTCCATAAAATGTGACGGTACACAAAGGAAGCCCCATTTTATGTTGTTAATACTAGTCATGTAAACAAGCACACGCAAGGGATGTCAGTCTCGGTGGCTTTAAACTTACACCCACGGAATGTCAACTTCAACCGTGAAAGGTCTTTACGTTGAGTTCCTCATCCAATATCGTGTACTAGCACATAGGACACAGCCCAATCTGATGCCTAAACGCGCCTCAATGTGGAAAACTAGTGTTCCATCATTGGACATAATGATTCCAAACGCAAGGGATGTCAGGCTTGGTGACTTTAAACGTACACCCGCGGGATATCAACTTCAACCATAAATGGTCCTTACGTTGAGTCCCTCATCCAATATCGCAACCAAAGCTCTAAGTCGATCTATCAAAACTGGACAAATGTCCTAAAACCCAATCAAAATAAAATACCAGGCCACATGCTCACATAACCAAATGACTCATTGACAAAGGAAATAAAATGCAATAAAACACACTCGACCAACATTTATGAAAACATGTGCTCTAAAGTACACGACCAACTCCAACACAACTTAGAATAAAATAGACTCCCAAACAAGGTTATACCATAGACATGTGCTCAATTGCTCGAAATTTACTCTTTGAAATACTTAAAATGCATTTTTTCCCCAAAACAAAGTTTTGAAGTTTTCCAAAATGTTCACAAGGTCGGAAATGACCAAAACCCAAGGACTCATCCGATGATGTTTTCAAACCTCCAATAACACAAATTAGGCATATTTCCGATCAACACAAAATGCATTTTAACAAATAATCTTCATGCATGCAATAAGTTAATAGTACACTTCCGTTTATGACTTATTTATCAAAATGCCCAAAAGTCCTAAATGTGAGTGTTTTATGAGTTTATAAAGTTAACACTTCCAAATAACCAAAACTTATCAAGTGATCAGCATTTAACAATTTCATGTAAAACACAAAACACTTTAAAATGAACATTTTGGCATGTACAACGTTTTCACAAATCAACTTAAACTCACCTTGCTAGATTTAGGCTAAATCTAGATTTTTCCCCAACTTGAGCTCCTTTGAAGAAATTTGAATCCTCAAGCCAAATCCTCCATAAACCTAGATCCATAAGTTTCCAACCATCAATACACATATTCCATCACTTAGAATCATTCCCCAAACATCTTATATCAAAATCTCAATTTTGACCAAAAACCCTAATTTGACCTAACTTTTCTCAAAATCTTCCAAACCGAAGTTTGAGAAACATAAACACTAGAAAGTCATCAATAGATAATTTATAACTCATAATAAAGTTTACAAACTAGGAGGATCAACTCACCACTTAGGTTTTGGTGAAAACCTAAAAAACCCCAAATTTCTTGAAGATGGTGGTGATGATGATGAGCTATTGACCTTTGTTTCCAATACACCACCAAATATTCTTGGATATTACCAAAACTAACAATCTAACCTTGAAATATCTCAAAAACGAAACCGTAGCAACTTCAATCGTCAAAAACGGAGTTGAAATTAGAGAGTTATGAAGAAATGAAGAATGAGGCTGAAAATCCGACTTTTAACAAGTCTGGTACCAGTGTGCTACAATGACATGCGACTTTGACATGTCATTATCGCATGTCATAGTCGCTCAAATGGTCCAGAAGGATGCCACTTGGTTGCTACTTTGCCAGTGCGACTATGACAATGTCATAGTCGTCGGTCATTGTAGTCGGACCCGTACCAAGCCCCGAAACTCGACTTTTTCCATGCCGACACTCCCGAAACTCTTAGGGACTTAAAGTAATGTTTTCCCAACATAAATCCCACCATCTACAAGTTGAAAAAACTTCCGAGTGGTCTTTTCTTACCGAAAATTATGGGTGTTACAATCCTCCCAACCTTAAAAAAGATTTCTTCCTCAAATTTTTTTAAAATTCCGTCGGAAATTAATTCATTTTTTAAAATTTTTTAAAATAACCATTATTTATAGAAAAGGTTTTATGTTAGGAAAAATATTTTGAAAAATTCAAATTAATTTAGAAATTCGAATTAATTTCCGACGGATTTCCGACGAAACATTTTTAATTAATTTAGTGAACTTTGTGGCGGGGTTTTTTTAATTACGTTTTTTATGTATTTTTTTCAAAATTCATCTCCGTTTATTGTTATTCATTTCCAGTTGAGTTTTATTGGGTTTTATTGTGGCTTAGCGGTTCGTATTGAGCTATGGTGGTTTAGTTTCTTTATCAAACCGACTACACACCACACACATATATGTGGTACATATTTTGTTGATCCAAACTCTCTCAGTGATTTGATAACGACCCTCTTTTATACTTAGTGAAAATTACGTTATTATATGTATTAGTGTTTCATCATCAGCGATCAGACTGAGTCTGTTCAGTTATCGCTGATGACCTTTCTGTAAACATTTAATATGTATGTGTTTCACTTTCAGCGATCAAACTGAGTCTGTTCAGTTATCACTGATAGTTTCCTATGTAACACAGTTAACGTAATCCCTGAAGACAAGTCTCGCGTCAACATAGTTCATAGCTGAATCGAAGACGAAGCCACTGAACAATAGATAAGTCTACTAGTGACCTGATGCGGATATCAGCGAAGACCAGACAAATCTACTTACGCGAAGAAGCCTGAGGAAAAGCTTCAGCGATAGCTGAACTTCTTTATCTCTGGAAGAAGAGATACTCAGCGATCAACGATCACAAAGCTTATGCCTCAAGTTTTCTTTTGTCTTACCTTGCACAACCAGTACGATGTGTCAGAACGGACAAGTCTCTGCCACAAATCGTACACCAACTCTGTCAACTACACTGTTCATAAAGTGGCCAAAAGCATGTCTCCAAAAGTGAGACTACCAAAGCCAATCTATGAATGCCACGTGTAAAGTACCCTGCCATGCATTTAATGCATAGGGTATAAATAGGAAGCTCACTCCTTCATCTGAAAGTGTGCTCAATCCTTGAACTCCAAAATAGAAACCCTTGTTTTCTATCTCTCTAAAAATCCCCCATTCTCTGAATTTCTTGTGCAACCATCTTAGTGTTTCTTAAGTTTGTTTAGATTGCGTCTGTCTTAATCTTATTCCGCAACAAACTTGTAAATTGTATTTTGATTTATCAATAAACAATTTATTAAACTTTAATTTCTGTGTTTGTATTCAACCCCCCCCCCCTTCTACAAACTTGTTAAGCACCTTCGGGACCAACAAGTGGTATCAGAGCGGTTTGTTTAATCTAATAAACAAGATCTTGCTGTATACTCTTCCTTGCTATTCTAAAATGGCACTAAACACAAACACAAACTACTATGATAATGGTTCACTTTCTAAACCTCCTCGATTTAGCAGAGATAACTTTTCTCTATGGAAAAATCGAATGATGCTATTTCTTGAAGGTGCGGATCCTACTATACCTGAATATATAGAAAACGGACCCTATGAACCTGTTAGAATTATAGCTGCGGTTCCTGCTACTGCCACCACTGAAGCTGTCCCTGAACGATATGTCGTTAAGGAAATAAGACAGTGGAGTGATGAAGATAAAAAGAAGGTAGGCATAGATGCAAGAGCAAAGACCATTATATCAATGGCTCTGCCTGATGAAGTTTTCCATTCCATCATGCATCTAAAAACTTCTAAAGAAATGTGGGAAACCATATGTGTTCAATATGAGGGCACCACTGAAATCCAAGAGACCCGAAAGATTAACTTGGTAAGACAGTATGAAAGTTTTATCGCTGGTAAGAATGAATCTCTTTCTGACATTCATCAGCGGTTTAACTGCCTGATCATTGACCTAAGAACTGTTGGAAGGACCTATTCTAATTCTGAGGTCCTAACAAAATTCTTGGAAAGTCTTCCTGAAAGCTGGGACAGTTATTCAATATGTCTTAAGCTAACAAAGGACTTACATACTCTCTCTCTAAGCACTCTGTATGGAATATTGCTCAACTATGAGCAATCTAATCTCCTGAAGAAGAATCTTGTAAAAGATTCTAAAGACTCCAAAAGCACTGCTGTTGCTTTAGTCCCATCAGAGATAATTCCATCCCAGCGATCTACTCTCACCATCACTGAGTTAGATTCTGAATCTGAGGATTTATCAGACCCTGATCTTTCAGAGTTTAATGAGTCCTTAGCACTCTTGACAAACTCTTTTAAGAGATTTGCAAGAAAGAGTAACTTCCGAAGAAGTAAACCTCTCTCTCTTACTGAAAAGCCAAAATCAACTCCGGTTGATAAGGCTACAGCCACTTGCTATAACTGCGAAAAAATTGGACATTTTGCTAGTGAGTGCAGGTCTAAAAAGGTCTTCAAACCTTCTACCTCAAGAAGATCCAGTGATGACAAATACCATAAGCTGAAAAACAAATATCAAAAGCTGAAAAGCTATCAGCAAAAAGGTAAAGGTCTCATCGCTGAAGAACATGACTGGGCTGAATCAGAAGAATCATCTTCTGATGAAGAAGAAATCGCTAATCTTTGCCTCATGGCTGAGATTAAAGAAGAAGTAGAAGAACCATCTGAACCTTCTATGAGCTACATATCATCTCAGGTATCCATCTCTACAAATCCCTCTCTGCCTGAAGCTGAGAGAAGTCGCGCTGTTGATGTGCTGACGATTGACCTTTATAATGCTCTAAACGACAAAACTCAAGCTGAAAATAAAAATGTTTATTTAACACAAGAGCTAGAGAAATGTCATGAAAAGATCAGTGGACTAAATCTTTTAGAAGAAAAGCTAAAAGATCAAGTCATTATAAATGAAATCATCAGCATTGAACGCGAACAAGCCATCGCTGCTCTAAAAGCAGAAAAGGCTCATGTTGAAAAATGGTGCAAATCATCAACAAAGATCTCTGAGATAATAAATGCTCAAACTCCTGAAAGTGATAAAACTGGTCTTGGTTTTTGGACACCACAGGATGATCCTAAAGAAGAAAGTTCCTCGCTTAAGTTTGGAACTTTTGTCACATCTTTCTTTGACACTTCTTATAATCAATTCTATCCCTGTTCTTCTTCTAATCCCATCCCTGAGGAGATATCTGCAAAATCTAAGCCTGCAGATAAAGGAAAGTCTATTCTCTCTCAGAAGGCTTCCAAGAAAACCAAACTGAAAGTTCCCTCCAAACCTTCAGTGGATAAACCTTTTAGCTCAGTGACAGAAATCTTTGATATCTGTCCTCCAAAGCTGAAGGTTGATCTAAAGCCCGTGAAATCTGAAGAAATAAAAATTCCTCCCAGATCTCGTGCTAAAGGCATTCTTGGAGCTGGACCTGCTCATCTTAAGTTTTCAAAACCTTTTGGTTATAAATCCACCATCAGATATAGAAAATGTTATCACTGTGGATTCACTGACCATATTGCGAGCAAGTGTCCAAATACCACCGAAGCTGATAAAACAACCAAAGTGAAGAAAAATGCCTCTAAGGCAAATAAAGTCACCAAAGTGAAAAATACCACTAAGGTTAAGAAATTAACCAAAGTGAAGATTACCACTGAAGCTGAATCTTCCTTATCCACTAACTCTGAAGGACCCATTGAAAAGTGGGTACCAAACAAAGCTTAATCTTCCTTATGTATGCAGGGATCAAAGGGCATCTGGTATCTCGATAGCGGATGTTCTCGTCATATGACTGGACAAAGAGACCTGCTCACTGAATACAAGGAAGAGAAAGGTCCCTCTGTGACCTTTGGTGGAAATGGAAAAGGATTTACCCGTGGGTTTGGTGTCCTCAGCAATGGGACAACTACCTTTCGAAGAGTCGCTTATGTAGATGGACTGAAGCACAATCTTCTAAGCATCAGTCAGCTATGTGACAAAGACTACGAAGTTCGCTTTTCTAAGAAAGCATGTTCAGTGGTAGATGAAAAAGGAAAACTTGCTCTCAGTGGCTATAGAAGAGAAAATGTCTATGTAATAGATATGGACTCTACTATCACTGATAACTTATGTTTTCTCTCTAAGGCCTCTTCTGATGTCAACTGGCTATGGCATAAAAGGCTCTCTCATCTAAACTTCAAAACCCTGAATTCTCTCTCATCTAAGGAACTGGTTTCTGGTCTTCCTCAGCACTCATATGCTAAAGAATCTCTCTGCTCAGCATGTGAAAAAGGAAAACAAACAAGAGCTAGTTTCAAGTCGAAACAAGTTTCCTCAGTAACAAGTCCTCTTCAGCTCTTGCATATGGATCTATTTGGCCCTGTCAATATCCAATCAATAGCTGGAAAGAAATATACGCTTGTCATTGTAGATGAATATTCTCGCTACACCTGGGTTATTTTTCTTCGCTGCAAGAATGATACTCCAGAAGAACTAATATCTTTTGTCAAAAAGATGGAAGTGCTGAATAATCTTACTGTTCGATCAATAAGGAGTGATCATGGAACTGAATTCAAAAATAGTTCCCTGAACAATTTCTTTGAGAACAAGGGAATCTCTCACAACTTCTCTTCAGTAAGAACACCTCAGCAAAATGGAGTCGCTGAAAGAAGAAACAGAACGATCATAGAAGCTGCTAGATCAATGCTCAGCGATTCTCACCTCCCTACTCAATTTTGGGCAGAAGCTGTAAACACTGCATGTTTTACTCAAAACAGATCGCTGATAATAAAGCGATTTGGGAAGACAGCTTATGAACTCTTTCTTGGAAGGAAGCCTTCTATCAGCTTTCTTCATATCTTTGGTTGTCAGTGCTTTATCTTAAACAACAAAGATCAACTTGGAAAGTTCGACCCAAAAGCCGATGATGGAATATTTTTAGGATATTCCTCCATCTCAAAAGCCTACAGAGTTTTCAACAAAAGAAGACAAACCGTAGAATAAACCATTCATGTCACGTTTGATGAAACGCGCTCAGCGAACTCTAAACCAATCGCTGACAATGAAGAACTGAATACTTGGATGATCTCTCACTATAAAGGACCTGAACCTTTCTTCTCAAACCAACAGCACACTGAAACTCCAGCTGCTGATGAAGAACCAAGTATCATACCTCCCACCGCTGAATCCAACTCATGGATTTCAGCTGAACCTCTAAACACACTTCTACCATCAAATCCATCTACGTCTGAAAACCCTTCTGAAAGTATTGGTGTATCTAATGTTCAACAATTACTAGCTGATGAACCTCAAGCATCTTCATCAGTGACTGCTCCTATTGTTGATCCTATCGCTGAAATAAGCAATCTTGCTCCTGCTCAGCGATGGACCAGAGATCACCCCATAGATCAAATTCTTGGTAATCCAGATACAGGTATTCAGACACGACGAAGCTCAGGTAATATCTGTCTCTTTGTAAACTTTCTCTCCTTAATAGAACCAAAGAAGACTGATGATGCCCTCAGAGATCCAAACTGGGTCAGCGCTATGCAAGAAGAGCTGACTGAATTCTCTCGAAACAAAGTTTGGAATCTCGTTCCTAGACCATCTGATAAAACTGTAATAGGCACCAAATGGGTGTTTAGAAACAAGTTAGATGAACATGGAATTGTAACCCACAACAAGGCTCGACTTGTTGCTCAGGGATACAGACAAGAGGAAGGCATAGACTATGATGAAACCTTTGCCCCTGTGGCCAGGCTCGAAGCAATTCGACTATTCTTAGCTTATGCAGTCTATAAAGACTTCATCGTTTATCAAATGGACGTAAAATCAGCTTTTCTGAATGGAAAACTGAATGAAGAAGTTTATGTATAACAACCACCAGGGTTCTATGACCCTAAGCATCCAAATTATGTTTATAAATTGGATAAGGCTCTCTATGGTTTAAAACAAGCCCCTCGTGCTTGGTATGACACTCTCTCATCTTTTCTTATCTCTGAAAATTTTGAACGTGGCAAGATTGATAATACGTTATTTTTCAGGAAGATAAAAGGTCATATAATTCTTGTACAAATATATGTCGATGACATAATATTTGGTTCTACTAACCCATCTCTATGTACTCGCTTCGCTGAAAGAATGAAGAAAGAATATAAAATGAGTATGATGGGTGAGCTGACATATTTTCTTGGTCTTCAGATTAAACAATCTGACAAAGGTACTTTTATCTGCCAAGGTAAGTATGTTAAAGACATGCTGAAGAAGTTTGATTTAACACAAACTTCAGCGATGAAAACTCCTATGGCACCACCACTGACACTTAACAAGGATCCATCTGGAAAACCTGTTAATGTCACTGCCTATAGAGGAATGATAGGCTCATTGCTGTATCTTACAGCAAGCCGACCTGACATCATGTACTCCACTTGTTTATGTGCACGCTATCAATCTGAACCCAAGGAATCCCATCTGATCGCTGTAAAGCGAATTTTCAGATATCTGAAAGGAACTCCTAACCTAGGTCTTTGGTATCCCAAAGACTCAGGGTTCGATCTAACTGGTTATTCTGATAGTGATTTTGCAGGCTGTAAACTTGACAGAAAAAGTACCACTGGTGGATGTCAACTCTTGGGAGGAAAGCTGGTAAGCTGGACAAGCAAGAAGCAAAATTCTGTGTCCACTTCCACAGCTGAAGCTGAATACGTAGCCGCTGGAAGCTGTTGTTCACAAATCTTATGGATGAGAAATCAACTATTAGATTATGACCTTCAGCTGTCAAAGATTCCTATCTATTGCGACAGCACTAGTGCTATCGCTATAGCAAATAATCCAGTGCTACATTCAAAGACAAAACACATAGAGATCAGATATCACTTTATCAGAGATCATGTGATGAATGGTGATATTGAACTTCACTTTATCCCTACTGACTTTCAGCTTGCTGATATATTCACCAAACCTCTTGATGAGACAAGGTTCAACTTTCTCATCAGTGAGCTTGGAATGCTGAACCTCGAAGAATAATTCTTCAGCGTTCATGTATTGTGTCAGTAATCAAAAGTTCCCCTCATCATTCTCTCTGATAAACATTCTGACTCTCAGGTATGTTCTCTCTCCCTCAAAGATGTTTTTCTTCAAAATATAAACTTTAATCACTGAACTTTCTTCAAATGATTAAAAGCTTTTTGAAAAATACATTAATCACTGATATTTCCAGTCAGTGATCTTTTAAAAGGAAAATCTATCCCTATCTTTACAATCAGGGATACTTTTAAAAAGGAAAATCTATCACTGACTTTTCTTCAGTGATCATTTGAACGGACAAATGAACAGTCTCTCTCCTCTATGACATGCCTTTTCTGACACGTTTGTCCGTTGCCCTCCTATCCAATCAACTTCGTGGAACGTGTCAATATCATGATGATTTCTTTTCCCGCTTCATTCTCTCTCTTATCTCTCTTCTCTCTCTTCGTATAAAAGGAATTTTTCTCTCCTTTATACGGTTTACGCTTTCAAAACTTTCAAAGCAAGAAACATTCTCTCAAGAACACTCAAGCAAGTAAATCCTGAATATTGAATCTGCAACTCTTTTTCTTCAAGATACACAGGTTTATTTCATGTTCATATGCTTTGTTCATATGCTTTTTATTCTTTTAAAATCCTAATCGCTTTCTATGGATTTTATAAAACGTTTTCTTTGTAAAAACTAAAGATCATTCCTTCTGATTTTATGTTTTTAAATAAAAACCTTTTGGTTTTAAAGTGTTCTTCATTCTTTCTACCCAGAACACTATTTTTTTCTTAAAAATAACTTGATAATTTTCCAGTTTCCCTTCTTCTATGGAAACTGGCAATCATATTATTTTGTAATCTAAATCATTTCTTCTATTATGCCTCTTTCCATAACAGAAATGACACAGTCTTCAATCGTTGCTTCCAAGCATGTACGATTCGCCATCACTGAAGTTGAGATTACTAAATGTAATCATTTGGCCAGACTCGACTTCAAAGCTGACAAATACCCACATCTGGTAGAAGCTGCTGAATTCCTCAAGCAGTCATGCATAGCTTACGCGATCACTGTGGATCCTAAGCCCTCCAAGACTCTACTTCAGCAGTTCTGGTTCACTGCTGATGCAACTGAACTTACCAACAGGAAAGGCGAACGAGTCCCTGCTATCTCGTTCAGCACGGAATTAGGGCCAGGGAGCATGACCGCTCTTAGCCTCAGGAAATCTTTAAGATTCCCTGACAAACCAAAGAGTGGATTCGACGCACTCCCCACTGATGATGAGCTGATATTCTTCCTGGACGCAATGGGCTATTGTTGGGAAAACAAACCAAGATCGTCTATTCCTAACAAGAAGCTCACCAAGATTCTTAAAGCTCAGATGCCATCACAACTGAACTTTATCTTCTCGCACATAATTCAGTGCATGAGTGGGAAGAGTGGTTCGCTGGATCAAGCCAGCAAAACACAACTGCAAATGGCATACTCCGTTATCGCTGGTCAAAACTTTGACTACGCCACAGCCATCTTTGAAGATCTGAGGTCGAGATTAGAGAAGCCTGAACGAGATCCCAAGATCTCATATGTACGTTTCATATGTACGTATATCAAGTTCCTCTATCCCAACACCTATCCCACCAAAGATGATGGCACCTTTGCCAGGGTTGGTCAACGATCACTAGAGGTCAAGCCACTCGCCGACGAGGTAAGTATCTCTCTCCTTCGCTCTCGTCTCTCTCTCCATTCTTCTTCATCTTCAGCGACCACGCAGACGGTTCCTTCGTCTGCTATCCCTGTCGCTACCACTACTTCTAAAAGACCATCAGCTAGTCCGATTGGTCCTTCCAAAAAGGCCAAAAAGACTAAGGAAAGTACACCTTCTAGTACTATACCTGAGGGAGCTTCTCTACAAGCTACCTTAGATGCTTTTGTGGGTCTTTCCTCCACAACTTCAGCAGTCACTCATACTGCCGTGTCAGCGATCTCACTAGCTGTCACATCATCAGTAACCCCACCTACTATCTCATTCCCTGAGATTAACCCCATCCCTACTTCTATCCCCAAAACTCTTCCCTTCTCTCCTCATTTGGTCTCTGAACCTGCCACCTCTTCTTTCCCTATAGGACCTGAGCATCAAACTTTTGAGGAATCTATGCAGTTCTACAAAATGTTTGATACGTCAGGTACACCTATACTCCTAAACACTTCTCTCCCCCCCTCTCCAAATAAGCCCATATCTGAACTAACATTATTTTCAGGTCCTAGCTTGGCGACTGTTGACACGCATGTCAACAGTCTAGGAGAAAAGGTGGATGCTCTCACCAACACCATCAATGAAACCACCAACGCCGTCAATCAGGCTGGTGAGGAGCTGAAGAAGTTGACCGCCACTTGCTCATCTAAAGCTGAGAACTCTCAACTTTCAGCTCTTGAAGAACAAGTCGTCCAACTCAGAGAGTCCTCTCGACTCTTTCAAGGACGATTTGAGCCTCTTACAGCTGAAGTTCAGGGTCTCTCTTCCAAGGTTGACCTCTGCACGTCCCTTCTTCAGCAAGTTCTACAGAAAGTGAATGAACCAGCTCCAGCGCTGCCTCCCTCCTTCACTGAAGATGATCGTACCAACCTCAACATCGCTGTGGAATTCATTCATGATGCCACATGCGACATACCTGCGGTTGAAGACCGAGTTAAGCGTCTGGAGGCTGACGTTCAAGTGCTAAAAGCTTCAACAGCTACTCCAGCAGCTGAACAATCCCCTACCGCTGATAATGACAAAGTGGGGGAGAAAACTGAAGAAACCTCTATTGCTGCTGGGGAAGCTAAGGAACCTCCCTCT
The DNA here is from genome assembly GCA_954870635.1 of Arctium minus. Classification (NCBI taxonomy): domain Eukaryota; kingdom Viridiplantae; phylum Streptophyta; class Magnoliopsida; order Asterales; family Asteraceae; genus Arctium; species Arctium minus. The sequence goes on along the minus strand of OX941080.1, from coordinate 5,314,965 downwards.
CAATCTGAGGGGGAGAAGGCAAAAGAATCCTCATCGATTCACTCCATTCTCTTTGAAGAGGATGAGGAAGAAGACGATGAAGAGGAAGATGATCTAGATCTTGTTGATCAAGAAAAGGATCAGCCCTCCGATGACGACGACGACGATGAAGACCAATCTATGTGGTTCTCTAAGCCGAACGTCGTATCAGGGACAACTTCGCAAGAGGTTGTCAAAACAGGGGTGAGAGGTGATACATCTTCAAGTGTTCCTTCGCAAAGCAAAGACAAGCAACCAATCGCTGAAGAATGCTTGAGGACTGGATCACAATCTGAAGGGGAGCATCCTTCTCAGGTATGTCTTTCAATTGTACCACTTTTCTACTCTTTCCAAACCCCTATGTCTTTCTAGCCTTTATCTCTCTCGTTCTAAAAATACACTTATCCCTTCTTTCCTTCTTTTTCTAACCAGACAGTTCTCACCCCTGCTTAAGGGTTCTGAACTACAAATAATACCAGCGGCTATCGCTGAAGAAATAATCCCAATCTCTATCGCTGAGATTGATGAAGAAGAAGAAGAAGATTCCCTGGTCCATCCAGGAAGGCCCTCTCGACCATCTCATTGGTCAGAGGAAGTGGTGAAGAAAAGAGTTGAAATGATCGCTCAACTAGAAAGTCAACGGCTGAAAATCCCTCTTCAAATATCCACAGAGCTCGACTTCCTTACTGAAGCTGAAAGAGAAGAATCTGCCAAAGCTGAGAAGCTGATCGCTGAATGCAAACGAGATGCCCAACTCGCTTTAAAGATTCAATCCTCTCAAGTTAGGGACAAAAAGCTAAAAAGCAAACCTGTGGAAGTTCAAGCAGCACTACTGAAAGAAATTGAAGAGGAACGCTTCAAAGAACAAGAGATCAACGATAAGTCTATCGAATGGTGCAAACAAAAGATGGATTATCGTTCTGATCTCCTTCCAATATCAGCCGTGACTATCTCTGGTCGCAAGAAGAAAGATCAACTCTCAGTGACCATGGAGATTACCAGAGAGGATGGAACCCAAAAAGCAATGTACGTATCAAAACTTGAAAGCTTCGGATTTACGGAATGGTTAGAGTTCTGGGATGCGCTAAAGAAATCCAAATCTACATACAGAGGCTACGTTGAAGGACTCCTTGAAGCCCTCATAAATAGAGTCGTTTCTGTACTAAAGCTGCCATCTCCTCTTCCTCCCAAATCTTTGAAACTCAAGAGAAAAATTGGGTCCTCCTCCTCTGAAGATGTCGCCATCATCAGGAATGAAACTTCTATCAAATTTTCAAGAGATGCACTGTTCGGTCCTCCTCCTGATCTTTCAGTTCTGGACTTATCTCTGCCTCCTGGTGGTCCCTTCCAAGCTGGTCAAGTAATCGACAAGCCTTATGGAATATTCTTCAGAGATGATGATGAGGAACTCAGATTTCAAAGAATCTCTGAGATTCCTATCTGTCCTCTGAATCATCTCAAGGATCTCTTATGCTTATGGTGTGACTTCTTCCCTGCTGCTGAAAAAATTAAAGAAATTATCAGTCAAGAATCTTTGGAACGAAGACAGAAAGGAGAAGAAATACCTGAGTATATGATCAATCCTCCCAAATCTTCTTATAGCTGATAGATTAGTTTTCTTATCTGCAATCTGTTAGTTATACTTACAGTAGTTAGTTAGTCACTTGTACTTATGATTTTCATATCTTGTAATTCTATCCCTGAATTAAATGAAAATTGCAGTGATGTACTTAACCCTATCAGTACTGTAAAAGATCCCTCAAAATAGTAATTGGGACATGCATTCTATGAGTCCTTTTTATTCCTATATTTTGAATCATAAAGTAATTTTCTTTTGTTACTTTGTCATTATCAAATAGGGGGAGATTGTTGATCCAAACTCTCTCAGTGATTTGATAACGACCCTCTTTTATACTTAGTGAAAATTACGTTATTATATGTATTAGTGTTTCATCATCAGCGATCAGACTGAGTCTGTTCAGTTATCGCTGATGACCTTTCTGTAAACATTTAATATGTATGTGTTTCACTTTCAGCGATCAAACTGAGTCTGTTCAGTTATCACTGATAGTTTCCTATGTAACACAGTTAACGTAATCTCTGAAGACAAGTCTCGCGTCAACATAGTTCATAGCTGAATCGAAGACGAAGCCACTGAACAATAGATAAGTCTACTAGTGACCTGATGCGGATATCAGCGAAGACCAGACAAATCTACTTACGCGAAGAAGCCTGAGGAAAAGCTTCAGCGATAGCTGAACTTCTTTATCTCTGGAAGAAGAGATACTCAGCGATCAACGATCACAAAGCTTATGCCTCAAGTTTTCTTTTGTCTTACCTTGCACAACCAGTACGATGTGTCAGAACGGACAAGTCTCTGCCACAAATCGTACACCAACTCTGTCAACTACACTGTTCATAAAGTGGCCAAAAGCATGTCTCCAAAAGTGAGACTACCAAAGCCAATCTATGAATGCCACGTGTAAAGTACCCTGCCATGCATTTAATGCATAGGGTATAAATAGGAAGCTCACTCCTTCATCTGAAAGTGTGCTCAATCCTTGAACTCCAAAATAGAAACCCTTGTTTTCTATCTCTCTAAAAATCCCCCATTCTCTGAATTTCTTGTGCAACCATCTTAGTGTTTCTTAAGTTTGTTTAGATTGAGTCTGTCTTAATCTTATTCCGCAACAAACTTGTAAATTATATTTTGATTTATCAATAAACAATTTATTAAACTTTAATTTCTGTGTTTGTATTCAACCCCCCCCCCCCTTCTACAAACTTGTTAAGCACCTTCGGGACCAACATATTTGTACGCAAACATGTAATGATTCACATATGGTGTTAAATTGGGCCTTAATAAGTTATAAAATGTCATAGCTATAATGGTGGTTTGGTGGTTCGTATTGTGGTATAATAGTTCATAGTTGTCTTGTCGATCCTAATAGACAACACGTGCATATATGAGTTGATACGTGCACACAAACATATAATAAGTCACCACTGGTGTTATTAGGCTTTAATAAGTCATATAATGTCATATTGGTTTGTAACGGTGGTTGAGTGGTTCATATCGGGGTATAATACACAACACATGCATCTATGCGGTCGATACCTGCACCACTGGTGTTATTCGACTTTAATAAGTCATAAAATGTCATATTGGGATATAATGGTGGTTAAGTGGTTCATATCGGGGTATAATACACAACACATGCATCTATGCGGTCGATACCTGCACACAAGCACGTAATAAGTCACCACTGGTGTTATTCGGCATTAATAAGTCATAAAATGTCATATTGGGCTATAATGGTGGTTGAGTGGTTCATATCGGGGTGTAATACACAACACATGTATCTATGCGGTCGATACCTGTACACAAGCACGTAATAAGTCACCACTAGTGTTATTCGACGTTAATAAGTCATAAAATGTCATATTGCGCTATAATGGTGGTTGAGTGATTTATATAGGGGTATGATGGTGATTAGTTGTCGAAATGACTTTAATAAGGTTCAATTGGGTTTTAATAGGTTATATTGGGCCTTAATAAGTCAATAGAACTATCAAAGTCTAATCAAGTTCACTAAGAGTCACTTAAACCCATAAAGGCCCAATAAGGTTCATTGGAAACAATTGAGTCAAGTATGATTCGTCAAAGCCTATTATAGTTCATCATGAGTCAGTAAAACCCATCAAGACCCGATTAAGTTTATCAAAAGCCACTAAAGCCCATTAAGTTTGAATACGGTTCATTTCCACCCACTACAACCCATAAAGGCCTAATATAGTTAATTAAGAGCCATTGAAGCACACCAAGACCCAATGAGGTTAACTAACAATCACCGAGTTTAATACGATCCATCAAGGCCCATTATAGTTCATTAAGAGTCGTTAAAGCCCATCAAGGCCCAATCAAGTTCATTAAGAACCACTAAAGCCCATTAAGTTCCAATATAGCTTATTACCACCCACTACAACCCATGAAGGCCTAATATAGTTAATTAAGAGTCATTGAAGCACACCAAGACCCAATGAGGTTAATTAACAATCACTAAGTTTAATACGATCCATCAAGGCCCATTATAGTTCATTAAGAGTCGTTAAGGCCCATCAAGGCCCGATCAAGTTCATTAAGAACCACTAAAACCCATTAAGTTCCAATATAGCTCATAAAAACCAACTACAACCTATGAAGGCCTAATATAGTTAATTAAGCGTCATTGAAGCACACAAGACCCAATGAGGTTAATTAACAATCACTAAGTTTAATACGATCGATCAAGGCCCATTATAGTTCATTAAGAGTCGTTAAAGCCCATCAAGGCCCAATCAAGTTCACTAAGAGCCACTTAAGCCCATAAAGGCCTAATAAGGTTCATTAGAAATAGTTGAGTCAGTCGATTAAGAGTCACTAAAACCCATGAAGACAAATATAGTTCATTAAGAGCCATTAAAAAACCATAAAGGCCCAATATAGTTCATTAATAGTCTCTACATCCCATGAAGGCCAAATATAGTTCACTAAGAGCCATTAAAAACCATAAAGGCCCAATATAGTTCATTAAGAGTCTCTACATCCCATGAAGGCCAAATATAGTTCATTAAGAGCCATTAAAAACCATAAAGGCCCAATATAGTTCATTAAGAGTCAATTCATCCCATGAAGGCCTAATGCAATTCGTTAAGAGTTATTAAACCCATGAAGACTCAATACAATTCATTAAGAGCCATTGAAGCTCATAAGTGGCCATTATAGTCCATTAAATTCAAAGTCGTCGTTGTTCATTAAGAGCCATCAAAGCTGATGAAGGCCCATAAAGACCACAAAGGCCTAGTACAGTTCATTACCAGCCATAAGAATATCAAAGAAAACAATTACGGATCAATGCATCATATGATTGCACAAATTATACATTAATAATCATGTATATACATACATACACATACGCCCATTACATAAATATAGTTCATTACATTAATACATACATAGATACATGCATCCACAACATATATATATATATATATATAACTTTATATGTATATTAACCCATATATATCTATACTATATTATAAAGCACGGATAAAAAACTCTTAAATACAAATTATTATGCACAAGGTACCCTCATTTTATGCAATATTTTAAAAATATCTTAATTTACAAGTATCAAAGCACAAGATACATATTACTACTACAGTCTGCATGCTTCTAACACCCACCAATTTGATATGTGCAGAGCCTTCCTTTTATGCAGATATTTCCATGTATCACTATTAATTAATATATTATATTACTATAAATTTGTTTTAATTATATTATTAAATATTTAATTGATTATTTTTTCTAGATGTCATTAAAATATATAAAATAATCATTGAATTCTAACAAAATAATTAATTTTTTTTATATAAAAAACATTATATTATTAAGCCTAAATTAAACAAATTTATAAAAACATTATCACTTTCTCAAAATTATCCAAAATCGTACTGTAAATCGAGAAAAAAGAAAAAAACATTAAAATCATGATGTATCTCGCTGCATTGCGCGCTTCTAGTACCTACATTAAAATAAAATGTTAATAAAATTAAAATTTTAAATTTATTATAAATAATATCTATTATATAATTTTTTAAATAAATATAAAATTAAAAACACAATCAAAATACATTTTTATAAATTAACATTTTCATTTCACCCCCAAATTCTAATTTTCCCCCAAATTTTTCCCTCCTCTTTATTCCCCCCAACCAAGAATCTGGTCCATTACTATACCCCTCCCCCAAAACCCTAACCAAACCATGCCTCCCTCATCTCTCACCTCGTCGACCTCTCGCCTCATTCTCACGCTCAAAATAATACATACATAGAGTTCATATCTCTCTCTGGTCTCCGTCGCTGGCACCGGGATACCCTTCTCTACTCTCGTTCTTGATCTCTGCTACTCAGGTTAGTGTTTCAAATTTCAGATCCTCTTTTCTCAGGTCAGGGTTTCAAGTTTCTGATTCTCTCTTCTCAGGTTAGGGTTTCAAGTTCCTTCTTAGGTTAGGGTTTCAGATCCTCTTTTGAGAATGTTATGCTTGAGGTTATTGCTAATTGAGATTTGGCTTATCGTAATTAATTTTGGTTTATGCTAATTTAGTGTGCCAACTGCTTTGTTTATGTAGATGTCTCATAGCTGGACCCTCGGTTCTCGATCTCTGCCCTAAATCGACTGCCCTAACTCACTTTGCTTCTCTGCCCTAACTTTCTTCTCTTCTGACTTTTGCTTCTGGACTCTGGTATCTAGGCTCAAGTTTGGAATTTAAAGTTTTGGTAAATTCTTGATTCTTTAATCCTATTTTTTTTTTGTTTTTTCATAGATAATTTATGATGAAGTTATGCTTAGATACGTTCATGTCTTGTTCTTTGAGTTGATTTTTGATTGTATATGTTGCTGAAGTTATGATTTAGATTAGGTTTATTTGATGAAGTTGTGTTGGGAATTTAAGATTTGTTCAAGTATGGTTAATGCTGCTAGTATATCATGATTACTACTGCTAGTAGATTTAATACTGCTTGAAAAGTTAGTGCTGCTACTTCAATAGTTAGTACTGTTTGGAGAGTTAGTACTGCTAGTAGTTAGTACTGCTAAGGGATTACTACTGCCAACATGATTAATACTGCTAAAGAGTTTAATACTGCCGAAAATGGTTAATACTTCTGAAGAAGGTTAGTGCTGCTTATGAGATGAAGACTCAGTATGGAATGAAGACAGCTGTATAGAAGTCTTGCTAAAGTAAAGGAGATAATTATGGACTGAAGATCAATTGTATTTTGATAATTATCTTGTAATATGTTTTGTATAAATAGTATAGAAGTAGAATTCGTCTATAAGTAAAGGAGATAATATGTTTTGATTGATAAGTTTTTAGAGAGAGAATTAACCTCAAGGTTTATAATCCTAGTTCTAGAGAAGTAGAATTCGTCTTGGTGAGCCTGTTCATCAAGATTGAGGTTTTGTGTGAAAGCTTGTAACTTTAATCATTCAATAAAGTTTACAAGTTGTGATTTCTATTTTACTGTTCCATTGATAGTTGAATATTAAAGTGTTTTTTCGCAACTTCTTTAATATTGTTTCTGAGTGTTACTATTCTTGTTAAGAATTAGATCCTGACAAGTGATATCAGAGCCAAGTATTCTCAGAAACCTTCATTCATCATGGACAACACAGGTGAATCAAACAGTACTTTTATCTCAAAGGTTCCCATGCTCAAACCTAATGAGTTTGACATGTGGAAAATTCGGATCAAGCAGTACATCCTCCTTACAGACTGTTCTATGTGGGACATTGTTGAGAATGGTCCCTCTGCTGAAGGTAAAATTGGACAAGATGGCAGAAGACCACCTCCAAAAACTGATGGTGAGAAGAAAGTCAGACAGTTGGAGATGAAATCCTTAAGCACCCTGCTTTTGGCCATTCCTAATGAGTATCAACATCAGTTTCAACACTGCACAGATGCTCAGATTCTATGGAATGCTTTAGATAAGAGATTTGCTGGCACCAAGAGCACTAAGAGGAATCAAAGGGATATTCTCAAGCAGCAATATGAGAATTTTACATCTTCAAAGAATGAGTCTATGACTCAAACTTTTGACAGATTCAATAAGTTAATTGGTGAGTTGACTACTGTTGGAGTACAGATGGAACAAGATGATGTCAATCGAAAGTTCCTCAGATCTCTTGGAGATGAATGGACCATGTACACTGTTTCATTCAGACAGAATGATGAATTAGAAGAAAAGGAACTGGATGATCTGTACAATGATCTAAGAGTGTTTGAATCTGAGGTGGAAGCAAAGAAGAAGCCTACTGGATATGTTCATAATGCTGCACTCCTATCAGCATCAATTGATTCTACTGCTAACCCTGAATCAGTTAATGTTGCCTGTGGAGTAAATCAAGAAAAAGGCAATGAATCTGTTTTTGAAGCCTTTCTTTCCAGCCATGGTAACTCTTCTTTAATCAATGATGACTTGGAGCAGCTTCATCCTGATGATCTTGAAGAGATGGATATCAAATGGCAGATAATCATGCTTTCTATGAGGGTGAAGAAATTCATCAAGAGGACTGGGAGGAACAACTTCTCCCAAAGAAGAGAAGATGGAGCAGGCTTTGATAAGTCAAAGGTGGAATGCTACAAGTGTCATATGAAGGGACACTTTGCCAGGGAATGCAGAAGTGGAGTGTCTGACAACAACCATCAACAAGCACAGACTAGAAACTTCAACCAGAACAGAAACTCTACTCAAGCTCTTGTTTCTCAACAAGGAATGGGGTTTGACTGGAGTGATCAAGCAGAAGAGGCCATTCAAAATCAAGCTCTCATGGCAGAGGTATCTGATCTCCCAACTGAGGTACTTTCTAATCTTTGTTCTCAAACTTGCATAGACACTGTTAAAAGGTATAGGGATCACAACCAGAATATGAGTGATGACCTTAAGAGGTTAGAAAAGGATACAAAAGACTATGTGAGAATTGTTGAGAGGTTTGAGGAACAAATCAAAGGCTTCCAAGCCAATGAACTTCAACACACATATGATACAAATTACTAGAAGTGGGAGAAGAATGATCTAGAAATCCAACTGACAAAGTCCAAGGAGGAGAATGAAAAGTTGAGAGGAGAACTAGACAAGGTTAAGTTAGATGTGGAAAAGTTTTCATATGATTCTAAAGCCATGGATTTAATTCTAAAGGTCCAAATCCATGATAAGCTTAAACCAGGAATTGGGTACAATACCACACCATCACCATACAACAACAACTACATCCCTCCTAAATCAGACTTGCTAGAGACCAAGGATAGGAAGGACTTGCATGTGGGAGCCACTAAGATAGATCCTTTAGATGAAGTAGTTATTAAGGACAAGACTGAGAAAGAAGCTGGAAAGGGTAAGGATAATACTGTGAGTGGTGAGATTCCCTTAGAAAATAATATTATCACCAATGAGGATTGTGGAAGGAATTGGGTCAAATCTAAGGACATAGAGAAGACTGAGGGAAAGTCTAAAAAGGTCCATTACAAGCAGACTACAGTTGTGAATCCTGTTCCCTGCAAATAGTGTGCATGTAATAAGTCTGAGCCCCTAAAACATGATAAAAGGAGGGGCAATCAAATAAATTGGATTAATCAGTGGGCTCAGAAACAAGGAGTTGATCTGAGTAGAATCATCAGACCAAAACCTTGTTTCATATGTGGCAAATTGAATCATCTTGCTAAGCAATGTTATTTTAATCCTATGAACCAAAGGATAAATTTTCAAAGATCTGTGCAAAAACCCTTTGGTTATAGGAAGAATGAAAGGAACCATGTGGCTAAGAAAACTGTTAAATCTAAAAGCCACATGAAGAAAAAGACTGTAAGAGAGAATGTCAAGATGTGGGTTCCCAAAAGCACTAAAATTGTTAGTACTGCTACCACAAATAGTGCTGCTAACAAAGATAGTGCTGCCAGAAGCAATACTACTACTATCAATGTTAATGCTGCTGAGAGTATTAGTACCTCTAAATCTAACATTGTTAGTACTTCTTCAAATGTTAATACTGCTAACTCTGTTAGTACTTCTAAAATTAGTACTGCTTCTAGTGTTTGTGCTTCTAGACCAATCATCTTGACAAAGTACTCCAGTCAAGAGGATTCTAAATTTAAAAATCTCATCAAAAAGGAGTGTAAGTACTTTGATGAGAAAGGGAGGCCCAAGACCACTTTGGCTTGGGTTCCCAGTCAATACTAATTGATTTATCTAATGTGCAGGGCAACCAGCAGCTCAAGGGAAAGAGCATTCGGCATGTTGATAGTGGTTGATCTAGGCACATGACAGGGAACATGGATTGCCTCAAGAATTTCAAGAAAATTGATGGAGGGCATGTTGCCTTTGGTAAAACTACAGATGGAGGTAAGATTAGTGGTAAGGGTGATGTAACAAAAGGTAAGATGACCTTTGAGGATGTTTTCTATGTTGAGCAGTTAAGGTACAGCCTGTTAAGTGTATCACAGGTTTGTGACAAAAAGCATAGTATATTATTCACTGATTCAGAATGCATTATCCTTGCTCCTGGATTCAAGGTAGTTGATGAAAATATGATACTACTAAGAACTCCCAGAAAAGATAATGTCTATTGTTTGGATATGGAAAATGTTTCAACTGATTCATCCCTAAACTGTCTTGTTTCAAAAGCATCTTTGGATGAATCATCACTTTGGCACAGAAGGATGTGTCACATGAACTTTAAAACAATGAATAAACTTGTTAAAAACAACCTTGTAAGAGGTTTGCCTTCAAAAGTCTTTTCATGTGATGATCATTGTGTTGCTTGTCTCAAAGGCAAACAACACAAAACTTCTCATAAGTCCAAAGAAGTGAACACAATTTCTTCTTCTCTTCAGTTGTTGCATATGGATCTGTTTGGTCCTACAAATGTTATGAGTATAGGTAAGAAATCATACTGCTTAGTGATTGTTGATGATTACTCTAGATTTACTTGGGTCTATTTTCTAAGGACTAAGGATGAGACAAGTGGACTGATCAAATCCTTTATTCTAAGAATTGAAAACCAAACAAATCAAAAGGTAAAAGTCATTAGGTCAGACAATGGTACTTAATTTAAAAATCTTGACCTAAACACCTTTTGTGAGGAAAAAGGAATTGAGAGGCAATACAGTGCTCCTAGGACTCCACAACAAAATGGTATTGCTGAGAGAAGGAATAGGACACTGATTGAAGCTGCTAGATCTCTGTTAGCTGATTCAAAACTTCCAATTACTTTCTGGGCTGAAGCAGTTAATACTGCTTGCTATGTCCAAAACAGAGTTCTAGTAGTCAAGCCTAAAAACAAGACACCATATGAGATTTTAAATAAAAGAAAACCATTTATTGGATTTTTCAAACCTTTTGGGTGTCCTTGTACCATTCTTAATACCAAAACTCACTTAGGAAAGTTTGATAGCAAAGCAGATGATGGTTTTCTTGTTGGTTACTCATCTCAGAGTAAGGCCTACAGAGTATTTAATTCTTCTTCTAGAATAATTGAGGAAAGTGACAATGTCAAATGCAATGAGAACACACCAAATCCTATTGGTTCAGGCCTCAGTGGTTATTTGACATTGATTCACTAACTAACTTTTTGGGTTTCAGTAGTGATGATCATGCAGGATCAGGAAGTAGAGGATCAGGGGAAGAACAAGTACAACATATTATTCCTCAGTCTGTGATCTTTCCATTACCTACAATGGACCCTGTTGAAATCTGTGAAAAGGAGACTGTTACTGAACCAATTCAAAGTGAAGAAGAAAGAAGAGATGAGGAGAATTCAGAGCATGAAGAGCCAGAAGCAGCTGATGTGATTCCCTCAGTTGACTTAAATGATTCCAATTTAGATGTGGGAATTAATGAAGAACCTAGTTTTCAGACAAGAACTCAGAAGAATCCTCCTCCTGAGCTGGTAATAGGAGACATCTCTTCTCCTATGATGACTAGGAATCAAAGCAGACTTCAAGATTTGCAGGATCAGCAGCATACAATACTCTCTTGCTTTCTATCCCAGATTGAGCCTAAGAAGGCTTATGAAGCAATGAAAGATTCAAGTTGGATAGAAGCCATGGAAGAAGAGTTGCTACAGTTCAAATTGCAAGATGTTTGGGACTTGGTGGACCTTCCTAAAGGTCATAGAGCAATTGGCACCAAGTGGATTTTCAGAAATAAAAAGGATGAGAGAGGAATAGTAATCAGGAACAAAGCAAGTCTAGTGGCACAAGGGTACACTCAGGAAGAAGGCATAGACTATGAGGAAGTATTTGCTCCAGTTGCAAGGGTAGAGGCAATTAGGCTGTTTCTAGCCTATGCTTCATACATTAAGTTCAAGGTATATCAGATGGATGTGAAGAGTGTCTTTCTATATGGAACAATTGATGAAGAAGTATATGTCTGTAAGCCTCCTGGATTTGAGAATCCATCATATCCTGACAGAGTATACAAACTGAAGAAAGCTCTCTATGGTCTACATCAAGCCCCAAGAGCATGGTATGATACTCTGTCTACCTATCTCTTGGAAAATGGGTTTGAAAGAGGAATAATTGACAAAACCCTTTTCATTAGAAGAAGTAAGAAGGACATTCTACTTGTTCAGATCTATGTGGATGACATCATCTTTGGATCCACAAAAGATCAGATGTGTAGAGACTTTGAAGAGTTGATGCACAAGAGCTTCAAAATGAGTTCAATGGGTGAACTTACTTTCTTCCTTGGGCTTCAAGTGAAACAGCAGAAAGATGGAATTTTCATAAGCCAATCAAAGTATGTGAAAGACATCCTTGATATGTATGGTTTATCAGACTCAAAGCCAGCTAGCACACCTATGGAAACACACAAACAGATCACTACTGATCTTGAGGGAGCGGATGTTGATGTCCATCATTATAGATCAATGATTGGATCTCTCATGTATCTCACAGCCTCAAGACCAGATATCATGTTTCCAGTGTATGTGTGTGCCAGATTCCAAGTCAAGCCAAAGCAGTCACATCTTCAAGCTGTTAAGAGGATTTTCAGATACTTAAGAGGGCAACCTAGATTAGGTCTTTGGTATCCTTATGAATCTACTTTTGACTTGATTGCATATTCAGACAGTGACTTGAGTGGTGCTAATATGGATAGAAAGTCTACTTCAGGGGGATGTCAGCTTTTGGGTGCAAGACTAGTATCTTGGCAGTGTAAGAAACAAACCACAGTGTCCCTATCCACAACAGAAGCTGAGTACATTGCTGCTGCAAGTTGCTGCTCTCAGGTTCTATGGATTCAGAATCAAATGCTGGACTATGGGGTAACCTTTCTGCACACTCCAATCTTCATTGACAATAGCAGTGCTATTAGCATTGTTAACAATCCAGTCAAGCACTCCAAAACAAAGCACATTGAAAGCAGGTATCACTTTATTAGAGACTGCAATGAAAAAAAGCTTATTCAAGTTGCTAAAGTACATACTGATAACCGGTTCGCTGATCTATTCACTAAAGCTTTTTATGTGGTAGATTCACTTTCTTGGTCACAAGTGTGGGCATGATCAACTCTGAATGAGCTCATGTTTAAAAAGTGATTGTATACCTGTTATTTGTTTATTTTTGGTGCTACTAATCATCTTTCTCAGGAAGTGTATTACCTTGCTCAGACTAACACAAGCTTCAATAGTGTAAGTATAGTTAATGCTGCCAGTGCAGTTTTAATGCTGCCAGTGCAAAGTTACTACTTCAGGTATCAGTTAATACTGCTAGTTCGTTAATACTGTTAGTGGTTAATACTGCTCTCAGTTAATACTACTCTCAGTTAATACTGCTAGTTAGTTAATACTGCTAGTGGTTAATACTGCTCTCAGTTAATACTGCTAGTTAGTTAATACTGCTAGATGGTTAATAATGTTTCTTTCCCGAATCATATAAATACCCTTTTTGCCCGCCTAAAAGCTTATAACGACTATTTGAATACTGTTCATCTTCACTCTAACCTTTTTCTCTCAAGCAACTAGTGTGTTTTAGTCAAGACTCCTCAAGCTCGATGGCATCAATGACGTTTATTGATGAACACAACGAGATCGCAATGCTTCAAAAGCCTAAGCAGGCTGCTGGATTTCATCAAATAGTCGATTTTCTCAAGTCCAGTCATATCGCTCATGCTCTTACAGTATCACCATCAATCTACATCGAGCACCAGAAGCAATTTTGGGCCAATGCCACCGCTTTTACTGAAAATGGTGTGCATGTTATCAAGACAAGGGTGTGTGACAAACCCTTGACAGTTTCTGAAGAGGTCATTCGCTTCAGTCTACGACTAGACGATGCCTCAGGTATTACATCTATCTCTAATGATGATCTGTTTTCCAATCTTACAAGAATGGGGTATGGAGGCCCATTGGGTGTTTTCAAGTTCTCCAAAGCCAAATTTTCTCCCCAATGGCGTTTTCTTGTTCATACCCTTATGCACTGTATTTCTAGAAAAACTACTGGATTGAGTGAGTTCAGTAGTACCATTACTTATGCTTTGGTCTGCTTGTCCACTGCGAGAAAGTATAATTTCTCAAAAATGATTTTCAATGACCTTGTGTCAAACTTGGAGAATAAAAAGAGTTTCTATATGTATCCAAGATTTGTCCAGGCAGTTATCACCACTGAATTGACGGATATGCCTCAATTTGATGACGTATATGTACCTAAAATCCCCAAGGGCAAGGTCTTTTCAAATATGAAGAGATCTGCCATGGACTCGGAAGGAGTTGACACCCCATTGTTCTCTACAATGATGGTGGTGTCCCACAATTAATCAAGAAGGTATGGCATCAGGGTCAGGGCCCTCACTAGACCATCCCACTGAGAGCCAATCCCAACCTTCAATCACTATATCAATCCCTCAGTCCCTTCTTCAAAAACCAACTTCACCCATCACCCATACTTACATAAGGAAAAAGGTAAAGAAGGTTCATTCTCTTCTTGTACCTTCACCCACAAAGCCTTTAAGCCCTCTAATGGAGAATTCTCCATTAGAGAATATCTATAGGGAAACCACAGGGGTGTCTCCCAACCCCAAGGAGGTGCTCACTGAGGAGATGCATGAGCATAAGGCTGCCACTAATCCTGCTAGCATAGAGGAGGTCAGTGGTAACTTCAATAAGACCTTACCCATGGCAACTTTAAATGAGCAATCATTCAAAGGTCCCAGGTGCCAAGAACCCAAGGGGGTAGCAGGTGCTTCTGCTAGGCAGAAGACCTCTACTATTAAAAGATCCAAGGATCCTTCAAGGGTGGTAAACACACCCAAAGGAGGTGAGGACAGATATAACTACCAAGAATTGATGGATACAATGGGCAACATTAATCTAGATGTCATCAAACAGGGAGCAAATATAGAGGAGATGAAATTGGTTATTCTATCTCAACAAGTGCACATTACCAAATTGAAAAAGCTGGTGATGAGGTTGGTACAGAAAAAGAAGAAAAAACAGTTTGTCTTGAAGAAGAGGGGAGGTGCTTTCAAAAAGGGGGAGAAACAGGATGAAAAGGAGAAACTCAGTCCTAGTAGTATGGAAGCATAATTTGAGGGGGAGCAGAATAGGGAAACAGAAAACAAAGAAGCAGAAACTAGTAAAGAGGTAGAAATTGTTAAACAAGCAGCAGTAACTGAAAAGGCTCAAGCAACAGTAACAGGGCTATCTATTGAAGAATTAGAGATTGCAGAAACATTGGTAAAAGCTAATAATGACACTCCCAAGGCTACTCAAAAGGCCAAGGGAGTGGTCATTAAAGAAGGAGGTCTTGAGCAGAAAAGCAAAGAAATCAGTGAGGCGGAATTTAAGAAGAAAGGAAAGGCTAAGATGGTTAAACCTGAGCAACTTTTAAAGCAACAGAAACAGATAGACCTAGATGAAGAAGTGGCAAAACAGCTTCAAGCACAGATGGAAAAGGAGGAACAAATTCAATCAGAAAAGGATAGAGAGCTTGCACTGAATATGGCCAAAAAGTTCAATGAATAATATCAAAAGAGTTTGAAAGCTGCAACTGAGGCCAAGAAAAGTATAGTAAAAGCAACCAAGCACAGACTGCCTTCAAAGATTCAGAAAAGACAACCCTCTAAGACCTATTTGGCCAATCAAGAAAGGAGAAAAATGATAAACTTTCTGAGAGGCTCAATTGGTGTAAAAGGAGAGATGTTTGCTAACATGGCATATAGCAAAGTTGAGGAGCTATATAAAAAGGAAATGACAAAGCTTCAAGGGGACTCCTCTCAAAGGGAAGAAGCTGAAAGAAGGATGAAAGAGAGGCATGATCTCAACATCCAACAACCCTTCCTTGAGGAAACCACTCCTTCAAAAGAAAAGGCTGAAAAGAAGGAAGAGAATGTTGCTGTGGAAGTCAAATCTGCAAAGAGAGTAAAGACCATAGCTTCCAAGAAACAGTCCAAAAAGCCAAGGATTGAAGAAGCAGAAAAAGAGGCAGAACCATCTGTTGCAAATCATACAGAGCAAACAAGTCAAAGTGCACAACAACCAAATCAATCTGATGAGCATGTTGGTCTTTACATAACTTTAATAGAACCAGTACAGGCTGTTCCCATTTCTGTGAAGGCCCCAGAAATCATCTTTTGGGATATTCTGAGGGACAACAGAAAGGATTACTTCAGACTCAAAAGAGTTGGTGACTTGTTTGAAGTATACACAACTTGGGGCAAAGTGATCAGAATTTGTTCCAGGGCTGACTTAGAAGAAATGCATAAGGTGGGAATAAAGCTATATGAGCCTGTTATGAAAGGAACTGAAGAAAGTCTACTAAAAGTTGCTATGGAATACTTGTGTATGATGTTTGAACCAGAAAAAGTGGTGTACAGGATCAAGGATTTGCATCATGAGTATGGGTTCAAAAGGATTGATCAGTGGATGCTCTTTGAAAACTGTGGTGTCTACATGATCACAATAGATAGCTGCTATCATGAGTATTTTCTAGTGGACAAAGTGTATGATCATAGCAAGGAGAAGCTGAAAGGAATGCTGAAAGCCAAGCTAGTGTGTGCAAAAGGATCTGAAATTGCCAGAATTGTGATAAGAAGGACAATCAATCAAAGTCTGGGACTGGATCCAAATTTGGGCAACTAAGCTGAAGTTTTGAAAGCATCTTGAAGACCATATCTGAAGAACTTGACTTCTCTTCCTAAAAGTCAAGTTAGGGGGAGATTGTTGGGAATTTAAGATTTGTTCAAGTATGGTTAATGCTGCTAGTATATCATGATTACTACTGCTAGTAGATTTAATACTGCTTGAAAAGTTAGTGCTGCTACTTCAATAGTTAGTACTGTTTGGAGAGTTAGTACTGCTAGTAGTTAGTACTACTAAGGGATTAGTACTGCCAACATGATTAATACTGCTGAGGAGTTTAATACTGCCGAAAATGGTTAATACTTCTGAAGAAGGTTAGTGCTGCTTATGAAATGAAGACTCAGTATGGAATGAAGACAGTTGTATAGAAGTCTTGCTAAAGTAAAGGAGATAATTATGGATTGAAGATCAATTGTATTTTGATAATTATCTTGTAATATGTTTTGTATAAATAGTATAGAAGTCTTTGATAGAATTAACTTTTGATTGATAAGTTTTTAGAGAGAGAATTAACCTCAAGGTTTATAATCCTAGTTCTAGAGAAGTAGAATTCGTCTTGGTGGGCCTGTTCATCAAGATTGAGGTTTTGTGTGAAAGCTTGTAACTTTAATCATTCAATAAAGTTTACAAGTTGTGATTTCTATTTTACTGTTCCATTGATAGTTGAATATTAAAGTGTTTTTCCACAACTTCTTTAATATTGTTTCTGAGTGTTATTATTCTTGTTAAGAATTAGATCCTGACAAGTTGATCTTGATTATTGATTGCTAATTTGCTATGTAGTTCATCATTTATCTAGGAATGGTTTCCTCCTTTCTTGAAATTGATGTTGGCCAGACTGTCGATACTGCGATGCAGTTCTTACACAGGTATCTGTTCCTTTTTCAACTTGAGTGTGCCTTTGAATCATCATATATCTTCGATTAGTGTGAGATGACAGGTGTTGTAGTGGATGTTGGAGATAGGGCTACCTATGTTGTACCTGTTGCTGCTGAAGGTTATATTATCGGTAGCAACATTAAAATCAATTCCCATTATTTTTACAAGATCGATATTTTGAGAAATATGTTGAAAGTTAGAGTAAATGTTGACACCATTTGTAAGAACTTATCAACCAATTATTGGGTATTGATGTTTGGCTTATTCTTTTTGTGAAGTTTTAACTTTGTTATGCATATGATGATTCCGATCACACATATTAGGAACTACTAATAACGATTTTATTATTTTGTGTACCTAAGCATACATGCTAGGAAAGTTAAGCCATTTATGATATTATTTTTATGCAGGAACTAGGAGAGAATGAGCATGTGAAGATACTTCCTAAGAAGATGAAAAACGAAATGTTATAAATGCTAAACATATCAGGTGCGCATTATTATCTCTCTCTTTTTGCTTTCGTGTAAGTAATTTGGGTTTGAGGAGGTTATGAGAGGCTTGCTTTTGTGTAAGACTTGTCCGTAAGTAATTTCCAGTATGTTTTGGCGTTTTGGGGAATATCATCTTTCTCTGTTTCCTTGACACAACCTAATCTCTGATGCCACATATGTTGGTTTTAATGTGCAGCTCACTTCTGTATGTTTTTCTGCACCTGGTTACTGGTAGGCTTTCTTATCTCCTAAAAAGTTGCATGTAGAGTAGTAGAGATTGTTTTGAGTCTTGTTTGATTCCTCTAGGGTGAAACAAATGATGTATTCGATATTGAACTCTCGTGGTGTTCAGTCCGTGTTTTCTTTTTCTATCTAGGAATTCGATAATAGTAAATGGTAGTATAGTAATCTTTTGCAAGTCTATTGTCTTGCAACCGTCATATGTGAAGATGGTTATACAAATGATATATTTCTTGCGTAAAAGAAGTTTAAAAAAAAGGATTTATTTGTGGTTGCAGGCCATGGTCGGGGATTTTGGAACTCGTGCCTATAAAAAAAAGGACGCAAGACTGCAACCAGTGGCAATTTAAAGCAAGCAGGTTTCACCATATGACTGTCGTGCCTCATAGGTGTTCTTAATGACTGTTGAGAATCATCAAGGATATTCAATAAGTAAAGCCTTAATGTATTTGAATTGACTTTGGTTGTTTGCTTGGGAAATTTAAATCTTTATTTTTGCTAATATTTATTTGGATTTTGCATCCTGTTGCATTGCACGAGTACATAACTAGTATATATAAATGTGTATTGTATAGAAAAATTTGAATAAAATGAATATTAATTTTTAATTATTTTTTTAATAAAATATTCACAATTATCGACGGATCATTGGCGGATAAATCCGCCGGTAGCTTTATCTTTTTAAAACAATTCATTGAAAAATATTTATTTAAATATTTGAAAAAAAAACTTCTGACTGATTTTCGACGGATTATTATTTAATTTTTTAGTTATAATTTTAAAAAAAATTGGCGGAATTCCTGCGGATTTCTGGTGGATTTTCAGTCGGAAATTTGTTTTCTTTTTTTAATTGTCTTTATAATTTTTTTAATAAATAAACTATAAAAAATAAATTAAATAATAAAATATTTTATCCGTCGGAAACTAATTAACCTGATTAAGAAAATGTTGATTAATCTAACTTTCTTAAAAAAATGGGAAATAATTTCTACGGATTTCCGACAGAAAAATCCATCGGAAATCCGTCAGAAATATCATTTTCTAGCAGGAGATTTTTCGACAGCGTAATCCGCTGGAAATCAGCCGGTAATTACATTTTCCAACGGATTTCCGACGGATTTTGCCGTCAAAATTGACCTTTTTTCTAGTAATGTACTTATTGGATTCATTTATTGATTTATTGGATCAGAAATATATCGTGAAATGCAAGGAAATGTATGAATTTAATAAGGTTTTCATATTTTAATAAGGTTTCCATAACTTAACTCAAATTATATGATATTTATATGTTGATTAAAAAGTAAGGAAATTAAATACATCATAAATTAATTCCTAAATGTGTTATATACTTGGTGTTTGAAATGTGTTATGTCTTTTTGGAGGTGCAATGCAACACATATTTATATTTATTTGTCGAATCATTTTGAGTTTATGGGTAGATCGATGGACAATTTAATTACCGTTATGTTGACCATGGTGAATTCTGTCAAATATATATGCAATCGATCCACGGTTACATAAATACTCACCCGATAGGATGGGGAATGCATGCATGCGATGTTACATATTCAAAGATATATAATGCTTTTATTATACACAATTATAATTTTTGGAATACACCCAAAAGTAAGCATAGATACACTTAATACAGGTAATATATGTCAGAGTTATAACATGTACCTAATGTTACATGCAAGCAAAACCTAATGCTATATATATGTGCTATGGCGACTTGTACATATTATGCATATCTTGAGGTCAAAGCTATATATAATCCTTCACAAATCACAACGCTGACATACAAAACTGAATCACCACCTTTCATCCTTCACAAGTTATATATATAAATATATATATATACAAACATCAGCCTATAAATAGCTAAAGACCCACCCTTTTCCATAACATATTAATCATTGAAAATGGCATACAACAAGAGTTTGATTTGCATCATTTTGGCAACATTTGGTGTTTTAGGTGCAATTTCACAAGTGAAAGGTTATTCAAGCGTTTACTGTGGCCCTTACTCCCGTTGCGAACACCAAACCCTCTATTGCCCCTCAGAATGCCCCTCCAGTGAATCTAATGAACCCAAGGCTAAGGTTTGCCACATCGACTGCTATTCCCCTAAATGCAAGGCCGAATGCAAACGTACGTATATATAACCATCTCTTCATTTCAATCATCTATATATATATTGTATATTTATTTATTTATATATTTTGGGTCATGTTTAAATTGTTAAACATTTCGTGAAAAAGCGAAAAGTTTCAATATCATATATGTTTACACGCATGATACATAAGTTTAATCATATATGATTAAACACATGTTGTATTGACAACACATAGACCCTTAATCATATATGATTAAACATACCACAAGAAGTGCAATCATATATGATATTAAGACTTATTGTCTTCTCGCAAAATATTTAACTTGTCGCATGATTGTGACCCTATGTGTTTATATATATATATATATATATATATATCTTCTAAGTTCTAATCTTTTAATTAAGTTTACAAGATCTATAATCTTTATTCACTACTTAGGTTCATAAATTAACCCTATGTGTTATTTATCGTAGAACGTAAGCCAAACTGCAACAGCCCGGGGTCAGCATGCTACGACCCACGTTTCATTGGGGGAGACGGCATTGTGTTCTATTTCCACGGCAAGGTTAACCAGCATTTCAGTTTAATCTCAGATACTAACCTCCAAATCAACGGTCGTTTCATTGGCCACCGACCTACCGGCCGAACGAGGGACTTCACTTGGATCCAAGCCTTAGGTCTCCTCTTCAATTCCCATTCTTTCTCACTAGAAGCCACCAAATCCGCCACCTGGGACGACGAAGTCGACCATCTCAGATTCTCCTACGACGGAGAAGAGATTTCACTACCAGTCGGTGGGTTATCCACGTGGCAGTCTCGTGAGGAGCGCATCAAAGTGGAGAGAACTTCTGGGGTGAACAGCGTGATGGTGACTATACCTGGAGTGGTGGAAATTTTGGCAAATGTGGTGCCTGTTACATCGGAAGACGACAAGATCCATGGCTACAAAGTGCCTTCTGATGATTGCTTTGCACATTTGGAAGTTCAGTTCAGGTTTAGTGGGCTTTCGGACGAGGTGGAAGGTGTCTTGGGAAGGACATATCAACCAGATTTCAAGAATCCGGCAAAGCCAGGTGTGGCGATGGCGGTTGTGGGAGGAGAAGATAAATTCAAAACCACGTCTCTATTGGCGGCAGATTGCACAACCTGCATCTTCGATTCGAGCAACGTAGAAGCGGAAGAGAAGCAGAAGACGAGGAAAGAGTATGGAACTTTGGATTGCTCCGCCAAGGGATTGTTCCATGGAAATGGAATTGTTTGTAAGAAGTGAACTTAAAAATGTTTGAAGACCAATATGGAAATAAAATCATCATAAATGATAAATAAATCAATAGATTGAGGTTCAATCTCATTGAAGTTCCATCTTGACAACAATGTTATTACATTTTGTTGCAACATTAAACCAAATGTTAAGAATCCACAAATCTCACTGATTTGTTTGGCCCTTTGATTGGTGTTTTTACACACCTTCAGACATGTGATAACTAGAACAAAAAAAATTATATAAGATGGATCTATATCATCTTTCAAGTAATAAAATGGTAAAAAAACCAAGTATTGTATTCCATAGGGATAGGTATCTTAAGTTGCAAGACGTCGAGATGAAAAACTAATTTCTGATGGCGAATTTGAAAACTTTGTTTGTTTTGAGTTAACAATTAACGAAATTAACAGACTGTAACATCCTAAAATTTGAGGTGAATTTAAAAAAATTGAAAATTCGGCAATATGACGTCTAAAAGTGGAGGAAACGAGTCCACCCTAAATGGCGAATCAAACAACCTGTATATTACGGATATGACAATCTAAACCAAATGTATGTCATCCCAACACGGGAAACAAAGTATGACAATTACAATCCCATATCAAATAAAAAATAAAATTCGACAACTTAATAATCTAACTTGGTCAAGTAAGATTAAGGTTGGGTGTCGCTATTCTTCCAAAATGTGTAATCTCTATACTTCAATGTATTGGTCACTATATCTTCAAAAAGACCGCTCTCGACCCCAAGGTCGTTCTCTCAATCCCGACGAGCCCCACCGCTAGAATGACCTGCCATACATGACCACCAAAGAACAAACATTAGGCTAAAGCCTAGTAAGAACAATTAAGCTGAATAATAAATAAGTGATAAACCCGTTTGGAGTCATACAGCCGATCTAGTCGTGAGCTAAATCAAAACAAATCAAATAAACCATTAGAGATCATTATATGTTACAAATAACTCTAATCACATAGCGAGCTCAACTACTACAAGTCTATTGCTTGAAAACATCAAGTCAACCACTCCAGGTCTATTTTTGGGAGTTCCAAAACAGGGGAACTCATACACAATGGAATTACACCTTACTGTCCATGGGACGCTTCTCGGTCGTATAATCCCACACCTTACTTACCATGGAACCCGATGCCTATTCCGTACCAAAGTGGTGAACCTAATGTCCGGACGAGACATAGGAACATCGTGCTTATGGATCAATTGCATTATGACAAATATAAAGCATTGCAACACATTTAACATTGATCATGAACGTAAGTGTTAAACCAAGCTGTGTATATAAAATCTACCAACATGAAATCTTGTGCCCCTTCTTTAAAGAGGTTTCCCTACCACAATTCCATTGACATAATCATTATAATTCTCATTTAGTCATATGACTATCCATAACTAAACAAATACTTGAACCACATCAAAACCCTAGTTCCTCTTTGAGTGTACCAAACTCTCAAAGAAAAGAGGTAGGTTCACAAATACGTAGAGAGTTATAGAATGTCATTATTCATAGTTTAAAACCCATTTTCCAAATATTATCGTTTAGGTCTAAAACCCCTAATATTCTCAAAACTCACTTTTAGGTCAAAACACAATAAGACCCAATCCATGGTTAGAAGACATAAATAAGAGTTATAACAAGTAGACCCTAGAAAATATGCAAAAGCAAGGTAGAAACTCACCTTTTAGAGTTTATAGAAAACCCTAATTGAGGATATTTGAGAGAGAAGTTGGAATGAATCTTAAACTCCAAGTACAAGACTCTTAAATAAATCACCATCCTAGAACAAAACCCATAAATGCTCATAAGGTAACCATCTTGAAGCATTTAATGAAGTAAGGATGAAACCATACCTAGAAACCCTTACAAAATCGTAGTTCAAAGTTTCTACAAAGAACAAAGTGAAGAAAAATTGGTTTTGAGGTGTATTTAAAGGCTGGAGGTGGTTGGCTCTGATACCAATTGTGAGTGGAAACCATTGTGAGTCCGTGTGAATGGATACCAAAGAACCTTACCCTGGTCCCGGTCCCGCTCGAACACAATTTCCAACCCGATCGAAAAACACAGACCGGTATGATGTTCGACCGGACCCTTGACCGGTATTATGTTGCGATCGGTGTGTTATTCGACCAGACCGTTGCTCGATCGGTGCTTTGATCGACCAAAAAGTTGACTGAAGTCTGCGACCGGATTGATGCGGACCGGGTTGAACTTGTGACC
Organism: Arctium minus; assembly: GCA_954870635.1. Lineage (NCBI taxonomy): Eukaryota > Viridiplantae > Streptophyta > Magnoliopsida > Asterales > Asteraceae > Arctium > Arctium minus. Next base: position 5,291,044 of record OX941080.1, on the reverse strand, counting down.
GGGGTATAGATTTTCGACCGGGGCTGTGTTTTTCGACCGGGTTGGAAATTGTGTTCGACCGGGACCGGGGTAAGGTTATCGACCGGTGTGGAACCTTCCGACCGGAGTGAATGTAGTGACCGGTGTTACCTCGACCGGTATAGAGACCGGTGTTTTCGACCAATTGTGAGTCCGTGTAACCGGTGTCGACCGGTGTGTGCTTCTTTGTCGATAAAACGGCTCTGTAAATCCCAAATTGACCAATCTAGACAACGATTTACAGCCCCAAACTTTGACACTTTGATCGACTTGCAAACTAGAGCAACACGCAACCTTTTGATTTCGAAAACAACCACTGTTTTAAGATTTTGATTGATAACACAGTGTTCTTGAAGATGAAGAACACAGAGAGTTTTAGAATTTGATTTTGAATTTGGTTTCAGCTCTGATACCAATTGTGAGTCCGTGTGATTGAACACGATCGTTTACCAGATAATCAAACAACAAACAAGATACGATTTACCAACCTGTTTAGATTACAAACGCGGATTACAAAGGTTGATATTGTTTCTCTGTTTAAGCTCTCACTGTTTCTCTCTGTGAACAGTGTTTGATCGATTTCTTAGATATTGAGATATATGAGATCTCACCTAACATAGATCTCTACACATAATATCTAAACTAGATATTATGTTAAACAAAATATCCTAAACTAAATATCTATTATTTAGATATTTAGGACTAATATAAAATACTATTAATTAACACAATAATTAACTTTGACAATTATTACAATCTTAACATTAGACTAATATCGAGAGTGGATTTTCAGCTTTAGCTTCAGATTCCAGACTTCAGATTGTATGATCTTGAATCCAATAAATCTGTGATCTAACAGTAACCATCTTGAAGCATTTAATGAAGTAAGGATGAAACCATACCTAGAAACCCTTACAAAATCGTAGTTCAAAGTTTCTACAAAGAACAAAGTGAAGAAAATCGGTTTTGAGGTGTATTTAAAGGCTGGAGGCCCGCTCGCGACCTTGCCTTGCGATAATGACACTGTCATTCTCGCTTGGGCATTGTCTCCCAGGTTTAATACCATTTGGTACACCCTCGGCGACTTTGTCCTGCGAGAGTGACACCATGTCATTCTCGCGGGCATTGTCGCCCTCTCACACCCCCATTCGGTCGAGCTCCGCGGTTGTGCCACGCGAGAGTGACTCCTGTCACAATCGCGGGCACAATCGCCCCATGTGTACTGGAGTCTGACTTTTCTCGATTTCGACCCAACGAACTTCCGGTCCTAAGTCCCAATTCATAATTAACGATTATAGCTGGATTTATGGATTAACCAATGAAAGAGATATTCGATATAGACATACCAAAAATCACGGGTGTTACACAGATAATAAAACAAGCAAGGGTGTAAGACTTTTTTTATTCCATAGTGTATGTAGTTGGTCATAACTAGTTCCACCATCTATTTTGAGGGTATTACTCTCGGACTTCAATATATACACTAATGTTTAGATTCAACCAACATATCTCTACGTAGTATCCAACTAGTGGTAGTGTAGAATAGTGTTCTCAAAATATATGGATTTACAAAATTTTTTGTATAAAATCACTCTCTTAATCCGATTCCCATATCATCCAAGTTGATGGGTTCAAAGCTACTCATCTCTGAGTCCACTACACTTTAACACTTTGAATAGTGACCAACCCATCGATAATTAAGCAATTTGAATAACATAGATGACAAATTTCTTTGCCTGCAACTCCCTCACGGGTCTCAGGGAAATGCCCTGGTCTCACATGATCTCAAGTATATATATATATATATATATAGGGTCAGGTTCACGTGAGACCAAGTTGTTTCCGTGAGACCGTGTGAGACCAAGCCTTAAAACATGAAACTTCACACCGAAACACTGTGAAGGTAAAAAAACATTCGAACCTTCATAATGTAATCACACTATGAAGGTAAAAAAACCTAAACCAAGTTAAAAAAATCAAACCTTCACAGATAAAAGACTGTGAAGGTATATCCGAACCTTCACAGTGAAGACGCTGTGAAGGTAAAAAAAAAGAACATTCACAGCGAAAAACACCGTGAACGTAACATTTACGGTGTTTTCCCTATGAAAAGTTCGATTTTTTTTACATTCACAGTTTTTTAGTGTGAAGTTTCATACTTTAAAACTTGGTCTCACCGGTCTCACGAAAACTGTTTGGTCTCATGCGAACTTAAGTCTATATATATATATATATATATATATATATATATATATAATGGTACGAAATTTTTGGCATAGGACTTATGTGGGACTATATTTGGAATATTTATGGAATTATGTGACCTAAGTTTGGGTTATTTGTGGAGCTTGGACTCAACTATTTTAATAAGAGTATGTGAGTTGTTTCATGACCACTATTATGATTGGGTGGTATTGCATCACTATTGAGAGTGAATGGTTATTCCTTTTGGAACTTTGTATGGAAGATGTAACACCCCGAAATCGTTGGCTGAAGAGAAAGCGAAAGATGCCAACAGTGCCCCGCGCGCCCCTCCGCGCAAGTTGAGCCGCGCCACGAACCGCGTGAGGCTCTGTTTCCTCACGACTACAGTGGTCCATGTGAATCTCCGTGCCACAACTCGCGCGTGCACTGTGAGCTGATAAAAAGAGAAATTCGGCCTCCAAACCCCATTTCTCTCAAAAACCTCAAATATCCTCCTCCTTTTCTCTCCCAAACCGACCCCAACCCCTAATTTCGAACCCTAGCTCATATTTAGGGGTTTTCCTCTTAAAACTAAGTGTTTCTTCTTCATCTAGCAAGTTTTGGAAAGCTAGAACCACAATCCTTTCATCTTCATCTTCTTCACCCAACTTTCTTGGGTTTCATCATACCCTTTTCACCATTTGGAATGTTGGAAGCTTGGAGCTCATTTTGGTGACCTAGAGGTATTTTGGTTGGTGGATTCAAGTCTTGGTAAAGGTAATCTTCTCTTTTCGTCACTTATGGAAATTAGGGTTTCAGTATAAGTTGAAATCTTCATATAAAATGTTTGGGGAACAATTCTCTATGTTTGGGTATGAATATTTATGGTTGAAAACTTATGGATCTAGGTTTTGGGAAGGTTTGGCTTGAGGATTCAAGTTTCTTCAAGGAAGTTCAAGTTGAGGTAAAAATCTAGATTTAGCCTAAATCTAGCAAGGTGAGTTCAAGTTGATTTGTGAAAACGGTGTACATGCCAAAATGTCAAATTTTAAATGTTTATATATTTTACATGAAATTATCAACTGTTGTGTTATTTAATGGGTTTGGATTATTTGAAGTGTTTAACTCTATAAACTTTGTAAAACACCCACATTAGGGATTTTGGTCATTTTGACAAATAAATCTCAAGTATTTGTGTACCCGAGTAAGATCTTGGATTGCATGGGCCAGAGTGCTTGGTTTTGCACTTGTGGCACCATCGATCTTCACGCCGATTGTCACCAAATTTACCGCCCACAAATGGTTTAGACTGACGTACGAGCCCGGATGGCCCTTCCCATTTCCGCTTCTCTCCAACTTGTCTCCTATCTTCCTTCTCCGTAACCATGTCGTCCTCTACAAGCAAGGACTCTTCAATGACCTCTTGTAATGTTGATCCCCTAGCATTCCTCACTGTTGTCCTCATCTCGGCCGGTAGCCCATGTTGGTACGCTTTGATCTTGGACCTCTCATCAGGGACTAGGTGTCCCACCAAGTTTAGCTTCTCCAAGAAAAGCTTAGAGTAGTCGGTAATGGACAGATCCCCCTTCTTCAAATTCTTGAACTCCTCTTCAAGCTTGTCCAAAAACCTCTCGCTACAATACTTGTCCATGATCTTTTGTTTGAAAACCAGCCAAGTTAGCTTAGCCAGGATTTCGGAAGTAAGGACGGACCGGGTGAGATTCCACCAAATCAAGGCCTCACCTCTAAGCAGTTGAGAGGCGAATTTGACCCGTTGTGAGTCGTCACACTCATTGGATTCAAAGGCCATTTCTACCTCCTTTAGCCAATACATGCAAGCGACCGGATTTAAGGAACCCGAAAACTCCTTTAGATGGCACCCCAGAAATGCTTTATAAGTGCACCCGAATTCCCTTCCCTTCTCTCGAACAGTAGCATGCTCTTCCGTTCCCATGACGGCAGGTCCACCGCCCGACCCATTCACGATGTTCTCCGCCATCGTCTTGGGTTGGCGGTGACTAGCATCTTGGTCCTCCAATAGCTTCATAAAGAACTCTTGTTGCTGGGCCATGGTCGAGTTCATGGCTTGCATCATGCTATCCCTGATTCTTGTTTCCATAGTTACCTCCTCGATGATCGGAGTGTTTTCGGCAATATTCATGCGGGGAATACGCTCGGGTCCCCCACCCAAGATAGTGGATATGGGAGATCCCACCAAAGTCTCGACCAAAGGAGGTTGGTCGACTGTAGATTCCACTTCCACTCGACCCTCTTGCGGGTTTGGGAGCCTGCTACGAGTGTTTACCATGGTTATCTGCCATACATGTACGAGAAAAAGGTTGAGAAAAGACTAAGTGAGTTAAACTCATTGTACGTACTAACACGCATTTCAATTATCATAATAACGGCATTTGCAAGCATACTCATGTAACAATGTATTCATAATAGCAGTACCTAAGTGAAATTATGAACAGGTCATACACAAGGATTCTTGTTACAACAATTACAACTCTTAATATGCGTAACCATAAGTCCTAACACTCTCCCCACCTAAGATCTACCCATGGGTGGGAGTCTCATCATAACCACTTACAGTCTAAATACCTATTTCACTTAAACTAAAGCTCTGATACCAACTTGTAACACCCTAAAAATAGGGATAACAAAAATCCGAAAAACGAACATGTGGTATACTAAAATTGCCATAGCAAGAGCCTCCCAAAAAATGGGGAACTATTTAAACATGTTAATTACAGTTGTAATGTAACATAAATAAACAACAACCAAGTAATCTAATTCCTAAAATAGAAAGAAGATTACAAAAAGGGTGTTGCCTAAAGTCCAAACAATATCTTCACAAAAAGTGCATCCCAAAGCACCCTCCCCAAGCTCTCACCGAGGATCGACTAGGCCTGCTTAGAAGCGGCGCCACTAGAACCTGAGATACACATCGACACCAAACAAGTGTTAGGCCAAAAAGCCTAGTGAGTTTGTACAAGAAATAGCATATAAATCAAAAATACAATTCTTATCAGCAGTTAACCAAAGTTCATTTAATATGGAGTCAATAGGGGAGACCCATAACACCAATCAAGTTCCACCCAAAGAGTCTATATACCTTGATGCCAACTACTAAGAGTGACATTCGAAAGGCCAGGTACATCCGAGGACTACAACAATGTCATTACCCCGAATGGCGGAGGTCTAGGCACATACCATTACGGTGGCACCCAAGATTACATCCTTCTAGTGTCTACTGACTTGGTTCGTCCAACATAATTTATAGAAGGTCTCAAGACACATTATAACCAAGAATATCTCAATACCAACCATGGGTACAATATTACTATCCCAATAATCATAATGTCCGAAATAAGACTAGCATGAATACCCTTTTTAACCATGTAAGGGTGATAACACCAAATGGTGTCTCAAGTGAGAATCATCATAACATCAAGATATATATATTCCATTAGATCATGGAAAGTTTCATAGAAACATATTTTCATAAGGAAACCCCAAATACTTAGACATTAAGAATGAGCATTTTCCAAGTTAAGGTGCAAGATAATAACAAGTAGTAGATTATGATGTGTATCTAGTTTAACAAAGGTTTAGTAAACTCACAATCTAGGTTTTGGGTAAAATCTAGAAAATAGGAACCCTAGATATTGCCAATGGAAGACTTGATGGAGAAGAGTGATGAACTTGATGAGAATCTTCAATAAATGACTTTGAATGGTGTTTTGATGGGCAATAAATGATCTTACCAACCAAACCCTAGAAAAGAGTGTGAAATGAGTTTGGTTGCTCCTAAAATCGCCCACCCAAAGTGCTCTCCCGTTTTTACAAAGTTTTCCTTCCAAAATGCACATCAGATTCGAATTTAACAGGGACCTGGTCATAGCGGGCGACATTACCACCGCGGCCTTGCCCATGGGCATTGTCGCAAGGCATTGTCGTGGTCCACTCACAGAGACCTCGACCCCAACGACGACATTGCCACCGCGACTATGACCTGTGTCATAGTCGCTGGTCATTGTCGCTCAAACCCATTAGGCTGCTGGAATTCTTCGCGTTTTCTCACGATAAAGTTTCCAATCAATATCAAAATACGACCTTAAGTAAAAGTAGCAATTAACAGCTATAAACAACATCATTTGGCACATAATTATAAGATTAAAAAAGTTTATACACTTACCTGAAATCCGGGTGTTACACGTGTGTTGCATAAATGTTGGTCGATTGTGTTTTATTTCGTTTTATGGATCTTAACATATGGTCATTTGATTTTGGGCTTAAAGCTCGGTTTTCGTCTGTGTCGGTTCTTGAGGACATTTGTCCAGTTTTAATATCGTAATGCGGCATTTTGGTGTGAGTTGCAATTATTACACTTTATTTTGGAGAATACATGTTTTGAGTGTGTGTCATTCATTTGGATTTATGTGTTAGACTGTAATGCATTGGATCCATAGGCATGTAAGTCAGTCATATTTAAGGGCGAGGAGTCTTGATATTCTCACCTTGGGAATTATGCCATGTTGGCATTGTTGTTGTCCCGGTTGTTTTGCGGAGAGGAACCTTTAAGGGTTGTACTTCGGGACCATGGGTTTTGTGATTTGATGTTCTAATCTTGTGCACGAGGGTTAGACATCAAGATTTATCAAGTAAGGGAGTTGAGGCTCCTATCTTGAATGCTAGGGGGTAGGCACTAGGGGTCGAATGAGTACCCTGAGGATGAAACCCCACTAAAGACCGAACAGGCACTAAGGTCGCCTATCCTTGAGGAGAAGCTTGACGGAGCAGGCAATAAGGGATACAGTGTTTTTAGGACTAGAAATAAAGTCCGACTGGAGGTGTAGCTCGGCAGAGCAGGAAATACAGTTACGACTTGAGGTGAAGTTCGAAAACATGGCTATGTGGCTTAACTTTGTGTTCTGCCACGTACAATGAAATCGAATCTCCCCCGTCACCGGAAGGTGTTATTTGGGTATTAATTGTAGTATTTTATTATCCATGTTTTCGGTGACGTTTTACACATATGGAATTTTATTCAAGATTTATGAGTTGAGTATTATGCCCCGCCCGTGTTCTGGGTGTTTCGGAAAATAATGTTTTATCCGCGTTTTTATTATTTGGGAGTCTTACTATTATTCACGTTTTGGGTGAGTTTGGGGTTGAAGTTGCTTTACAAAGGAATGTCTATGTTAGGATACTCGTCTATAAAGGTGTGTATTATTGGAAAATGAGTCGTCTCCATTTAAAGGAAATCATTTTGAAAGATTATAATCTAACCCACATTCTTTCTTTTTAACAAATATATTTATTCATGTTGAGAAATTTTTGAACTCACTAGGCGTTAGCCTAACCTTTTTATTTGTCGGCATGTACATCAGATTCCGTTCGGGTTAGTCCTAGTAACACTGCGAAGAGAGGAGTTCTAGTTGCGTGCTCAAGGAGTGCTTAACTTGTTGAAGTCTTCCGCATTTGTTTTGGGAAGAGTGACTTGTGTTTAGGGTTGAGTAACATCCGACTTCGGTTTAGTCTTTGTATATTACTGGAGTTTATATTTGTTGAGGTTGGTTATAAAACTTTAACTTGAAGTATTCGGAGTTTTGAACTGTAGGAGGAAGTTGTGTTCCTTATTTTGATGTCATATCGAAAATTTTAATTAGTTGCTCTTACCAAATTTGAGAGTGTTACAGAAGAACTCTTCAAGTAAGCACTAGAAGGATTGAGTTTTGAGGTGTTATTCGAAAGGGTAGGCACTAAGAACCACTATGCTTGAGGTGATCCCTTATTGGAAGGCACTAAGTATGTGACTCTTCAGGTGTTATTCTTAGGAATAGACACTAAGGTCAACCGACTCTTGATATGAAACTTGTTAGGGGGGCATTTGGACACTTTGTCTAGAAGTATCATATGAAAATATTGGATAAGTGGCAACACTACTTTTGTGTTCTTGCCACTCTCAATGTATACTGGTGTCCCCCATTGTTTTCAAAGAATGGGTATTCGTGGGCTTGTGACTAATATTTATTATTCCCTTTGGCATATAAAATTGTCATTATGTCCTTGTTTATGATCTTGCATGTTGTTCAAACTCACTAGACTTTTTGGCCTAACACTTGTTTCTTGTTGGCATGTATCTCAGATTCTAGTAGCAGGGTTGCTAGAGAGGTATGACCCGGGATTATAGAAAGCTTTTGGGAATGGCATGGACGCCAAGCGTTGGAATGAGTTTTGGTGGTCTAGGTGACACCCGAATAATTATAGTCCTTTTGAGGAATTATATTAGGAGGTTGTTAACCTCAAACCCAATTTTATTACATATGTATTTAACTTGCGTATATTATTTCCCTTTTGGGCAAAGCTCATATTTTGATATTCAATACCATATTCCTTGCTTTTGTTCGGAATTCTTTTACCCTATTTTTGGGGTGCTACATCAGAACATCGGTAAAAGGCAATTCCAACAGCGATTGGGTTACGCTAGTCTAATTCGTTGTTGTCATATGAAAACAAAAGAAAAAGAGGGTTGGAGTTGATCCAATCAAACAACCATTTAATTAACTTATTTTGTTTCTTCGATCAGTCTCATAATATAACTTACAGCCATACTCATAGAGACGCTATGTTGAGCAGCCAATACACCAATTTCATTGATAACACATGCAACAATAAGCGAGGGGCAAGGCGACCTCCCAATGCGCATACGTCCTTTTTATCTCTTTTTATTCTTAGTTTAGTTCAATAATTAGTTTTATTTTAAGATTCAAGACAGGTTTCCATTTATATCAATCTTTAATTTGCATTGTACATTTCAGTAGTAGCATATTTCTCTTCCTTTATTTTCTTCTTTGGTAATTAGTTTTATACTTTGTGATCTTAGGCTTTGACCATACTAATCTTATGACAAAGACGATTTCATATATTAACCTTTTAACTTTTACTTTCCATAAAATAGATATGAGGGTTAAAGATAGTCTTTAATTATCATTTGTTAAAGTCACAAATTATTGTCTCAGAGAGAACATATGGGTTGTTAAGCCTATGGTAGCGTAATTAGGGCCTATTGTTAGCAGTTTAAGGATCTTAATGAGATTCACAGCTTATATGGTAGCTATAAATGATTGTTTTGTAGTGGTTTAATAATATAGAAATAGGCTTACTTAATAAGCTTGTAGATTAATCCAATTAAAAATCCTCCTAAACAATAACATTCCAAATCTATACAGATAGACTAATCCATATATACAACTTTATTCGTATAATACTTATGTGGCGTTTGTTTTTTAAGTGGTGCTGAAGTCTGAATAAAAAAGACTGTTTGTTTTTTTGGTGCTGAAGTCTGAATAAAAAAGACTGTTTGTTTTTTGGTGCTGGAGTCTGAAATCTGAATAAAAAAATTGTTTGTTTTCGTAAACTGAAAACGTCTGAATATATACTATTGTCTATTTTATCCCTGAAAATGTGATACTATCGAATTTAATTAAATTATACAACTAAAATCAGTCTTCATAACAACTAAAATCAACTGAAATAATACATTAATTGGTTCAGATACTATTGTTTGATTCAGATATGTTAAACAAACAGTTTAGTTTAGTTGGGTTGGTCGTCAATCGTAGGATACCACATTAGCCATATGAGCATAAGTAATCAAATCAAAAACTAATGCTACAACATGAAACTCAAATAACATTTGATCTCAAGTTAAAATTTTCTATTACTACAATCACATATAGGTTACTGAGAAAACAAATCAGTAATCCCAACCAAGCATGTAGATTACAGCTACAACTATATTCAATATTTTTATTTATGTTGGTTTGTTTACACTTAGGCCTGGTTTATAAGCCATCATATGTGAGTAAAAATTTGTTTGATTCGGATTCATGTGACCTGGACAACTGAGAATACATCTATATAATCGAACCTTTCACAGAACCTTTCACATATTTCACACAACCATAAAATCGACCAGTTAGCATAAAATCAACCTTTTGCAGAAGTACAAATCGACCATAAAATCGAAGCATAAAATCGAACCTGCAAGTCCCGATTTGGAGTCGAAGGCGTCGATTTGGAAAGGAGAAGAGAGACGCCGATTTGAAGATCTAGATCTGGAGAAAATCGATTTGGAGTCGATTTGAAGATCTTATGGTTTTTGGTAATCGATTTGAAGACCTAGAGAAAATCGATTTGAAGACCTGGAGAAAATCGATTTGGAGTCGAAGACGTCGTTCGATAATCTGGAGTCCCAGGCGCCGATTTGAAGTTCTAGATCGATTTGGACACGATTTGAAGATCGATTTGGAGATCGAACAAGCTTGGAGCGATTTTTGGAAGGAATCGATGTACTGATATCTTGTGAAAAGCGATGGGTGAAAAAAAAAGAGAAATCTGATTTGGAAGGAATCGATAAAAGAGATAAGTGGAAAAAAAAAGTGATAGATCTCTCACTTTTTCGGTCAGTGCATAATAAGTGTTAAGTACAACTGAATTTTTTTGAAAAAACAAACACACTTAATTGGCCTACCTCTGACCGAATAAGTGATAAAGGGCAATTAAATGTTTTTTTATAAAAAAAACAAACAAGATCTTAATGTAAAACCAACCAAACTGCCCCTAACAGTGTTTTGATAGGGAGAGAAAGATATTTACAGTTTAAATTAAAATATCTAATAATCCAATATTATATAGTCTACTTATTGGGTTCATTTATTGGATCAGTATTATATCATGAAATTAAGGAAATGCCTATATATGTATATGTGTTATACACTTCGGTGTTTCATGTTTGATATGTATTATTCATGTCTTTTTGGAAGTGAATCATATTTATATTTATTTCACGAATTGAATCGTTTTGAGTATGAATGTAAATCAATGGACAATTTACCGTGATGTTGACCATGGTGAAAACCATCATATATATGGAGTCGATACACGGTTAATTACATATATGATCACTTGCATGTGATGTTACGTGTTTAAAAGAAATATAATGCTTCTATTATACACAATTAATAATTCATAATTTTTGGAATTAATTAATTATACACCTAAAAGTAAGCATAGATACAATTAATACAGGTATTATATGTCAGAGTTAACATGTACCTCACTTATGTTACATGCAAGCTAAACCTAATGCCATATGTGCTATGGCGACTTGTACATTATGCATATCTTGAGGTCAAAGCTATAATCCTTCACAAATCACAATGTTGACATACAAAACTGAATCACCACCTTTCATCCTTCACAAGTTATATACATATATTTATATATATGTGTGTGTATATAAATATGCATATATAAACAAAATCCATCGGCCTATAAATAGCTAAAGACCCACCCTTTCTCATGACATATTAACCATTGAAAATGGCAAACAACAAGAGTTTGATTTGCATCATTTTGGCAACATTTGGTGTTTTAGGTGCAATTTCACAAGTGAAAGGTTATTCAAGCGTTTATTGTGGCCCTTACTCCCGTTGCGAACACCAAACCCTCTATTGCCCGTCGGAATGCCCCTCCAGTGAATCTAATGAACCCAAGGCTAAGGTTTGCCGGATCGACTGCTATTCCCCTAAATGCAAGGCCGAATGCAAACGTACGTATATATAACCATATCTTCATTTCTAGCATCTATATCTATCTATATATATATACTATATATTTAAGTTGTTTTTTGGTTTTTATGCACGTGCGCATTATGTACTTGTGCATATGCATGTGTGCATGCATGTTACAAACTACTTGTTTAGATGAATGGCTACCAGGGTAATTCTCAGTTTTCCCTTTTTTTGAAATTTTTCCCTGAACCTGACCATATATATATATATATATATATATATATATAGTCAGGTTCACGAGAAGTTAAATATTTTAGGAAAAGCAAAAAAGTTTCAATGTCATATATGATTACACGAATGATATATAAGCATAATGGTATATGATTATACACATGTTGCATTGACAACAGATATACCCTTAATCATATATGATTATACACACCCAAAGAAGTGTAATCATATATGATATTGAGACTTCTTGCATTATCGTAAAATATTTAACTTCTCGCATGATTCTGTATATATATCTTCTAAGTTCTAATCTTTTAGTTAAGTTTACAAGATCAATAATCTTTTATTCACTTAGGTTCATAAATTAACCCTATGTTACTTATCGTAGAACGTAAGCCAAACTGCAACAGCCCGGGATCAGCATGCTACGACCCACGTTTCATCGGTGGAGACGGCATCGTGTTCTATTTCCACGGCAAGGTTAACCAGCATTTCAGTTTAATCTCAGACACTAACCTCCAAATCAATGGTCGTTTCATCGGCCACCGACCCACAGGCCGAACCCGGGATTTCACTTGGATCCAAGCCCTAGGTCTCCTCTTCAATTCCCATACTTTCTCACTAGAAGCCACCAAATCCGCCACGTGGGACGGCGGACTCGACCATCTCAGATTCTCCTACGACGGCGAAGAGATTTCGCTACCTGTCGGCGGGTTATCCACGTGGCAGTCTCGTGAGGACGGCATCAAAGTGGAGCGAACTTCCGGGGCGAACAGCGTGATGGTGACTATACCGGGAGTGGTGGAGATTTTGGCGAATGTGGTGCCGGTTACGTCGGAAGACGACAAGATCCATGGCTACAAAGTGCCTTCTGATGATTGTTTTGCGCATTTGGAAGTTCAGTTCAGGTTTAGCGGGCTTTCGGACGAGGTGGAAGGTGTGTTGGGGAGGACGTATCGACCGGATTTCAAGAATCCCGCGAAGCCGGGTGTGGCGATGGCGGTTGTGGGAGGAGAAGACAAGTTCAAAACCACGTCTTTGTTGGCGGCGGATTGCGCGACGTGCGTATTCGATTCGAGCAACGTAGCGGCGGAAGAGGAGCGGAAGACAAGGAAGGAGTATGGGACTTTGGATTGCTCCAACAAGGGATTGTTCCATGGAAATGGAATTGTTTGCAAGAAGTGAAATTAAAGATGTTTGAAGATTGATATTGAAATAAAATTATCATATATTAAATGGTTAATTAATAAATGGATAGATTGAGGTTCAATCTCATTGAAATTCATCTTGTAACCTATTTATTGATAACAGTGTTACTAAATTGTAACATTTACATTGTAAACAGTTAAAAAGAAAGTTGAAATTCCATCTTGAAAGCTATTTACAAAAGTGGATGACTCTCTGTGTGCTTGTAACTTTGAAATTCCATTACCAAAATGACATTGGGTTACAACAATAAAGATGTTTTATTCATTTTAAGAAATATGAATGGGAATGGAAATATGGAAATGAGAATGGGAATGGGAATGGGAATGGGAATGGGAATGAAAATGAAAATGGGAATAAAATTTAGATTCCTCTTAACTTGGTCAGGTATAAAAATTAATGGGTCTGAAGTAATTGGTTCATTATATTATATCAAATCAAAACACATTTTTTATTCTCATTGTTAAAAGAGACACCAGGATTTTTTGGAAGGGAGATAAAAAAGAATAAAGTTGCTACTTGCAAACAATGTTTTAAAAACCGGTTTTTTGGTTGACTCGATGTGGTGATCGGGTCACGGTTCAACCGGGTGGTTGACCCGGTTTCAATAAATTCTATGTATTTTTCATTTTCCTACATACACACACATATATATATATATATAACCAAGAATTTGATGTGGAATCGAGCGTGGAGTCGATGATTTGTGAAATTGATTTTTTAACCCTAGCCGCTACCTTACAGTTATACGAAATTGATTTTTTAACCGGGTCAACCCAGGTTTTTCTCGGTTCAATAAGACCGGTTCAACCGGTTCTATCAAAAAACCGGCGGTTCGATCCGGGCCGTAATTTCTCAAAAAACCGGTCGTAATTGACCCGGTCTCTTCACCGGTTCCCGGTTCAACCGGTCGGGTCAACCCGGATTTTAAAACATTGCTTGCAAATAGGTGTGTTCACTAGAACATGGACTTTTTAAAACGGAGAAAATAAAGGTTTGAAATTTGGATTATTTTTTTGTTTCAACAGATTCTACACGAATGAGAAAGTATAAGAGATGTTAAAATTCTTTAAATTTGGATAACGTCTTTTAAAAAACTGTTCTAAAGAGATAAATGGTTTTTTATACCAATTATCATCCATATGGATCTTAAAATTAAATGTTTAGGAGGAAAAGTTAGATTTTATTTAAATTATTGAATATTTTAATAATATAACTAATGTCATAATTTTTAATATGTAAGTTGAATGTAATTTTTTGTTGACGATTTTGATGTTGCATTTTTCACTTTAAATAAATTTTGGAGAATCTAGATTTCTCTTAGCTAATCGGTTTGGCATTACACTTCTTAATCACATAGTTCAGCTTGAAAGCTAATTGATCAAATTCCTATAGTTATAGCTCCCCATAGCTTCTAGACTCTTCCTATTAAAAAGCATTTTAATATTATTTTTTTTCTTCGTAAACCAACGATAGAAAGTAGGTATCTCGCTAATGTCAAAATGAGACTTCCACATCACATGATTGGAATATAAAAGATTTTGGAAGAATGATTTTTTTTATCTCCGATCGAGAAGGTTAGGGCTATAAAAGGCTTCTTTCTCCGATTGTTTATAGAGGAAATAGAGGCCACAGTAGCAGTAGGAAATACACCATGATTATTTTTAAATCCTTCAAGATAAAAAAAAAAACAATGGTTACAGAGTTGCAACAGAACTTCCTTGAAATGCAATTACCTCGGTACTAGGGTAAGTTGTTGTAATTGGCAAATAAAAAAGGAACCCTTTCATGATCGATATGAGGATGGGGAAGTCATTCATAATGCAAGGTTAGTTCAAATCCCATATCATTATACCACATATTTTTAATGTTTTAGGTAGAATATATAGGTGAAATACACCTATATATTTTGCTATGAGATACACCTATATGTTGGTAAAATGACCCAAATACCTCTTAGTTTACGGATAAACTTAATGTCCGTCAAAATCAAATGTCATGATTGTATGCAAATCAAAACATTAGGGGCGTTGATGTAATTTTTCTGAAATGATAATAATACTTGGAGTTTGGATAAAGCACAAAATGATTGGCGTAATTTACTCTTTTATTTATACATCATACATACGGGCCATGAATTTTTATAAATAGTATAACCGGTACTGGATCGTTAGACCACAACTGGTTCCAATTATTCCCGGTCCCAATCGGTCTTGGAGTGTAACGTCCCAAAAATGGGACTAACAAAAATTTTCGAAAAATGGAAACATGGTATGCATGAAATGCCAAAGCACGAGCTCATACAAAAGGAACCATAAATGCCTGTTAATTACAAGTTTGTAATAAGAAGCAATAATAGATGACAACTCTCTAATCTAAATCTCGCTAGACATAAGATTACAAAAAGGTTGTCAACTATGTCCAAAAGAATTATCTTCAATACTGGCATCCCAAAAAGCTCCCAAGCTCACCACTAACGTCGTCTAAGCTAACCACAAGGGCTGTGGCATGGTGGTAAAGGCTTGGGGAGTTCATAGCGCTCAACCCGGGTTCGAGCCCCACTAGCAGCACTTGTGGCCACTGAGGATAATCTCAGGGTTGCACGCTTTAGCAGCTGGGCCAAATGCCCTAATTGCCAGGGATTAGTCTGGGCCATAGGCCCAGGATACCCTATAAAAAAAACATCGTCTAAGCTTCCTTGGCGCTCGCACCACTAGCACCTGAGATACATACCAACAATCAAGTGTTAGACCAAACGGGTCTAGTGAGTTACATATAAACATGGCATACTTGTATGAAGCATATTATGAACAATTATAACGCCCCAATCCCAAAGTCCACACAAGGCCAATCATGGGGGAGACCCATTACACCAATAAGTTTTACCTCAAGTCAATGTACCTTGATGTTCACTCACTTGAGCAACATCCCGAAGGCCCAGTACACTTGAAGACTACCTCCCAGGCATTACTCCAAATGGCGGAGGTCTTGGCGCATACCATTATAGTGGCGCCTAAGACTACATCCTGCTAGTACTTACTCATGGTTCGTCCAACGTACGTACAATGTTTGCCTCTATACATCATTCCATACCCATACGATACATGTATAAGACTTCAACAATCCCAAGCATAATTTAGGTACAAAACTCTAAAGCATGCAAATATTGACCTTTTCACCCATGGCTCATAAAACACATATTATTAAGCCCAAGTACCAATAATAATCATAACATTATTACCCACAATAATCACCAAGGCTATATCTCCAAGAACCTCAAATATGACAGTTAGGTCAAAATTTATCAGGTGATCAGATATTCTACATATACATGCATTATTAACAAATAAACACATAAGGTAAGTATCTCTTTTGAAAATAGTGTAAGAAACTCAAAAACTAACACACCCCTAGAAACTCTAGTGGTTCAAGAGGAGGAGAAAGTGATGAGTGGAGATAGCTAACACACCCCAAAAGCCTTTAATGGAGACTTGAATGCCCTTCAAAGTTTTCACCAACCTCAAGGATGTGGATTAAATGTGATTAAGGTTTTGGGGAAGAAAATCGCCTTTTGCCTCTCTAAAGTCGGACCAAATAAGTGAAGTGAGGAAAGTGGAGTCAAAGTGCCAAAAATCAGGTTTTTAAACCCTCACAGCCCGTCGGCGACAGTGCCCGACGATTGTGCCCATGGCACTGTCGCGGGGCATTCTCGCGCCCACTCCCTCACTCACAGTACAAAGCCCTCGATTGTGACAGGGCGATTGTGCCCTTGTCACTCTCGCGAGGCACTCTCGCCGGGGGTGTACCGAGACCCCCCCCCCCGGCCCGCGATTATGCCATGCGACTATGACCGATGTCATAGTCGCGGTCACTGTCGCACCACCCTCCAAAATCTCGTTTTCAACGATTTCGATAAAAGTAAACCTGTAAGGAACTTATAATAATAACATTTAGCATAACATACCAATCATTACCAAACCAAAATAAAATCTCCACATAAAAAGTAACGAGAACACATTAACATTTATAAAAATTTACCTTGATTTTCCGGGTGTTACATGGAGCAGGTCGGGACCAATTTAACCATCTCTACAAAATGAGAAGGTGGAAGTGACGCAGTATGGGTTTGTGGAAGGATCGACAAACGTCTAAACCTTTTTTATAACGAGAATTACAAAACGTAAAACTCAAATTCAAGAGAATTTTTTCTAAAAAGAAATCTTCTATTAATTGATAACTTGATGAAACAATAAAACCTAACTATCCTATTTATAATCTAAATTAAAAAAAAAAGATAATTATGAAATTCCAAATAAATCTAAATATAATAAATAAATTAATAAAAAAAAGGAGAATTATATGAGGAATGGTGGTGTCACGTGAGGATTTGAGTGTTTGGGTGGAAATTGGATGCATGGTCAACAGTATGTGAGCCGCTTTTATGAAATCAACAGTGTCCAATGTGAGTTTTATGTGAGTTAGGCCACATGCAAGTCACTTTGGTTTATGTGGTGAGTTTTATGTGAGTTAGGCCACATGCAAGTCACTTTGGTTTATGTGGTGAGTTTCATGTGGGTTAGGCCACATGTAACTAACATCAAACTCGTTCCTGCCGTTGTTTACAATTCTCAATTTGTTTCTCAATCTCTCCCGCAACTCCCTCTATATCAGGAAGAATCGACTAATGCAACACAACAAACTTAGGGACCGTTTACCAAACGATTACCTAGATAAGCACTATCAAGTCATATTACCTTACCAGTGAAAATCGCAAGGACCAAGAATTCTACCCAGTAAGAGCTAAAGCAAGGTTCAAGAGTCTTAGGCCTTGTTTGTTTTTTATAAAAAAAGCACGTAATTGCCCCTTATCACTTATTCGGTCAGAGGTAGGCCAATTAAGTGTGCTTGTTTTTTTCATAAATTAAGATTCACTTAACACTTATTTCCCACTTACCGAAAAAGTGATAAACCTATCACTTATTTTCACTTTTTTTTGTCACGCCTCCATCAGATTAGAGACGCCTCCATCTCCTTCTTCGAACCCAATCGATCGTCTCCTTCTTCTCACGCAGCCATCGACTTCGATCTCTTTAGACCTACTTGAAAACAGCAGCGATTTCGTTCTCTTCTCCAGCAGCGACTTCGATCTCCTCTCTTCTCCAAGGTATCTCTTCTCCGGTGTTTGTTTGTTTATTGATCCTTTTTCTAGTTGCATTTGTGATGATAATGTGTTAACGAAGATATGTACTCGTGATTAGCTTTGTTGGGTCTGGATTCATGGGATGATCGCTTTAGGATGGTGACATCTACCTGAAACAAATTTTTGATATAAAATTTTGACATCTGGGTCTGGATAATTGTTTCTTATTAATGAGAAAAATAAATATTTGGTATTTAAAATCAAGAACATAGCCAATCAAAGTATTTATGGTTAGTTCGATTTCTTGTGTGTGTGTGTGGAGATGATGATGGGTATTTGTTTAAATGTCGATTTTTTGCTTCGATTTTGTTTAGATGATGATGGGTATTTGTTAAACGTTCGATTTTGTTTAGATCTTCATAAGATTGATGATGATTATTCTATATAAATTTATGTTTTTTAGATATGTTTTTTAGATGTGTTTTTTAGTTTTTTAGACGTGTTTTTTAGATGTGTTTTTTAGATATGTTTCTATATAAAGATGTGTTTCTGTAATGTGTTTGAACAAATTTATGTTGATCGAAAAAACAACCCCTATTTCTTGATTTTAGTTGTTATAAGACTTTTTTCATGTTTTCTATTGTATCTGAACCAATTAATGTATTTCAGTTGATTTTAGTTGTTATGAAGACTGATTTTAGTTGTATAATTTAATTAAATTCGATAGTATCACATTTTCAGGGATAAAATAGACAATAGTATATATTCAGACGTTTTTAGCTTACAAAAACAAACAGTCTTTTTTATTCAGATTTCAGACTTCAGCACCACTTAAAAAACAAACGTCACCTTACCCTGTAAGTGAGGGTAAAGACTCTTATCACGGTTAACACTTATCGAGAACATCTTACATACAATACTATTTTGATGAACTAAAATCTTACCCAATAAATAAATAATAGTATTGCATTTTACTAGTAAACACCCTTAAATTAATTGAATCGCCGAATCGGGCTCATTGATAAAAAAAACCCCAATAAACCCAAATTAATAAATCAGGCTTGGGCTCTTTGGTGAAAAGCCCAATAAGGCCCAAATGGTTCCATCGAAAACCGACCATCCAGCAACTAATCTAACATGGTGGGCCCACCCTAACAGATCTCACCGAATTATAGACAGGCATCTCCCACCTACGTGTCACGGACTTCCCCTTTTCATCTTCTTCCAAACCCACAAAACCAAAATCCACACCACCTCTCCACAAATCACTTGTCCACCATGCATCAGTACACGTAAATATCTCTGGATCAAGTAATTTTGATTCTGGAAAAACTCCCCCAATTTCTTACATACAAAAATCCTTCATTTTTGCACTCTGTCACCATTTTGTTCGCCAACTTTCCATTTTCAAGATTCTTGATTTCTTTCCCCTCATTTTCCACTCTTTCAAGATCATCATCATCAACAACTTTATAAAATAAAATTAAAAAAAAACCCACAAAAATTACCCACCGGAGAGTGCATATTAATCTCTGGCGACATTCCGATCATCGGAAAAAACAACAACAAATATGGCACGTGGTCTCTTCGCATGCTTCCCAAAACGCACCTCCTCTTTGGTTATCAACAAAACCACCACCACCACTTCACACGACAACCCCACGACGGATCTGACGGCGGAGGAGCTCCGGCGAGGTGGGCCGGTGGTGGTGGAGCTGTTCTCGTCGCAAGGGTGCGCCACTTCGCCGGCGGCGGAGGTTTTGTTCTCGAGGGTTGGAAGGGGGGACTTCAATCTTGAAGTTCCGGTGATTTTGATGGCGTTTCATGTGGATTATTGGGATTATAATGGGTGGAAAGATCCGTTTGGATCGAGTCAATGGACGGTGAGACAAAAGGAGTATGTGGAATCGTTGAATCTTGACGCCATTTTTACACCTCAGGTGGTGATTCAGGGGAAAAACCAGTGTATCGGAAACGATGAAGATGCTTTGATTTCTTCGATTGTTTCTGCTTCAAGATACCCTTCTCCGGCGTTTCAGGTGATGATTTTACATAAACCCCTAATTTGTCATTTGTTATTTGTACGGAATTTGGTTTTTAGATTCATGTATACGTATAGAATCTGATATCGATTACCTGAGTGTTTATATCATGGTAAAGATGGGATTTTGAGACTGGGGTTTGGTTCGTGTCTAATTTCTTGATTTTCCGGCCAACTTTCTTTCAACATGTTTTGATTATTTGTAAAATATTTAAAACACCCAATGTCTTTTTAGTTGAATTTCACTCTTTTAGGTGTTTTTTTAAGGTCGGTTTCAAGAGATTTTTTTTTGCGTTCGGTTGATTTCAAGTGACTTATTTTTGGTTGATGGCACTTTTATTTTCTAGAGTAAATTACATTTTTGTCTCTGTGATTTGTTGAAAATTACGATTTTTGTTCCGGTGGTTTAGCAATTATGGTTTTCGTCCATGTGGTTTTTAATTCGTTACTATTTTCGTTCTTATAGTTTACAATTTATTGTTGTTTCGGTTCGTTTGTAATTCGTTACTATTTTTATTCTTATGAGTTACCATTTATCGTTGTTTCAGTCCCTATGGTTTACAATTCTATATTGTTTCAGTCATTTATACTTAAAATGTAGGAGTTAGTTCAGGGATGAAAATAGCAATAAATTGCAAACTATAGGGACGGAAATTGTAATTTTAAAACCATAGAGACGAAAATCGAATTTATTAACAAACCACAGGGACTGACATCGTAATTTACTCTATGTTTTAATATCTCCGAGCACCCCTCAAAAGTTGAATGTGTGCACCACCCAAAAAGAATTCTACTTGTGAAAATTGGTTTAACGGGTGCACAATAGGTTCTCCCCTGCTCGAACCCGTATTAAGAATACAATAACATAATTGGATCAAATCGTTTGATGGTTGTAGGCAACATTCGAGAGGCCAACGACGGAATCTTTGCAAATCTCCCTGAAAGGAGCGTTGAGGGCCAAGGTCGAAGGCCAGGGAGCAGACATCATGGTGGCGCTCTACGAGAGCGGGCTCGTGACCGATTGCCAGAACGGTGAGAACAAAGGCCGAATGCTAGCCAACGATTTCGTGGTCAGAAAGCTCACGAAGCTCTGCTCGGTCAACAACGTCCCTCCCAAGAAGACACTTACCGGAACCCTGGATTTTAGCCTTTGGCAAGGTTTCAATAGCGCCAAATGCGGTGTTGTCGTGTTTGTTCAGCAACATGGATCCCGTCATATATTTGGTTCCCAGCGCATTCCGCTCCCTGCAAATATCTGAGTTGGTGTTTTCGTAGCGGATTAATTTGTTTGACCATCGATTATGATTTTTTGCGTGTTTGAATGATTGAAGTAGCTCGATCGCCCGGCTTTTGTTGTACAGTATGCTGTGGGTAATTGATTTCTTTGTTAGTTTGATTGTGGAATTTGGGTACTTAAATCTGATAGATTACTTCATGAATGCAATTTCTTAAAACTTAGCTCAAACCTTCATTTGGGTTTATGTTTTTCAACACACACTTGCATATATAACATCAGCATAAGCACAAAGGCAAGATAAAAAAACATGGAACACTGGTTTTAAGAGTCTCAGATCAGCTAAACTTGGATCATTTCTTTTCCAGATATATTGGAATCTTCTTTTTTTCTTACCTAAGAGCTCTTTTTAGGAGTAATCTGATGATGTTCTTTATACTTTTGTCTCTGATACCGTTGAGCTTATTGATATGGACCCCAGCAACTCAAATAGGCTACGGTCCTCAATGATTCCTCGACGTCTTTAGGGTTCTTCGCTTTGCTTGATGGATCCAATGCAACTGGATACAGACACGCTTGGGGCACCGATGGACCAAGTGCTTGCCAAAGTGTGTGCGATCGGGATCTAAATGAGAGATGTCGGAAACCTATTACAGTTCCTATTGTCACAATAAAGCAAGCGTTGTTGACGAGCTTCATTTCTGCGGTTTTGGAAGTCAAACGAACGATATATTGGGTTTGTTTGATTTGCAGCGATGAAGATGTTTTCTCCTTGAGGTTTTGGATGTGGGTATTGTTGGGAAAGCTTTTGGGTATATTTTTTTGAGATTGGGAATGTGAATGTGAAGGTAGGTTTATATAGAGCTAGAAAAGGTTGGAGGTTTTGAGAAAAGATAAGGGTAGACTAAATACATGTCTATATATTGCTAAATATATATCTATCTACTAACTTTCTCATCACACACGTCAAATCAAAACTTACGTTTTATATTTTCAATGTATGATTTGAACTGATTTTGATATAAATAGATATGTTGCACACCAATAAGATAAACCAATGGACGAAACCGGGTACACTATATTGTCTCATTCTTTGTGGCTCCATGCAGGGATGTCGTAATCGAGTATTGTCTTATGAACCTTATTCAGTGTACCCGTACAATCTACCCATACTGTCTCATCTTTCCCCCTTTTTGTTTTCATTTACAATCCGATAAAGTTCAGTGGAGATACAGAACCAGTAATCCTAAATTTCATTTTGAAAAAATAACACAATTGACATGGAAAATTCAGCTGCAAATTAACTATTACCAAAGTAGGTTCGGTTGAGACTGCATTGCGAACCGAGAAACCACAGAAAGTGCGCCACATTTACTGGACTGATGAATGTTATAAAAAGTTCACGTCTATTATTCACGATGAATAGAAACACTTGGCGCCATCTTGGTGGTTCCCCGGTTCGCACTGAAAATGCGGTTCTCAACCGAACTTTTCTTCTATATCGTAGATATAAAACTTAATAAAACATGGAAAAGCAAAGAAATTTATATGGTTATTTATTCAAGCATTGAATTACATTGTTACACATTCTGAACTTATTGATAAAAATAAGGTTCATCATTTTACAAGGACATATTTTACCGATTCTCATCCAATAATGCTTATGTTTACACATCGACCAGCATTACTAAAAACCTCCATGAAACCTCTATCAATTCCGACATAACTGGTGCATGATGGGGTCGAGGTGGTGGAATTGGTACCAATATATGTCACAGGCAAAACAACAAATTTACGACACAAGAGAAACTTCCTCACACCAAATCTACAGCCTCAACCTTTTGTCGAGCAAGGTATTTCTCCCTTCGTTCTTTCTGAAATAAAAGATGATCAAATAACAAAACTTAGTGACGGAGTTATATCAAAATATAGCTGATATCAAGTTACTTCTACTCCATAGAAAAAAGACAAAACTTTGGCTACCAATACCAGGGTTAGATATACCAATGTATGAATGCTTTTAACAAACAAAAGAGTTCCAAATTGAGCTATTCAAGATATTAATGTTAATTTTGAGTTTGAAAGGTAGAAACTTTGATCGTAAATGTTAGTGTAGCCCTATTTATTGATTGTACAAGAAAAAAAAGCCTAATATTAGTTCCAACATATATGGATGTGAAATGGTCTAAGTGTAGCCGATGTGAGACACTCTAACACCCCCCCCCCCCCCTCCAACGGATGTGTGCCAGAGTGGTAGACATTGGCTCTTATACCATGCCAGAAGTGGAACCCGTTACTTACTCTTGAAAAAATCCCATGAGGAGAGAAGGGAAGTTCCAACATATATGGATGTGAAATGGTCAAGTCTAGCCGATGTGGACCTCTTAACACTTAAAGAGTAAAAACTAAGTTGTATGCTTAATTAAAGTGCATGAAAGATTCTATAGAGAGAATACACACATAAATTGTTAGCTTCTTAAATCAGCCAGATGACAGAACTAATACAAAAGAAGGTAACATTGTAACCTAAAGATTTTTCAGCATCTCAGTTTTATTATCAACTTGTAAGCATATCCGTGTGGCATGTATTAATGGGTATTAGTGTGTGTGAGATGCTGAATATATGTTTTATTGTACTTTTTAATCAGCAAATGGTGTTATGTATGTTTGTTTACGTTTCTCACAAGTCTGGAACCCATAATTAACCAGACGGGCTCCCTCAAAAGGCAGGATTTGGTACCACAAGGCCGAATGCCATTATGGAAAATGTACATTAAAATAGTCCCATGCTTATTGTATACAGAATGCTAGTAGGATGATCACAGCACAAGAAGCAATAACTTACCCATTCATCTATAATAAGTCCTTGGCCAACAACTTTTGGACTTGTATCCACTTGAGGTTTTTTGTGTAATTCTAATTCAGCCTCAGCTTCAGCCAGTTGATGCTTTAGTTTTTCCAATGCCTGAATGCAACAATCCTTGTGTCAATTTCATATTATGATCGATCATATAACAGAACGCAGCTAATATAAACAACCAATAATTAATGATGATGAAGCAATCATCAACTTACAGGGGTAGGGCGTTCCGCATTCAAGAAAATAACACGTAATATTCTCTCAACTACTACTTCATCCTTTTGCTCCTCGAACTGTAAGAAAAAACAGAGAATGTTAAAAGGGACAACCACTCCAAAGCTCATCTGCTTTACAAAGGGTAAGGGGGTGAAGTCTCTCTGCAGAATTCCCCCTGTTTCGTTCAAAGAGGCTGTTTCCACAGTTAAACCCTCAAAAGGGAGCAAGCACATTGGCTGCTCTAAGGCTTGCCCCATAAAGAATAAAAGGTTTATCATAAAATTACCATGGTAATTGCTTCCCCTTTGAAATTATAATTTTCTAATATCCAACCCTAGCCTATAGAATTATAATTTTCTAATATCCAACCCTAGCCTATAGAATACAATCAATTTAGGATTCAGCACAAATCAATCGAAAAGAGGCATCAATGACCCAACAGAAAATTTGAACCACTCCAACTGTCCATGTGGTAAAAACTAATACAACAGCTAATTCATAACAAGATTCACCTTCCAGAAAAACAAGTCCATATCTCCAAAAATTCATTACACAGCTCATTTAACAATACACATGTGTCAATAAATACTTTGCACGCCCTGTGTGAGTGATATCATCAAGCTCACACTATTACATGAAATTTAATAGAAAGTAATCATCTAAACTTTTATAAAATTATTCTTAAGACATCGAAAGGTTTGTACTAAAATTTAGATAGACAAACAATCAAGGCCATGAAAAAAAGAACAAATGTACCATACAGTCGGCAGCCAACCTTGGTATAAAAAATTTTAATCAAGTGGAGGAACAGAAAGCATGGTTGTGTTCTTGCAACTTGATGATACAAAATTACATATACATATAAAATCCGCCTATGATTGTCGTTCTAGTTCCATGTAATTATCATCTGCCACTCCAATACTACCCATTGTACTCATTAGGAAATTTTTGACTGTGTATATAGAAATACTTTGCAAAGGGTATTACATAGCCCTGCAATACTGCTCACAAAGGGTTCTCATGAAAATTTCAGACTTGAATGCAAAGAGAACATAAAAATTTGCGAGAAGAAAGCAAAATTGCTGACCATAAAGCTTTACAAAAACTAATGAAATGCTCAAGAGAATCCAAAAAAGTTACCAATTCAGGCACATAGTCGATTCCTTCTTTGACCTTGAGGCTCATGATCTTGAACTTAACCTTGCTCCTTTTATCCAACTGTTTTTCGTTTTTTTCTGGTTGCTCAACGAACTTGAAAACTGTCATCAATTAATGTCAGATGAGCACATAAATGCCGCTAATTCACTTGGAACATCATATGCTACAATCCATATCCACACGGTTATGCAAATAGAGATCATTACCTGTTGCAATAGTGCTTTCCCCAGGAGCCAGAATACCACCAGGAGGTCGCATATAACAGCTCTTTGGCGCAGTTGTTTGAAACTAAAGGCGTTAACCCAGAAAACACAATTGGTTTAGTTAGCATAGTTGATCTCGGAAAAATACTCAACAATTTAGTTTTGTGCTGAAGAAATTCCATTTATCAGACTTTTAAATAACTCATCCAATCGTCCATGGATGCTCATATAAATTAAAGCAAATATGACATGGGATACCTTAAAAGCAACATGAGAACTGCAATGGTTCTTGATCCGAACCGCACTTTTCACCTGTTTACCAGGCTCATCTTCAACACCAAAAACCATAGTAAGCAATAAGACATGTAATAACTAATAAGGAATATTTTTCTCCAATCAAAGCGTTGTAAATCAATTAAGAGTAGTGCTATAACTTAAACTTCCTCCTAAAAATGCTCCTTCATGCAAAAATCTAACTGTCACATGATTTTGCAATGTGATTTTGTTCTTTTGAGAGGGACTTGCGAAGTGATTTTAAGACGATATCTACGAGCATATAGCATTACTGATCAATTAATGTATTCATTACGAACTTAGAAATCTCCAACGGTAAATGCAATCAATGTACATAACGAAACGATTAAACGAAATATCAATGAGAATATTGAATCAGTAAACAACAGAAAGCAGTTCAGTCGACTTCATTAAATTACGAACAATAAAAAGATAATTAACATACGATCATGATATAACATGAAGCAATTACTCACAAGGAAAGTAAAGGTTGTTAGCCGGATCAAGGCGGAGCCTTCGCCTAGTCGGAAGGAGCGATTTCGCCACCGACGATACCTTATTGGAAGACCGACCGTTCGATGCAACGCCGTTTTCGTGGCTTTTCCGACTCTGAAATTGAAGATTCTGCGTTGAGGAAGAAGCTGTTCCAGATTGCCAAAACGGACATAGTAACCAGGGCTTTCCGGCTGAATGAGAAAGCCGGTGATCGGATATAGGCATTAAGTAACTTACGACGGAGTTCTACCTTATTTATGATATAAATTCACACCATACAGATAACGTATATTATCTCCGGTAGACGGAATTCAAGTTTTCCGGTGACGCTACGACCTCCGTTTAGCGATGACGGACTTCAGCTGAATGATTTTGGAACGTAATTTAATTTTGTTTTGATGTCCGAGGTCTCACCCTTTGGTGTTCATCATGCAAGCATCAGGAACTTGAGCTCTCTGCCTTCTGTTTGTACCTCTGTACTCAAGTGGACCTTTTCTGACAAATGACATAAATGGAGCCTAAAATTAAGCTTTCTTTACATATACACTCCTTTAAGTTATAAATATTTTAATTTCTACCCCCAAAGTTTTGTTCATCATGAACAAACTCCCTCCTATGCATTGACGGATCTAGGAGTTTTTTCATACGATAGCACCATATTTCATATAGTTTTTATCGACGTGTTTTCATATTTTTACCAACCTTCAATATTGTCCGATGTGTTTTTAGCCTAATATCATCGTTTATGGGGATTTTTAAAAGGTTCTTTGCTTGATTTCAAGATATTTTTAAGTTTTTTAATTAATTTCGAGTGATTTTTTTTTCTGTTTTTTTGATTGATTTCAAGAGTTTTTTTTTCTTTTTTGGTTTATTTCAAGAGTATTTTTTGGTATGTTGGTTGATTACAAGGTACAGTTGCATTTTCTAAAACAATACGGTTGCATCTTTCAAACATAAATTTGTTTACTTTACGGTGGAGGAACAATACGGTAGCACGTGTCACCGTTGGCACCACTACAAGTCTGCCCCTACTCCTATGTAGTTTTTTATAAGGGATATTGATATGGTTCTTTATTTGAGATACTTTTTCAAAATAATTATTTGATTTTGGCTGATAGATTTCGTAAGAATGTAAATTAGATTTGTGATCATTGTAGTATTTATGAAAAAAATTAGTTTAGGGGAGATAAGTGCAATTTATGCAAAGTATTGTGGAGGAATTTTAATTTTAATTTAATATTAATAAGCAGGTGTATCCTAGCTGTTTGAAGTGGTTACTCCATGATTAAAACCGACGGCGGTGCCTTGCGAGTATGATTCTCTAATGACGTGTGATCATCACCCAATAACCACAAGCCACGTCAACAATCACAGCCCTTTTCTAGCAAATATGGTGAAGCCGCCGCAGCTTAAGCCTGAGCTGAGCCAGGTGGGTATTTTTTTAATTCTTTTACAAATTTTAGTATTCATAGCGAATGATTACCGATCGGTTAACAGCGGACCGCTTTACCACTGAGCTATCGAGGAACAACGGGGAACATTTACCTATTTATATAACAGATCGTATGGTAGGCCACAAATTGAGGATGGCTCTTTATGATACTATGCAATTTGTACAACCAGATGTACATACAATATGCATGGGATCAGCCGCTTCAATGGGATAGAAGTAAGCCCTACAGCTAATCCAGCAGCAAGAACGGAAGCGACAAAAATCAGGCCTTTTCGATCGAAGAACTTTTTTTTGTCTTGGTCCCAATTCAACACCCACGTTCTACCGAACTGAACTAAAAGCGCTTTCTTATCATAAAATGTTCCAGTGAGAAGCGTGAGAAATGGCTATCGACCGTTGGATGAGAAATGAACACACATTAGGATGAGATGCACCGAAATGTACCGGATCAATTCCCTTCTAAGGCGCAATTCATGGGAGGGCTTGAGATTAAAAGAGATCAACGGTTCATATCCAATTCTCACGCTTCTCACCATTAACTCAATTTTTCACACGATGATTCGCCTCATAGCGAATATCTATAACAGATTCATCAAAATAGAGAATATGAAGATTTTGAGAATTTTGGATATGTTTTTTGTTTCAATAGATTTTTCAAAACTTTTCAAAAAATATGAGAAAAAGGGTAAAATTCTTCAAATTGGAAGAAATTGTAAAAATGATTACAATAAAAGATAAATGTTTTTAATTATTCCCATAAATAGGAAACTTTAAAATTATTTTTTTAGAAACAAAATTAATATTTTATTAAATGATTGAAATATTTTAATAATATAATCAATTCTGTAATATTTAAAATGAAGAACCTGTTGAAGTTGTATGTATTTTTCTTTTAGAGATTTTGAATAAATTTTGAAGTTTCATTCTCGTAATCTCAATGAGAAAAAGAATAAAAATAATTTTTCTTTCATAACTCATAAGCAATCATTTTTGAAAAATTCTCCGAATTTGAAAATTTTCAGCTTTTTCTCTATTTTAGAGAAGATTTTAGGGTATCTATTGAAACAAAAATCCATAAAATTTTCATGTTGAAAAAATCTGTTAATAATGAAAGTGAATCAATTTAAACCGTTTGATCCAATTTTTTTAAATAAATATTTATGTTTTATGTATTTTATTTCTTACTAGAAGTGTACTCGTGCAATGCCGCTAGATACATTACGGTTTTAATGTTTCATTTTATTTACATTATGATTTACATTACGATTTTGTCGATTTACATTATGATTTTGGATGGTTGTGAGAGAGTGATAATGATTTTTTTATATAAATTTGTTTAATTTAGACTTAATAATATAATGTAATTTCTTTTGGTTTAATAATATAATTTTTTTTATAAAATATTATGTTAGATTTTTTAATTATATTTTATATTTTTATATTTAAAATTTGATTTTTATTCTATATTTAATTATGCTGAGAGCTATTTTAGGGAGTTAAAGTGGGAAATGATTTTAGGAGAGTTAAAATGGTTAAATATAATGATTGAAAATTAATAAATAGCATTAAATGTAGTACATACAGCTTTAATGGTTGTTTTTTAAGTAATTAACATTAAATAGCGGTACATCAAGCTTTAAGACTTGTTTTTAAGAGTTTTTTATGTCTGCTTTATAATATAGTATAGATTTGATAAAACAAATATTGAATTAAGTTATTTTTGTGCTAATAAATTGAAATTGTCACGTGTAATTAAAGCATCTTTAATGGAGATTTATATAAAAACCTACATAAAACTCCACAATAGTAGTTTTTATAAAACCTTATTTTGTGGGTCTCATGTATAATATAAGTTAAATAAATATATATACATATTAACTTATAGGGTTGGGTTCCAATGAGAAGTTGAGGTTAACGTAGGAAGTGGTTATCAACTGTTGGATAAGAAATTGATGCACATTAGGATGAGATGCATGGAGATACACCGAATCAATTTTCTTCTAAGTCGCAATTCATGGGAGGACATGAGATTAAAAGTGATCAACGGTTCAGATCCACTTCTCACGCTTCTCACGTTAACCGCAACTTTTCACACGATCCTTCGTCTTAACTTATAGAGGATATAGAAGTCGAGAAAATACATAAAAACTAACAAAATGTCACTTTATACAAAGTTGAAAGTAAGAACCAAAGTTCTTGTACAACGATTTAAAGGATGTGAGATTTTTATAAAAATTATATCCGATAGTAATTCTTATAAAAACTGCACTTTTTAGTTATAAGAACTTTTAATTGGAAATGCTCTCATTTATATGATATAAAACTCAAATCCCATAATATTTGTATGCTAGACACTTGTCATGAGATCGGTTGGTTGGTTGGTTGGTTGATAGGCATAATAAATACATATAGATAGCAGATAAATACTTTAAATAATATACTCTAGCGTCTCCAACAACTATGTTAAAATGAAAAAAATTAGGATTTTAGTATTTTTGTTGCTCCAACAACTATGTTATCCTCTATACTAAAATAAAGAAAAGAGGTGAGAGATTGTAAAAATTTCTAAATTTAGAGAAATATCTAAATAGATAGTTTCTCCCCAAAACTAATTATTACCCCTAAAAGCAAAATTTTCATCTCCAGACTTTCTATATATTGAATATTTTAATAATATAATTAAATAAGTTGAATATTTTAATAAGATAATTAATACTATAGTTGTTAAAATAGAATAGCTGTTGTTGGAGTTTGATGCAAATTTTTCTAGAGATTTTGATTTTTTTACTCTATTTTAGAAAGAAAAAAAAAATTAGCATAGTTGTTGGAGATGCTCTCAGTTTTTAAATTAATGTTCACAACGAAAATATATAATTATTACATTCTTTAAATAACAAAATGACACTTTTATCCTTAAATAATGAAAAATAAACTTTCTGTTTTTCATAATTAAAAGTATAATAGAAAAATAAGCATTTATTTCAAGAGAGACTAAAATAAAAATATAAACAATTAATTTAAATGAAAAAAAAAATCTTTTGTTCTTATTAAAATTTAAAACTTGTTTGTTGGATGAATTTGTAACGGATTTTGATACATAATCTTTATTTGGATTTAAAAATAAAAGATTTTAATATCCAACAATGTTTCATGGGTGAAAATTGTATTAAATTGTATATTAAATGAAATATCAAATTGAAATATTTAAAATCAAGTAGAGTGATGTGATGATTGATGAGGGCGGTGAGGGTGAGTTGTAGGTCATATTCCCTATACCCCATGGTGGATATCACATTAATGGTTCATAATGCACTCATCATCAAAACCAATTAGTGTTTATATTAATAAAATTCCATTGAGAATAATGAATTAAACAACTTAACATTATCATCAATAAAAAAAATATTGTCCAATTTAAACATACGTTATAACATTTAATTAAATGTATAAGTTTTTTATATGTTCATGACATATGTAATATAGTAATAATGCTAAGAGCATACACAATCATGAACTTCTTAAGAGGTTCATGACCTTACCATATCAGTTTTCTCTCTTTGTCAGATCAGTTTTTTCTTTCACACATATTTCATAAACCTTTTACTCTCAATAATGAACCGGTTCATAGTTTATATAATAAAAATACAAAAATAAAATTTATAATGATTAAAAAGTACATATTATAGTTAAAACCCAATAATTAAAATTTACTAGAAGCGTATTCGCGCAATGTAGCGAAATACATCACGATTTTAATGTTTCGTTTTATTTTTTGTTTTTTTTGTCGATTTACAGTACGATTTTGGATAGTTTTGAGAAAGTGATATTGTTTTTTTTTATAAATTTGTTTACTTTAGGTTTGATAATATAATGTTGTTTATATAAAAAAAATAAGTATTTTGTTATAATTCAATTATTATCTTATATATTTTAATGACATCTACAAAATTTTAACAAATTACATATTTAATATTATAATTAAAACAAATTTATAGTAATATAATATATTAATTAATAGTGATACATGGAAGAGTATGCATAAAAGGAAGGTCATGTACATACAAAATTGGTGGGTATTAGAAGTCTGCAATAATAATATGTATCTTGTGCTTTGATACTTGTAAATTTAGAGATTTTTAAATTTTTGCATAAAACGATGATACCTTATGTGTAATAATTTGTATTTAAAAGTTTTTTATCTATGCTTTATAATATAGTATAGATAATAATTTAAAAAAATAAAATCTAACACTAATAAAAAATTATAAAAATTAAAAATTTATAATGAAAAAACTAACAAATATCAAATAAAATAAAATCAACAACAATCATTTAAAAAATTAAAATAACAATATAATTTGAAGTTATGACAATAAACTTTAAAAAAAATCAATATAAAATTAAATTTATTTAAAACTAACTGTTGATGTCCATAGAAAAAAATATTATTTGTTTATAATTCTTAATATTTTATTCATTGAAATTTTAAAGTAATTAATTTGATAATAGTGGACCCACCATTTATGGGGATGAAACGGTATATCATGTTGATTATTAATTGTTGTTTTAGTAGAATCATCAAAGTATATGTTGAAAATGTAATTATGATGGTTACATAATTTTATGTGAAAAATATTTACATATGTGATTTTATTATCTATATCTATACTATATTATAAAACAGAGATAAAAAAACTCTTGAATAAAAGTTATTAGGCACAATGTACAATCATTTTATCCAAGATTTTAAAAATCTCTTAATTTATAAGTTTCAAAGCACAAGATACATATTACTACTGCAGACTTCTAACACCCATCAATTTGGTATGTGCAGGATCTTCCTTTTATGTAGACATTTTCATTTATCATTATTTAATTAATATATTATATTACTATAAATTTGTTTTAATTATATTATTAAATATTAATTGGTTATTTTTTCTAGATGTCATTAAAATATATAAGATAATCATTGAATTCTAACAAAACACTTAATTTTTTTATATAAAAAACATTATATTATTAAGCCTGAATTAAACAAATTTATAAAAAACATAATCACTTTCTCAAAACCATCCAAGATCGTACTGTAAATCAACAACAAAACAAAAAATAAAATGAAACATTAAAATCGTGACGAATCTCGCTGCATTGCGCGAGTACACTTCTACTGTTAAATAAAACTTTTATTTAAGCGTAATGGGTTTATGACAATCCCGACCCATGTATGGGAATTGAGGTTTATCTATAATTTCAAATGTCACACATAAATAAGGTGATAAGTCAAAGTCAATTAATCAAAAAAATTTACTTGGAGTTGGAGATTACTTGATAGTAACAGAAAGAAAACCTTATTATTTTTTGTTATAAACACATACTAGAAATCTAGGGTTTTGAGCTAGAAGCTAAACATATTCTGATAACATTCATTTTGAGTGTTATTTACACATTGTTTGTGTGTGTTTTTCTTTAATTTTGGTGTGTGTTTTCCTTTTACGTGTTCATGTTTCTCTTTTTTATTTATTTATTTTCATTTGGAGGTGTTGAGGATAAAAGTTTGTGTTTTGATGGTTGAAAACATCATTTTTGGGCTAAATGTTGGACTGCAGAAAGTGGCCACTTTGTCGCCACGTTGGTAAACGTTGTAAATCCGAGGACAGCTGAAAAACATCATATTTTGCATGTATTTTTATGTCTAGTTCAGCTGCATAAATGCTTTCTTAAAGGCTAAGCTTTAGAAACCAAGGGGATGAAGAGAAGACAAAGGATAAAAGCAAAAAGTTGGTGGAAATATATCAATGCCAAAAATGCCTACCTAAAAGCCTAAATGAGATAAAGCAAAAGATAAGCTTTCATGAGAAAATAGATGAAAAAGGCAAGGAACCTTTTGGTAAAAGAAAGCTTGAACTCATTGAAAGGTTTTGTGGGTAAAATCCTCCACCACCCTTTTCATCTTCCACTATAAATTGAAGCCATGGATGTCATTTGAAGAGAGCTCCAACATGTAGCATAATTCAGCTATTGTTCTTTCTTTTTTTCTCTTAGATAGTTGTAGTTGTAATTTATTTTCTAGTATTTAATTTCCAGCTCAAAGTGGCCACGTTGTCGCCACGTTGGCAGCAAATTTTAAGTTTCATTTATGCAATTTAAGTTTATGTTCTCTCCTTCTTCTTTCATGTCTTTTACTGTTATTATGAACTAAACACCCCTCTGGGTGTGGGTATGAGCCAAGGCTAAGACTAGTAGGCAACACTTGGGTATTGCCATCTTTGCTAACTCTTAAACTTGGTCACTCGAGTCGGGACTTCAACTCAACGCGGACAAGCCGATCACTTGTTAGTGTTAATATTAGATCTTAGACCTCGAGAGGGGCAGATCCGAAATACGGCTTGAGTGATGCAAAGAAGATTTGAAAAAGTCTTTTATAACCACGTAGAGATACGGGTTTTTGCATGATTTTAACTAAGGTTCAAATGTCGGTCGATATGGGTGTCACAAAGAGATTTGGGCGTCTATATCTATACTGGTGGAACTGAAATCCTTAGAGGTTTACTTAGTTAAGTCAGCAAGTCTTGAGTTGGCCAACGTGGTGACAAAGTGGGTGCAACGTGGCCACGTTCCGAGGAAACTTATTTTCGAGAGAAAAAGGTTTTTAAGGCTGTCGTGTGTCATTTTGTTTCTGACCAAGTTGTTACTACATCAGTCTTAGTTAATGCTTGTACCCACATCCTCCCTTTTCTTTAAAGTATTTGTTAATTGTTAAAAGCACCAATCTCGCTCAAAGATATTTTCTTCTTCTCTAATTGAAACCATTGTATTCTCGACCTACTACTCGAAACTTTGAAGTCTGATCCCTGTGGATACGATCTCGGTATTTTTACCACTTTATTACTTGTAGCGATCATAGTGTCCGGTGTGCACTTGCACCGCCACTGTGGCAACATAGTGGCCACTTTGTGGACCTATACGATTTTCCGCTATCAAGTTTTTGGTGCCGTTACCGGGGATTGGCGTATTTACAGAGTTTCTTGAGTTATAGGTTGAGTTTTTCATTGGTTCTTCTTTCACCATAATGGATAGTTTTAGTTAGGATACCCCGTATTATAATACTTTCAATTATTCATGGGAACAACATCCTAACTTTTTGGCAAATATTCAAGATAATGACACCTACACCTCATTTTCACCTCCCTATCAAGATTGGAATGACACGTTTATAAATACACTCGACCAATCATGGGAGGAGAATTTGGATTACTCGTGTGATTTTCAAGGGAGTAATCCTCTCTATGGATTCACGTCCTTTGTTCCTAACTACACTCCCGATAATTATTTTGAACAACCCGAACCATCTCACTCTTTTGAAACTTTTTCCCCAAG
This sequence comes from Arctium minus, assembly GCA_954870635.1. Classification (NCBI taxonomy): domain Eukaryota; kingdom Viridiplantae; phylum Streptophyta; class Magnoliopsida; order Asterales; family Asteraceae; genus Arctium; species Arctium minus. The sequence goes on along the minus strand of OX941080.1, from coordinate 5,255,347 downwards.
CTTAATGGAAGATTTTACAACATTTTTGGGAAATTTCACGTCCTCTTTTGAAGCCTTGAATACTAAGATTGGACAACTAGTCGACGAGTTGAAAAATCAAAGTCAAGGTCCCTTACCAAGTGATAGTGAAAAATTAAAATGTGTTGGTAAGGATGAGAGTGATGTAAAGAAAGAGTTGGAGATTTTTGAGGCAAATTTCGAGCACATGAGCAAGTCTTCTTTACTTTCCAATAGTGAAGAGGTGCTTCAAAATGCTAAAATTACTAATTTAATTATTTTTGCTCATGTTGTGCAGCTTTCTTTTTGTGACAACAATGATCCTACGGTGGTTGCAAAACAAATCGTTGGGAGGATTTGTATGATCAAAAGTTCGAAAATTTTGCATAGATCGTGTTATTTGGGTGATGGAGTTGTTGCACGAAGCTTTGGTATGGTGGAGGTGGTTATTATCTTGAAACCACACCACTTCTTGAAGATGCACTCGTGGGGTGGTGAACCTCATCCTACATAACCTTGATGCAAAAAATTTTCTTACTCTCATCTCCAAATTTGTGTCTTTTATTTTACATTTTTGTGTGTGTGATTTGAGTCCGTTCTTTTTTTTTTTTTTTTACTAGTATCAAATTTTTTTTTGGGGATTTATAAAAAAAAAGTCTCATGCATCTTATATCCTTAGATTTGAAGTTTCATAGTTTGAATAAGTTATCCACTATTAGCAGATTTCTAGAACTAAGCAACCAATTCCCCGGTATCCATATTGATTACACTTTCAAATTTTAGAAATGACACGGGCCATTTTTCTTAAACACTTACACTTTTCCTTTGTTGCCTTACCCAAGCCGTTGAGTCTTACTAGTTATTACTCCCTCCATAGTGAAGACATTGAGTATTTTAAGTTTGGGGGAGTAAACTCAAGTGTTGAAAAAAAGGGCTAAATCCTTCGAAAAATTGGAAGGATAAAGAAAATAAAGAATGCAAATAGCCGAGTTTGACACGTTGAGGTGAAAAAGTTGGGCAAAACACATCAAATACATACGAGACCTTTTTTTGTGTAACCCAAAAAAAAAAGTTTGGGAGAAGATGAAAAATGTAAGGAAGAAGTGAGAAGTCTTAAACACTAACCCTTCAAAGTCCCGTGGATCTAATTTTGTAAAGTTATTTATCATAAGATGGGTGAATTATAGCTTAGCCTATGGAAATCAAATTGCAATAAAAAGAATATAGTGGAACATTAGGAAAAACTATGGATATTTTTAATCAAAAGGATTTGGGATGCAAATAAAAAAAAAAAGACAAAAAGAAAAAAAATGAAAAAAAAGAGAAAAAATAAAATAAAAATAGAAAATCCCTTTTGTGATACTTAGGTGGCGTTTGTTTTTTAAGAGGTGCTGAAGTCTGAAGTCTTATTTCACTTCTGATTTTTAAGAGGTGGTGTTGAAGTCTGAAATCTGAATCAACAAGACTTTTGTTTTTGTAAACTATCAAACGTCTGAATATATATAATTGTCTATTTTATCTCTCAAATATTCAACTTAAATACGTCAATTGAAGTGAGTATCGATGATCGAAGGACGAAACGGAAAAAAATAGAAACAAAAGAAGAATGCTAACAGATTTGCGAGGTCGTGGAGTTTTAAACTTTTAATCATATCTCAAACACCGAAGCGCCGATTTAAGCGATTCAAGATGTTTTGGAAAGCTAATACACAAATCTACAATATTAATGCTTTGCGTTTTTGCAAATTCGGGGTGCATTTGGGCTAAAACCGATGTTGAAATCAAAAGAATGATGCTGGACGGAAATAAGAGGTAATTAAGTGGTTGGGTTATCACTTAATTATTCAGAGGACATTAAGGGTTAAGAGGCTCTGAAAAGAAAGAAAAAACAAACGGTCTGAATTATCTTATGTCTGACCGAATCAGACATAAGTGGCAATTATGATCTTATTTCGAAAAAACAAACACCACCTTAGTCTTCTTGTGTTTTTGTATCTTCATGTGTTTTTAATTATGTTCTTTTAGTTACTTGGGGACAAGTAACAAGTTAAGTTTGGGGGTGTGATAACTCTCATTTTGAGTGTTATTTATACATTGTTTGTGTGTGTTTTTCTTTAATTTTAGTGTGTGTTTTCCCTTTACGTGTTCATGTTTCTCTTTTTTATTTATTTATTTTCATTTGGAGGTGTTGAGGATAAAAGTTTGTGTTTTGATGGTTGAAAACATCATTTTTGGGCTAAATGTTGGACTGCAGAAAGTGGTCACTTTGTCGCCACGTTGGTGAACGTTGTAAATCCGATGACAGCTGAAAAACATCATATTTTGCATGTATTTTTATGTCTAGTTCAGCTGCATAAATGCTTTCTTAAAGGCTAAGCTTTAGAAACCAAGGGGATGAAGAGAAGACAAAGGATAAAAGCAAAAAGTTGGTGGAAAGATATCAATGCCAAAAATGACTACCTAAAAGCCTAAATGAGATAAAGCAAAAGATAAGTTTTCATAAGAAAATAGATGAAAAAGGCAAGGAGCCTTTTGGTAAAAGAAGGCTTGAACTCATTGAAAGGTTTTGTGGGTAAAATCCTCCACCACCCTTTTCATCTTCCACTATAAATTGAAGTCATGGATGTCATTTGAAGAGAGCTCCAACATGTAGCATAATTCAGCTATTGTTCTTTCTTTTTTTCTCTTAGATAGTTGTAGTTGTAATTGTAGTTGTAATTTATTTTATAGTATTTAATTTCCAGCTCAAAGTGGCCACGTTGGCAGCAAATTTTAAGTTTTATTTATGCAATTTAAGTTTATGTTCTCTCCTTCTTCTTTCATGTCTTTTACTGTTATTATGAATTAAACACCCCTATGGGTGTGGGTATGAGCCAAGGCTAAGACTAGTAGGCAACACTTGGGTATTGTCATCTTTGCTAACTCTTAGACTTGGTCACTCGAGTCGGGACTTCAACTCAACGCGGACAAGCCGATCACTTGTTAGTGTTAATATTAGATCTTAGACCTCGAGAGGGGCAGATCCGAAATACGGCTTGAGTGATGCAAAGAAGATTTGAAAAAGTCTTTTATAACCACGTAGAGATACGAGTTTTTGCATGATTTTAACTAAGGTTCAAATGTCGGTCGATATAGGTGTCACAAAGAGATTTGGGCGTCTATATCTATACTGGTGGAACTGAAATCCTTAGAGGTTTACTTAGTTAAGTCAGCAAGTCTTGAGTTGGCCAACATGGTGACAAAGTGGGTGCAACGTGGCCACGTTCCGAGGAAACTTATTTTCGAGAGAAAAAGGTTTTTAAGGCTGTCGTGTGTCATTTTGTTTCTGACCAAGTTGTTACTACATCAGTCTTAGTTAATGCTTGTACCCACATCCTCCCTTTTCTTTAAAGTATTTGTTAATTGTTAAAAGCACCAATCTCGCTCAAAGATATTTTCTTCTTCTCTAATTGAAACCATTGTATTCTCGATCTACTACTCGAAACTTTGAAGTCTGATCCCTGTGGATACGATCTCGGTATTTTTACCACTTTATTACTTGTAGCGATCATAGTGTCCGGTGTGCACTTGCACCGCCACTGTGGCAACATAGTGGCCACTTTATGGACCTATACGATTTTCCGCTATCATATTCGTATGTGGATTGCTATAAGGAAACCTATTTTGGTTTATTGTGCTCTAATCAAGATCTAGTACAAATCTTAAAGGTAACATCTAAAAGCTCTATGGTTTGTTTAGATTTGTTAAATGTGATTGGATCCAAAAATGGTTTATTGTATGATGTTAGAAGAAGGATTTTATTTTAATGAATTTCATACGTTAATTTGTAATTTTTAATACATTTTTATAGTTTTAGTTTGTTAGCATTTTAATATAATAGAGTAAACTACAAATTTGGTCTCTTGTGGTTTGTCAAAAATAACACTTTGTCCTTACAGTTTCAAAATTACAAGATGGCCATTGTGGTTTCCAAAAACGTCCGAATTAGATCTCTCCCTCCAACGGTTGTTAAAAAGTTCCGTTAAATGATGGGCTTTTTCGTCATTTTATCGATTTTTTTTGTTTTGTTTTTTACTCAATCAAATCGATTCTATGATTTTGGTACCTATGGTTTTTGATCGAGTAAAAGATAAAAAATCGATAAAATGACGAAAATGTTTCTCATTTAATGGAATTTATTTTAACGACCGCTAGAATGACGAACCAAACCGAGACGTTTTGCAAATCGCGATGACTATCTTGTAATTTCGAGTCTACAAGGACAAAAAAGAGTTATTTTCGACAAACCGCAGGTCCACAAGGACCAAATTTATAGTTTACTCTACATAATATGAGGTTTTATATTTAATTTATTATATTTATTACTTGTCGTGACGATCTACGGTCTTGGTACATATATTACAAGGCAAGCCTAATCTTAATTGAAACATCATGTCAATAAACATTTGTTTATCATGAATCTTGGCATCATACATTTATAAATTTCTAGAATAAAGTTTTATGCACTCTTTATCTTAGGAACTGAAATACCCAAAACACAAATATGCATTTATAGTGGAAACATTAGGCAAGTTGTGAAATACCAAATAACTTTTTCATTTTAAAGATTTCAAGATGTTTAGTTAGAAGTGATGAGCAATATTACTGAGATTAAAAATAAAAGAAGTTTTTGTAAAACCAAAAAACTTTCTAAAAATAAAAGAAATCTTTTTTAACCAAAAAAGTTTCTATTAATAAACTTCCAAAGGACAAGAAGAATGACGAAATTGTTTTGCTTTACATAATATAATGGGTCATATCCTATAAAGGCCCACATTTTCATTTCAGATTTAAACGGGGTAACCACTTGACATCCATCCGATGTATCCGCTATGGTTATTTTGTATCCCCCTTTTCTTTTCGTAGGATTTTGCTAAGTTAATTCCCATTTTCATTTATCTAATATTACAGGATGTTTAGTTAGAAGTGATGAGCAATATTATTGAGATGGAAAATAAAAGAAGTTTTTTTACCAAAAAGGTTTCTAAAAATTAAACAAGTTTTTTTTTTAAACCAAAAAAGTTTCTATTAATGAACTTCCAAAGGAAAAACATTACATAAAAAGTGAATCAAAAAACTCAGGCATATCAAAATAAGAGATGCGATAAGAAGAGTAACGAAATTGTTTTGCTTTACATAATATAATGGGTCTATCCCATAAAAGCCCACATCTTCATTTACATAATATTATGGGTCATATCCCATAAAAACCCACATTTTCATTCAAACAAGGTAACAAAATTTAGGGGCTGATTGACAGTTGCTGAGTGGTTTAGTGCAGAATGATTAAGTGGTCTTTATGATATAGTGTAAAATGAAATATGGTTGTCTGCTAAATTGTTCATAATGAAATCAGGGCTCTTAATGATTAATGGAGGGTCAGGGTACACAATCATTAAGAGGATTTTGGAACCATTAACAGACAACTCTTTCTTTTTTGCCAAACAAGATTTACCTCTTAGCGATTCAAATGTTGCCTCTTAATGGAACCATTAAAAGATAAACAAACAGCCCTTAATTCCCATTTTCATTTATCTATCCCATCCAAGCAACCCCTCAAATATTCAGTAACATAATAGAAGTCTTTTCTTTTTTTCATTTATTTCATTGATTGGTTTGAGGTCTTTTAACTTAGTACTATCAAAATGGAGTTTTTGGAAAATTCTATGGAGAAAATTCCCTCTCTCCCTCATTTTCTCCATTTTGAACATTAGAGAAATTGTTCAGAGCCCCAAACACCTTAAAAAAACCTTGAAACTTACTTTTTTTTCTCTCTATTTTGAAGAAACTGTTGAAGATGCTCTGAAAGAAGCAAGTACGTCTACAAGCGAAATAGGTTAAAACAGGCAAGAAAACACTAAACGGCCCAAAACACAGTATCGAAAATTACTATAACAAGATCCCCTCCTAACAATCTTAGGGGTACGCTCGCCTATTTGTCGGCTCTCTACTCTCCACATCTACACAAGCTTCTTATCCCTACTAAACTCGGCTACCCTAGTCCCGTGTCTCCAAATTTTCAAACTTGCTTAAATCTAATAAAAGTACAAGCTAAAAGAAATCACGAGAAACAAAACACGTGTTTGAGAACCCGGAGGGCGGGGTTTCTACGACCACCATGGAGCATCGCCTGTTCTGAAATCGGTTTCAGTCCACGGAGCAAACACCACTTTCTCATCGTCGTCTATATCCGTATGAACCAGAGCCAACGACTGCTACCACGCAAAGGTGCATTAGAAACGTGTACCTCATGCATAAAAACTTGTGCATATTATCGCTCGTTGAAGGGACTTACCAGATGAGCAGGACCCCTAACGACTTCGCCAACATTATTGTACTGAGAACCATGGCAGGGGCACACAAACTTCTTCTCTACTGTGTTCCATGGCACAATACATCCCAAATGGGTGCAGACCGCATTGATTCCATAAGTTGCGAGAGTTCTGTCGTTCTCAACCATAAGATACGTAGGGTCTCCCTGTAAATTTCATGCACAAAGTTACAACATATAAATCAAACAAACCCAATATATCTCATCTGTAGGTGGTCCATGGATGAGATGTACACATACCTGACATCTACCAAAAACAACATAGCAGAAAGTTACACATAAAGATGGGGGCTTTCTTTTGAGATTCAATGAAATTGTGATAACAACTAGTGCATCCATGTGCTACTTCATATGATTTTTTTATCTAAGAATAGGATTTAGAATATTGATTAACCCATATTTGTTTCACAATATGAATGTTTCACAATTGAACCACTTTAGCATGTTTGTGAAACAAAAGTTACAAAAAAGTTCCATATTGTGAACCGAATACATATGAAGCAAACACATTGTGAAACAAATATATGTTCATCAATACATTAAATGCTAGCCTTTGATCGAAAAAATCATGCCAAACGATACCTTAAGGTAAAAATTCTCAGAACTATCACAAAGTATGGAGTTCTCATTTGATTAAGCCCCTAAAGATAACATAGAGAATATGTATCAAATAGTACTTCTCTATTCAACAACAATTGGAAATAGTTTCTATATGTTGAATTCTGCATTTTCTCAAAACTCTATTTATAAACGGGTAATTGGATCGAACTCGTTACCTTTAAGCCTTGAGTAAGGGTTCTATCACCAGGCCCATGAGTTTTTACCCATAGTGATGTGATAATATCATTTCCATGCTCATCCTTAGCAGCGATCCCGCCTCCGAAGCTACCTGAACTGCTTCAGTTCCCCACACATAAAAATCAATCAACCCCAATATAAGAAACAAGAAATATTAAAAGAATTTGAACCATGGGCACGGTTAAGACGGTTAGAGTCTTGCAATCGCGATGTAAAAGTTACAATTTCACTTGGGGTTTGGATTCTTATGGTCACTGAGCTCTTAAGCCAACCACCTAGCGGACCTTCCTGTACATGATTTAACTCTCATAACTAGCTTTTCCAATTTTATCTTATATGTCTTTCTAGTCTCTTGTCTCAAGTTTTTCATTTTCAAAGTCTTCCTCTTTTTTTTTTTATAATTTCCTCAAACGTTTTGGGCTAATTTCTTTATTTCACAAATTGAGGGTCTTCATGGAAACAACTACTCTCTACCCTTTAGGGTAAATGTCGGATTTGCATACATCATACCCTCCCTAGACCCATCTCCAAGTGGGATATGTTGTGTTTCATTTGGTTTGGCTTATGATGCACTTGAGGTGAGGTTGGGGGTCGCCGGTTACAAACCCTTTTTGCACAAGCAAGAAATATTAAAGAATTTGGACCATGACTCCACGAGTACGGTTAAGACGGTTAGGCAGCTTGGTCTACGACTATGGTTAGGCAGCTAGGGTTACAAGTTTCTTGCATCATCTATTTTCTGTCTATTTTTCTCGTAAGAGTTTTCATTCCACATGTACCACCAGATAAGACCATGAATGTTGGAAAAAACTAAGGAGCTGTATACCAAAAGCTTAGTGGTAAGCGCTTACCTGCAAAAGTCAACACCTCACTTATCAGGTAACATTCTCAGCCATCAAAATGGATTGTTGGCAAGCGTCTCTTACCCGTTAAGCGTTTGTCCCTCACTTAGCGGGTAGAATCCAGTTCCTTGCTATACCTCTTACCAGGTAAGATTCTAGGTCTTTGTCATGTAAGATAAGTGACACCTCATAAGCGCTTACCCGGTAAGAGTATGGTAATCGGCCCTAAATTGTGTGTTTTTGTTTCCTTTACAAATCCTAACATAATCTTTGCTTTTGTTTTTGGAGTCATATTACACAGCAGTGGGTCCAATAATCCAATACTGAATAACTAAATACAAAACATGAAATACAATCATTATAGAACATGATCTTGTGGTCATTCATAATCAATGAGCTTAAGCTAATGCTTAATCTGCATCGGAACAATATCTTCGTCCCACAAAAACTGATAATTCCCTTCTATTTATATTTTTCTAAGAAATTTGATCGACAAATTGATGAAATTAGACAAAATGATGAAATTAGACAAAAGGATTAGAGGGTGTTTGGGATTGCTTATTTAAATGACTTATCTACTTATTTTATTTTGTCACTGCAAATAAATTATTTCAAGTGTTCGGATGGGGAGAAAAGAAATAACCGTTTATTTCAAGTTAGTACAGGGTGATTTATCAACTTATTTGAAACAACTTACGATAAGCAATCTGATAAACCTCTAATAACATCTTATTAACAAATTAAGATTTGGTACCACAATAACCTAATCAAAACACCTTTTATAAAACTCTTTTTTTGTCACCGCATACATTGATGAGCAGTTTAGAACAAACCTAGGTGAAGCGAAGAAAGCTGTGTAAGGGGCCAACATGCCGGCGGTTGGAAGACCAACGGCGCCGATTAGCAACAAGTTCATGAGCTTCCTCCTCTCAATTTCCGGAACACCGTCAGCGTGGGGAATGCTTGATGCCTGGCACGTGACCTTCATCGACTCCTTTTTCCTTCCCGCCGATTGAGATCTGGCCGATTTAGGCATTACCGATTTGGTAGCTGACAGAACTCCATTTTTGCTAGAACAACACTGTGAAATTCAAATCAATTCGAAATCTCGAGTTAGAAATTCAAATGAATTAGAAGAACGAATAAACGCAGGACTCAGTATTGAACATGGAATTGCCCATGTTTTAGAAATGTTTTATGCAAATTCCAACAGTAAAGTTACCTGAAAAGAAGTCGCCGGAGAAACAGTAATGGTAAGCATGGGAGGAGTTGGAGCTGTGTGCAGATTAACCTGGAGATGGTGGAAAGCAAGAAGACCTAAAATGGCACTGGAGAGTTGAGAGTTGAGAGTTGAGACTTGGAGAGTCTCCAATGGAAGATTCGTGGCACATGTATTAAGGGGGTGTTTGTTTTTTAGTTTATTGTGGTGTCACACTAAATATAAGCACTTTTTAGTGTTTCGAATGATAAAAAAATCAAATTGTTTATAGTTGTGCCAAATCGAAGATAAATATTTTTTCATAAGTTATTTTGTTCTAACTTATCTAATTATTTGAAAAGTGTATGACTTTTTCGGTTATTTTATATATATAAGCAATCTCAAACACCTTTAAATAATAACTTATTAGCTTATTACGTTTTGTTACCACATAAGCTAATTCAAACACTTTTTAGAAAACTCCGATTTATCACCGGATAAGTTGATAAGCACTTTTCAAAATAAGCATAAGTTGTTTTAAATAAGCAATCCTAAACAACCCCTAAAATAAAATTGAAAATCGAACATATAATTTAAGGATGGTTTTAGTAGTTGAGTTAATGGTGAGAACTAAATTTTAACCGTTGATCTCTTTTAATCTCAAGTTCTTCAATGAATTGTGGCTTAGAAGGGAATTGATCTAATAAATCTCGGTGCATCTCATTTTAATGTGTACCCATTTCTCATCGGTTGATAACACTTCTAACGCTTCTCACCGTTAACTCAACTTTTCACCAGAATCCAACCCATATGCTCTAAATATAACTTATTCGAATAAAAATCTATATACATGTAAAGGGAAGATGTTGAGTTGATGATGTTATTGTAGATTTTAGGGTCCATTTACCTAAATGTTTATCCTTGTATGAACAATTGTCCATGTTTCTCTCAATTGAAAAACCAAAATAACTTTTTACCCTTTGTGAATTGTGATGACGTGGTGATGATGTGGCATAACATTTTAATACGCTACAATAAATTTTCAAAAACTTATACATATAATAACATTAAACAACAATGTAATATTTTTGTATACAAGCTCTAAAATCATAATCCTAAAATCAATAAATTTAAAGTTTAAATCAAAAGCCCAAATAACAAAGTAAGTAAAGACAAATTTATATCATGAATCTAAATAAACCTTAAAACCAAAAATTATAAAAACGTAAATCATGATAGCCTTATAAACCAAAAAAAAAAAATCAAAATCATGACAAATCTAAATAGTTGGTGGCATATCCACAAAAAGACGTAAATGGATAAGCATATCAAGATCTAGATATGAACTGATTTTTTTGAACACCATTGAAAAAACGTAAATAATTTGAACATCAATGTTGTTCAAAGAAGGAGAAACAGGGTCCTTTGTTTTTTGTTTTTTTGTTCTTTTTTCTTTTGAAAGACGGGACATTTTATTATCAAACGAAACGAAACTAATACAACCCAACACAATTTACCGGACCTTTCAAGATTTAATAGAAGGCGATACCAATGGCTAAAAGAAACACGACAACAGTTCGCAAGAGGCGAACCAGACTCAAAAAAGGAGGAGACGACCGTGTTGTTTAGAGAAAGAGAAGCAACTCTCTATTTCAAGATCTCCTCCCCTCTTTCATTGTATATGCTCCTCTCTCGCGTTTATCTCAATCGATAAATCCGAAACCTATTGTTGTTTCATTGGTTGTGGAGGATTAGGCAGGCGTTGAAAGATAAGAGGATGATTGGTGGTTATTTTTAAGGATGGTGTAGGTGGGAAGGGGGTTAAGCAACTTCAAATGAAGGGAGGGAGAGAGAGTAAAGGATTGCTTGGTTTGTTTTCAATAAGTCATGTATGCATTAAGTTGTTTGAGTGGATTAATCTGTTTGTATAGACCAAAAAACTTTTTGTTTCGGAGAGTTTTTTCATATATGAAATGAGTGTATTTTTAACTAGGAGGGACATGTTTGGAAAAAACTAGACTTTCTACATCAAGCTCCCTTGTGATTTTCTTCTTGTAGAAGTTTACTGAATAAGCCACTATCTATATCATTAAGTCACTACCAAACAATTATGTATAGCTTACCGAACAAGTTGTGAGTCCCATTAAACTCACGTCTCCCTCCAATTCTCCTCGTTCCGTTCCACCCCATCCAACCCCGCCAGCCGCCGCCTTCTCCTCTTCCAACCTCTTCCCGTCTCCTTTAAGCCGTCGTCGTCACCGCCACCCTCTCTTCACATTGTCATTGCAGGAAATGTTTTGATCCTAGTTTTTTTTTCCTAACTTGGGTTGGGTTTATTCTTGATGATGCCAAGATAGGGTTGTTTACCAAGTGTTTGCCGCCACAATTCACCATTCTTACTTCGCATAACATTCATGGTTATCAAAATGGATCGTTGTTAAACATATTTTACCCGATCAATTATCGGGTAGGGTTTTGTCCCTGTTATCGATTATTGTCATGCCTATTGCGGGTTAGAGTTGACTCTCTCCCTTACTGGATAAGATCCTCAGAGCTTTATAGGTTTTGAGGGTTCTTCTTGTTCTTTATGTTTCACTCTTGTATAGAAACAACGCATGTGTGCTTAGATCTGTGTGACCGGCTTGATAAAAGTTACCAATGTTTTTCGATCTTTATTCTATCTTCGAGAACCTCGATTCGTGTTTGATTAGACCGTTGAACATCTTTTATATCAAGAGAGAAAAATAATATTTTATGGATTGTATTGCAAGTTTTAATAATATAATAATATTGTAATATTCAAAATAGAAAAACTTTTGGAGATGAACTTAATATTTTTTTTTGGAGAATTTTAACTTTTAATTCCCTATTTTAAAGATGCTTACAAAAACATATATTTGTAATAAGAAGATACAGATCAATCATATTCATATCCATATCCAACATATTTTATATAATTTCTTTATTTATTTAAAATAAAAAATCAAAAGTTAAAATATTTTAAAAATATTTCAAATAAATATTATAGTAATAAAAATACCTTTACATTTCTTTTAACGTTGAAACATATTTTTGTTACAAGAGCCTGATTAAGCATAAAAACTCAAATTCCCCTTTAAAACGAGTGTGGTCATTTCGTCATCTCAGTTTCCCGCCTTCGCCTGCATGCTTCAGAATAACCGCTTTATCCGTACGCCAAGAACCAGTCTCAGAGAACAAATCTTAACGCCGATACTTGCATTCACTCCGGCGACACATCTTCTTGCGATCAATCAAAATGGATTTCGATCCAACAAATCCATTACCGCACCGACATCATAGCAGTAGTCAAGCTCTAATCCAGAAATACTTTCATCTCGAGGTCGAATTCATGGCAGCTCCTGGTTACCACAAACAGAAGAAGTTCATCGACATCAGATCCATCGCAATATCAGATATCGAAAAGGTATATATATAATTAATGTACTGAAAATTAAATTAAATGCCACGATTGACGATTCAATTACGATAACGATGAGATTATATTGATGTTTGAATTTGATCCTGTTGACGGATTGATTTCTAATTTGATTAATTAATCTGTTGATGAAAGAACAGTACGCGGATGACGAAGTTGATTTGATCGTGATTTACCTTGCGATCACTTATTTTGATCGTTTCTTGTCTAGAAACATCGATATACCGGTAATAGTTACATTTAATTCAATCTCAACATTATTTGAATGGATCACCATATGATTGACCAATATGTGTGTAGATTCACTTATTTTCAATCTGATATGTATAGGTGATAAAGAGCGGAGAAGGTTTTGAAAGTAATTTGAAGTTATTTGTGTTCTGTTGCATTTCAATTGCTAGCAAGATACGCTGCTCCCGCTTCTCGTTCCTTGACTTCCTGGTTTCTCACTCTCTCTCATCATATGCATACATTTACATATGGTATGTATTTTTTTTATATTTATAAAGTCTGTCTAATATATAGGAGAAACACCAAGTAGGGAGCGCGACTGACGTTCTGGTGATGGAGCTTCAGATTTTGGAAGGTCTGCGATGGAGAGTACGACCACTGACTGCCATAACCTTCGCGTCTTTCCTCCTTCCTCTGGTTAAGACAGAAGATCAGCCCGATTGGCTACTAATCGGCCCTGTTTCTCAGACAATTGTTGCAATTCAGAGAGGTAGTCTGTTTCGTTGATACAAGTGTGTGAAAATATGTTTGTGTTCTGTATCGTCATAACTATTACGAATGTTTGATTTTGATATATACTAATACACGCATTTTGTATCCGTCTGAACGAATTACTAGATATTAGATTCACAGAATTCAGGCCTTCTACAATTGCGGCATCAGCGATTCTTGTGACTTCCTACAAATTAATTTCTAGGTTGCATTCTGAGACTTTACGGAAGGTTTTCAGATGTGGCTTTATTCAACAGGTCAGGAATGGATACCGCCTTCTTTCTAAAAAAATTCAACTAAATATTGTTTAATTCTTGTGTGTTTTTTTTCGTTCCGAAATGCTTCCTACTAGTTTCTTAATTATCAGCTTATGCAATGCTCAAAATGTCTAACTATCAAATTCAAGAAACAACTAGAACTATTGCATGGTCTTAAGGGGCCGTTTACCCACACACTTACCTGAAACACTTATCGATCAAATTCAACGCTATCACTTACCTTATCGGGTAAGATTTTAATCAATTAAAACGGTATCGTAGGCAAAATTTTACCCGGTAAACGCTAACCGGGTAAGAGCTATCGTCCTCACTTACTGGGTAAGACTCTCGACCATTGCTTTGACTCTTACCGGGTTAGATTATTGGTCATTATCATATTATATTCATCGGTTAAGATAATATAACTTGGTAAACTTGGTAAGCGCTTACCTGGGTAACCATTTGGTAAATGGCTCCTAAGTCAAATGGGTGGGTATGTGAAATCTGATAACAAAATGTGCCTAAATACAACTGAGATGAATCATAAGAATATATATTGATAACAAAATGATCCCAGTTCTTTATTTTCTAGTTATGAAATTGCTACAAATTCTGTCTATCTAATTAACAAATTTCTTCACTTGGTTTTACTTGTTATAAAATGATTGTAGTCTGAAGTTGATGGATGCTTTGCTGAACTGAAGGAACATGCTCTGGTTGGTAAGTAACCGTAATTGAGCTTCATCCTTCCCAAAATAAAGATATCGAAGAAAATTTGTTATCCCAAAATTTCCGTGTCATTTACTCTCCACCAATAAAATGAAAAAGAAGAAAAACATAAATTAAATATAGTTATTTTTTGGACAAAGGGTGGGATGACATTTCCCAAATACAAGACAGGTCTTGGGTTTGATCCCAGACCCTCCCGTTAGCCTCAGTCGCTGAGTAAGCCAAAGAATGCCCTCTCACATTGGTGTCCTCGGAGGCGGGTTTCGTGTATGGCTGGTTGGGATAATCAACTTTTTGCCCAAATTGAATATAGTTATATTAAATAAAATAATGATGCGTCGTTACCTTATTGGTGGAACATGGAGGGGACAGTAAATTCTTGGACAACAGATTTTTATTCTTAGGAGGCGTTTGATTCACATAATGGAATTTGATGGAATTGGAATCCATCGAAGGAATTTGATTTTGAATGAATTGGAATGGAATTGATGGAATTTGACCATGTGTTTGGTTGGTAGGAATTCAATTCATTCATTTAAGGCAAGGGCAAAGAATGATGAATTCCTTAAATTGTGGAATTCAGTGGAATTGGAAGGATTCCATCGCTTTCATTCCGTGAACCAAACATGGACTTGGAATTTGTTCAATGGAATTGGCCATTCCAATTCCTTCCAATTCAATGAACCAAACAGCACCTTAGTATTCATAATTCCAAAAAATAAGCACTAGATGTATAAACATGATCATAACCTCTTCTCTCTCTCTCTCTCTCTCTATATATATATATATATACATACAGACTATATACTGAAGCCCGACAACAGCCCCCTCGAACAGTTTAAACAACGTTTCAGACAGCCTGACTGGTGGAAAAAGGGAAAGGAGCTAATGATTCATGAACCTGTATCTCGAACTCGACGAAGTCGTATAAATGAAATCGTAGAACTACTGGAAGTAGAAGAACCACCGCAGCAGCAGGAGCCCGATCCCAATTTGGTCGTACCCGATGAAGCGAGAAGGTACAACCCGTTCCAACGATTTCTGATCACCTGCTTTTTGCCTATAGTATGCAGATGTTTTGGATATGAATTTAGAAGGGAAGATCCAACTGAACACACTTAATTGTCACACTAGAACACCAATCCATGTTTTTTTTAGCTGTAATCACTCAAGATAACTGATCCATAATCATACTATACCATCCATTTTAGGAGATGTAAACTTTTTCTGAGAGATGTTAGGATATCTGAAACATTTTTGAATCTCGATCCATCTTCGTGCATATTTACATAATGTGATGGTCTGTAACTGTGTCTAGTTGATGTAGGACTCCGACATGCCCCTTAAACAAAGGCTAGACGGTGTCCCCTAGAAATGGATATGGGAGAGGGGAGGCATGTTGGTCGTGTCTAGCTCACGTGAGATTCCAACATCCCAACTTATTTATCAAAATTAACTTTGAAGTAATGCCATCATCCGATATACTCTGCTTTATTTATTTTTAGTAATATTGGGCAATTGTAAACTCACTTATTTTATAATCTTACTAAAAAGTCTTAGTTGGAATAAGTTTTAGAGGCATTTTTTCTTTATTATTTTGCTAATTATATATCTTATATTTTTCAATTAATTTTTAAACATTTTATTTTAAGTTATATTACATTGTCATATAGATTGTTAGCTAGTTTTTACACATCAAACAATCATTTTTAAGTAGTTCTCTAAATTTGGAGAATTTCATTTCTCTTTCTTATTTTCTCTATTGTGAAGAATTTGTTCGAGAAGTTTTTTCTTCTAAAATCTTTATTTTTTCAAGTTTGGATAATCTGTTGAAAATGCTATTAACCAACAACTCTTTCTAGTTTATCAGTAAAGAGTTAACTTATCTGTTTATTTGCCAAACATGACCTAAATGTCACTATTTAACTTGACATACCAATAGTCATGGAGCATTTTAATGTTGAATTAAAATGTTGTTTCCGGTCTTTGGAACTTCTAATTTTGTATTTTTGGCCATGAACAAGAACTATTTGGACACGTATTTTAATCTTTCTTGCTATAAAATACTCGTTTTAGCCATATTCGAGTTTATTTCGTCGAGGACTTTATAGAAGTATGCTATTGCTATGCGAAATTGCAAATAATAAATAAGAAAAATTATTTATATTTTATAGTACATGGGATTTTGGTCTAACTTTTCGGGAGCTAGATGTGATTTTGTTGACCAAATAAAATATTTGATTTACAATAAGACACTTGTTTATGTTTTCAATGTTTTGAAAGTTCACTTATTATTGTAAGTTTTAGCGAGACTATGAAATTATTATTGTCATTGTTATAACTTTGCGAAGATATGTAATCACGATAGTCTTGGAGCATCTACAGATTCTTCAAAATGGATAAAGAAAAATTTTGGGTAAATTTTTTATTCCAATAAAGTTTTTAAAACTTTCCCCAAAATAGAGAATCTGTTGTGATAAATATAATTTATACATTTTTTAAATTTTTTATACAAAATAATAATAATTCAATCTCGTTGGTGGGAACTGGGAAGGAATAAAAAAAAATCAAACCATTCTCCTCGGATCAGTTTTAGATAATATTCTAAACTTGAAGTTTTCTTTTGTTTTTTCTGTTT
The DNA here is from genome assembly GCA_954870635.1 of Arctium minus. Classification (NCBI taxonomy): domain Eukaryota; kingdom Viridiplantae; phylum Streptophyta; class Magnoliopsida; order Asterales; family Asteraceae; genus Arctium; species Arctium minus. The sequence continues at coordinate 5,238,338 of OX941080.1, read as the reverse complement.
CAAATACATTTTCTCTATTTTAGAGAATCTATTAGAAATGTTGTAAGTATTCTTATCTTCAAAATCATGCAAATGCATAAACAAATGTCTAGATACCCAAAGCATTTTCCTGTTATGAACCTGTTTTACAGTAGGTTCATTACGCTTCCATATCATATTTCTTTCTTTGCCCATCGAATTTCTCATTCCTATCCATTTTATAAAGAACCAGTGCCTTGCATAAAAAACTCAAACCAATGACCTTCGAGAAAGATTTCCAAAAGCTCGAACCTTATTGTTAGCTAGCTAATCTCTCAAGGTTTTCTGTTTTTGAGTTTTGATTTCTACATTTTCCTTCTTGTCCTTCTCTTGTAAAAGCCATTATCATTTTTTGTTCACGTTTATTTATTTCCGGTCCGGCCCATGATAAAGATTTAGTTAGCCCAAAAAATGGGCCCGAACACAAAGATATATTACTTTGTATTGAGGGATACTAGAAGCGAACTCGTGCAATATATCGAGATATATCATGATTTTAATTTTTTCTTTTCTTTTTTCTTTTTTTTGTCGATTTACAGTATGATTATCTTATATATTTTAAATTTTTTATATTTAAATTAAAATGTTTATTCTGTTTTGGTTATGTTTATCGGTTAGTTATAAATTCAAACATATAGTTTTAGAAATTTGTACCCATGCATTATAACTTGTAATCTTGAATTTTAAGTAATGTGTATCAATAAACAATACTTAATGCATAAAAGTTTGTTTTTAAGAGTTTCTTCGATAGTTTAATAATAGTGTAATTTATTTTAGTTTTAATAAAATAATGTTTTTTTATAAAATAAACATTAAATATTTTGTTAGTTTTTCTTATTTATATTTTAAATTTTTATATATAAAATTTGATTTTGATCCTATATTTAATTATGTAGGGAGTGATTTTAGAGAAGTTGAAATGAGGAGTGATTTTAGGGAAGTTAAATTTGTTAGAGATAAAGATTAAATAGCAAGAGATTTTAAGTTTTCATTCTTTATTTAAGTTTTAAGTAATTGGTACTCCCTCCGTCCCAAAATAAGTGTCCACAATTGACTTGGCACACAGTTTTAGACATGCATAATTATTACACATTTTTGTCACCAAATGACATCTTTACCCTTATTTAATGTTTCTCTTTATTCACAACTCTTATATATTTGTGCACTAATTAAGGGTAAATGTGAGAATTTACTTATCTACTTTTTGAAAATGGACTCTTATTTTGGGACAAACATAAATAGAAATGTGGACACTTATTTTAGGACGGAGGGAGTATTAAATAGCGGTACATTAAGCTTTATCAATTGTTTTTAAGAGTTTTTTATAGATACTTTATAATACTAGAAGCGTACTCGCGCAATGCAGCGAGATACATCACGATTTTAATGTTTCGTTTTATTTTTTGTTTTTTAATCGATTTACAGTACGATTTTGGATGGTTTTGAGAAAGTGATAATGTTTTTTTTATAAATTTGTTTAATTTAGACTTAATAATATAATGTTTTATGTATAAAAAAAATAAGTATTTTGTTAGAATTCGATGGTTATCTTATATATTTTAATGACATTTAGAAAAAATAACCAATTACATATTCAATAATATAATTAAAACAAATTTATAGTAATATAATATATTAATTAATAGTGATACATGGAAATGTCTGCATAAAAGGAAGGTTTTGTACATACCAAATTGATGGGTGTTAGAAGTCTGCAGTAGTAATATGTATCTTGTGCGTTGATACTTGTAGGTTAAGAGATTTTTAAAATCTTGCATAAAATGATGGTACATTGTGCTTAATAATTTTTTAAAATCTTGCATAAAATAACTCTCATCATAATTAAATATAGAATAAAAATCTAATTTTAAATATAAAAATATAAAATATAATTAAAAAATCTAACAGAATATTTTATAAAAAAAATTATATTATTAAACTAAAATAAATTACATTGTATTATTAAGTCTAAATTAAACAAATTTATATAAAAAAATCATTATCAATCTCTCACAACCAACCAAAATCGTAATGTAAATCGATAAAAAATAGAAAATAAAATAAAACGTTAAAATCGTGATGTATCTAGTATTATTATATATGTAATTGATTATTTTTTCTAAATATCATTAAAATATATAAAATAATCATTGAATACTAATAAAATACTTAATTTTTTATATAAAAACATTATATTATTAAGCTTAAATTAAACAAATTTATAAAAAAAACATTATCACTTTCTCAAAATCATCCAAAATCGTACTGTAAATCGACAAAAAAAATAAAAGAAAACATTAAAATCGTGATGTATTTCGCTGCATTGCGCGAGTACGTTTTTAGTATAGTATAGATAGTATAGATTAAGATAAAATAGTGAAAAAAAATAGATAATCCATTTGAGGTAAATCATTTTGAGTAAGTTATTTGTTTTTTTTGGTTTCGATGATATATACATGTACATCGTATGAAGTTTTATAGTGTATTTCTGATACAACTAGCATGGATTGATAATGGAAGATAGTAGTCCTCTATAGCCACGAACACAAGATTTTGGTCAAGCGGGACCACCTTAAGGTGAATCAAAGACCTGCAGAGTCGTCCGATGTGTTTTTAGACGAATTCTACCGTTTCGAGAGATTCTTTTAAGTTTTTTTGTTTGATTTACAAAGACTTTTTCAGTTTTTATGGTTGATTTCGAGAAACTTATTCGGTTTTTGATTGATTTCAAGATGCTTATTCGGTTTTTGGTTGATTTTGAGGGATTTTTTTCGGTTTTTTGGTTGATATCGCTTACATTTTCTAACATCCTGGAGCACCTCTCAAAGTTTTGCGTGTACACCTGTCATACCCAAAAAATCTACGTGTAAAAATCGGTTGAGCTGGTGCCCAGGACCCCACTGAGGCCTTGATAGGTACCCCTGGTCCTATATATTTTGATGATAACTTTGTGGTTCGTGACTTGTGAGATGACCTAGTAGTATTTTATGGATTCACACTAGTTGTGTACTTGTGTAATGGACAGAGTGAGTAAAAGCTCGTCTAGTTTTGAACCATTTCTTTTTAGTATATCTTAAAACCTCAATTCTTTCGTTAAACGTTTTTTGGAGAGTAATTTAATGAGATTTCACATGTTCTCAAATGTTACCAGACTGAAGACCTATCACTCTAAAAACTCGACCCTTTGGGACAAGTTGTGTCCGTCTCGCCTTCATTGGAGGAGGTGTGTTGGAGTCTCACATTGACTAGACTTGCACCAATTCTCCTCTATATATGTCGGAACACTCCACTCTCTTCTTAAAGACTCTCTTAAATAGTAATCTAACAAAGTTTCCCATATTTTAAACATATCCAACTTATTGTTGTCTACACAAAGGAATTGATTATTATTAGTGTTTAAGAAAGCAAAAAAGTGAATATAGTGATCATCCTTCATTCATCAATTATATTGCCCTTATGACATACTGAAAATTAGGAAATGGTTTATATCCCCTACCTAAATGGATGTTGTGATTATGGGTCAGTTATTGACCATTGACTGATTAAACCTAACTAAAATAGCATGCATCCATGTTCTAGTGTGACATAGTGTGGTGAATTGGGATTGGATGAACTTACCATAACACTTTGATATCCAAAGCATCTGTGTATTATTGCCCTGCCAGTTTCATCTCCAAAGCATCTGCATATCATAGGCCAAAAGCAGGTCATCAGAATTCGTTGCATTAGGGTGTCCTTGAACCTGTACCTCTCTTTTTCGACCCGTTTGGGTTTGGATTCGCGTGAGGGTCGGGGATCGAGCGAATTCAGATCAAATTCCATCACTATCTCCTCTTTTTCGATGGGTTTGGGTTCGTCTTCCCCTTTTGTAGTTTCGGATATATGCTCAGACAGGCTCGTTCCTGACATTTTATAGGCCGTGGGCGAGATGTAGAAAAAGGGCCCTCGATAATTACGAAAAAGAAAATTTTAGATATATTGTTTTTATCGTAAAAAGGAAAATTCAATTCAAGAAATATTAATAATTCATATAAAATCATTTTTTTCGAGTATGCTTAGGCGCAAAATCAATCAATAATTACTTATGAATTAATATTTTTTGTCATATCAATTTTACATAGCATCGTTAGTTTGTTTCATCGTCAAAAACATCCTTATGATGTACATTTAATATATAAAATGACATAATTTTGGGTCAAAATTGTTACTATTCGGAGTAATAATTTATGTAAATCAATATCAATCAGTTGAGTTTCCATCTCATCTTAGGTTATATGTTGTTCATCACTGTTTTATTGTTAAAAACGTCCAACTTTGTTCCTTCCAATGGCTTTGTTCTAGATCTAAATCGAGGCAGGTTTTAAGCTGGGATTCTTGGTATCGTAATCCGAGAGATGTGTGGGTGGGTATCTTGTAATTTTTGGTTCTCCTGTTGTCCTAGTCCCTCGCTAGGCCCATTCTTTGTTTAATAATGTGATCATTTTCTCGTTGTTAAAAAAAATTAAGTTAAAACCGTCTCATATCTCATATGGTCGGTAATTTATTTCAAAAGGTGGAGTCATGCTATCTTAGTTAATAACAAAAATCTGTTATATTCTAATACAAATATAGAATTCATGCGGATGAGATACTTAAAAGAGTCAGTAGGAGATGAATGATGGTCGATGGATAATATATCAAAATATTTTCTAGGTAAGTAGTTTTAGACTCTGATACTAGATAGAAAAAAAAAACCCTAGAGAAACAATAGGCAATATTATAAAATGAACAACCAATTAACTTTTTACATATTTTTGTTTTCAATGTAATTAATTAATATATGTTTGGGCCCTTAATATAATACAAATTCTTTGGATTTCTAATACGACAAGTGAGAGATGAATGATGGAGAATATATTAAATCTTTTTAGGCAAATATTTTTAGATGGTGGTATCAGATTAAAGACTTAAATAAATAATAAAAAGTACTATAAATTGTGCAACCAATTCACTTTTAAAATATTTTCTTTTCCAATGTAATTAATTAATATATGTTTGAGCCCTAATATAATAAGAAATTCTTTATGTCCTATTAGATGCTAAAAGAACTTGTCTCTTTTATTTACTATTTATTTACTACTATTATATAATATATACTAAAAAACTGGGCCCCTATTTCTCATGCGCCCTAGACGTACGCCCGGCCCGCCCTCCCCAGGCACGGCCTTGTGCTCAGATTCAGTGGCAGATTCCTCGATCTTTTGGCGGACACCCCATATGTGTGTTTCTTTAAACACCCTTCGGCGTTTGGTGCGAAAGAGTATATAGTCTGTATGTATATATACAAGATATTATGATCACGTCTATCTAACGCTAAAGGCAAATTTATTTTGGGAACTTATGGTTACGTACCGGCTATAACATGTTCCTTCAGTTCATCAAAGCGTTGAACAACTTCTGACTACAACCAGTTTAACAAGAAAAACCAAGGGAATTTTATTAATTATATAGACAGGATTTGCAGAAAATTAACGAGGACAAAATAGAGAAGTTGGATTCTTTTGTTATCAATATGGTAGTGGTTCATCTCTGTAGTATCTAGGCCCATTTTCCATTTTTGCGGAGCGAGTGCACCTTTAAGGATGATCAAACCGATGTGTTTTTAGTCAAGATTACACCGTTTCGAGAGATTTTTAAAGGCTTTTGGTTGATGTCGAGAGATTTTAAAGTTTTTTGGTCAATTTCGAGAGATTTTTTTTGGGTTGACTTCGAGAGCCTTTTTCTGTTTTTTGTTGATTTCAAGGTACTTTTTTTGGTTGATGTTCCTTATATTTTCTAATATTGCGGAGTACGCCTCAAAGTTTAGTGGGTGCACCTTTCGTACCTAAAAAAATCCTAATTGCGAAAATAAGTTGATCGGGTGGGTGCACGGGAGCCAACTCGGACATACATAGGTCCTCCCCTGCAGTCCAGTACTTGAAGGTGGAGTTCAAATTCACTTCCCCTTGACCTCTCTATAGAATTTGCCATGGTTGAACTTTGCATAATTTGACATTTATGAAACTAATAGGAAACTTTTTGGAAAGAAAGCACAGAAAACTAAACAATAATAGTTGAAATTTTCGGAATCCTAACCTTCCATAAGATCGGTGGGTGCAGCTCAGGAAGTAATTTGTAGGATGTTACTAGAATCGCTGATCCCGCAAGTGTAGAAAGCTTGCTTTCTGTGAATTTTTTATATCCGGTAGTTCGTTCAGAGGGAGAAAATGTGTGTGATTAGTACATCAAATTGAACGAATTCATAATAGTAACCGACTATGATGAAATAGATTAATAGAATATACGCACATATATATTCACACACCCACACCAACTTACCTCTTTGAATGGTAACAATTATCTGAGAAACAGGGGTGATTGGTAGCAATTGCTGCTGACTATCCGTCTTAAGCAGAGGAAGGAGGTAAGACATGAAGGTTATGGGCCTTATGGCAGTCACTGATTGTAACCTCCATCTTAGGCCTTCCAAAATTTGAAGCTCCGTCACCACAAAGTCAGTCACATCCCTCACTTTGTGTTTGTTCTGTTAGAAAAACAGGGTGATTGAAAGAAAAGATGCAGAAAACAATGATTAGAACGTGAAAGGATCACTATCCTTACGATATTATTAGCCCCTACTATCAAGGTTGTTTGGGTTATGACTAATACACCCCCGGGAATAATCTAATCAAAAGAATATGTTCAACAACTAAACATATTCTTCAAGAACATTTCTGCAGAATTTTATGAAGAGAAAGGAGAGAATTAAGTATTAGACCATGCAAAAATGACATATATATATATATATAGGTTTGTATGCCTAACTAATTTGGATAAGGTTAACTAACTTAAAGCTTTATCCAAAATCTAATTAGCATGGAAAAACTGTCAAAAACGGTCAGAAACTCGTCACCTGTGGTCTAGGCGACTTTCTGGCGGGTTCAGTCACACAGAGGTCGCATTAGACATTTGTGTTTCAGGACAACAGTAGTATCTTTTTGACCGTTAAATGTATGTGTAAAATCCACTCAACAAGGCCAAATTCTCAATGTGTTCATTTGATCTCTTAAACAAAGGATTATAAACTAAGAAAGAGTTTAGCACTCTTCTGTAACAAATGATAAGCCTTAGATGTATACATATATATAGCTCACCAAATCAAGTAAGATTCTACTATTCTTTGTACGTGGGACAAATCTCACTATGAACACTATATATAACATATGTTCTACAGATTAGACAGATTTTTCAGATATAAAAAAATACACGCGATATGTATAGGCATAGATAGAGTGAGAAACCGATAAGCCAATGAACGTGAAATCAGTACAGCGTATCTTGCAAGCTATTGGAACACACCAGAATGCAAATAACTTCATGTTACTTTCAAAACCTTCTCCACACTGCATCATCTACATCATAGTGAATCTATGCACATATTTGTCCATCCATTTAAATCAATTCGATTGAAGTAAGTGTAACTATTACTGGTATATTGATGTTTATAGACAATAATCGATCAACATAAGTGATAGAGAAAAACACGCACGAACTCATCAACGTGATCAGATCTTTACAGTTCTTTCAGCATCAGATTAAGAAATCAACCAGGCGAATTAACATCAATAGACTCTCATCTGAATGGTCGCACACATACACGATTGTTTATAATCAATTCTAATGTGCATTATACCTCTTCGATATGTGAAATAGCAATAGATTTGATGCCGATGAACTTCTGCTGTTTGGAGTAACCACGAGCTGCCATGAATCCGACCTCGAGATTATAGTTCTGAATTTGCTCGAATGCTCGATTACTGCTATGGCGTCGTTTCTGTAATGGATTTTCTGGATCGAATTCCATTTTGATTGATCGCAATCAGATGATGCAATCATCGGCGTTTAAGATGTCTTCTCTTTCCGTACTGATAAAGCGGTTATTTGAACCAAACTAACGAGCTTTATAACAGCTCAATTATTACGAACTTAGTCCTTAAACTATGGCAGTATTCACAAATTTGGTCCCCAAACTATGGAAATATTCACAGAATTAGTCCCCAAACTATGGCAGTATTTACAAACTTGGTTTCTTACGCAATCAGATGATGCAATCATCGGCGTTTAAGATGTCTTCTCTTTCCGTACTGATAAAGCGGTTATTTGAACCAAACTAACGAGCTTTATAACAGCTCAATTATTACGAACTTAGTCCTTAAACTATGGCAGTATTCACAAATTTGGTCCCCAAACTATGGAAATATTCACAGAATTAGTCCCCAAACTATGGCAGTATTTACAAACTTGGTTTCTTAACTATATTGCAATAACTTTCACATTAGAATGATTGATGATAACTAAACTAGAATCAGAATCAGGGCCAAAACCTGAAATGTAATAAGAATTGAACTAGACTGATATTGTTGTGAATAAGTATTCAATGGTTTTAAGATTCGAAAAGTTGAACATGGGCAGATTTAGGTTTAGGTTAAGGGGTTCCCGTGCATCCACTATATTGTCCTGTTGCAATGGAATTTTTTTAGGGGTTTTAAAGGCGTATTGGTTTTTAATTTGATATGTGCTCACTACTCCGTAAGTTAACTACGGTGCCATTTGTTTTTTAAGAGATCTAAAGTCTTAAGTCTTATTTTAGTTATGATTAATAAGAGGTGGTATGTAAAAAGGTCTGAACGATTCAGACTTAAGAGTCATTAAGAGGTTTTTTTAAAAAAACAAACAACCCCTACATGTTGCAATCTACTTGTAGTTTCATTACGGGTTGTAAATTTTGAATCTCTTTGGCTCAATTTAACCTTTTGGTAACGACAACATATAAGAAGAAGTGGAAGAAGGAAAACGCCAATTGGGTGTTGTAAGAAACCACTTGTATGCTATTTTCAATTAAGCTATACTTTTTATAACTTATCATTGTTTTTTTTATATTATGTTAATTCCTCTGAAGATTTTCAGAATCCACCATTGATGTCAAATGAGAAAACGTCAACATTTCTTCATCATGTGTTGCTTGTATCTTCTTCATCTGCAACATCTGCGACATCTTTTCTGGTGGCACACTTTGCAACCTTAACCCCAATTTTTGCTTCTTTTCAATATTCATTTCCCTCTTATTGGGATCCTAAGCTTTTGGCTCTGATTGCTTTCCCATGACATACTTTGTTGTCGTTGAAGATGGCTTAATTGGTTCTGCAACCTACATTTGTGATGGTCTTTTTTTTAAAACTATATAGTATTTATATATGACAAATGCAACAAATAAACTCAAACACCCTCCTCACCTTTGGTGAGGTTTGAACCCCTGGCCTCCTAGGAGGCCAGAGGCTCCAATACCGCTAGACCAAATGCCCTTTGGATTTGCGATGGAATTGGTAGCCTATGAGGCCGCTACTTTTCAACTTCTTTGGTATATTGGGGATTTGAATGACGTCCCACAAACTACCATCCAATTCGTCAATGACAATGATACGGGGAGAATTCGAGAGTTAATAAGGGTTTTCGGGAATAATTGGAAAAAAGAGAAACGAGCTCGAAGAGAAAAACGAGCTCGAAAGATGCTCGGAATTTGGCATCGGAAAAAGAGGCAAAGAGAAAACACCGAATATAGAAAGGGTTGCAATAGAGAGATCGAAGAACAAGTAGAGAATCGCAAACAGAACTGAATGCGAGTTCCATGCGACTTGGATCGCATGAAACTCGCGCAGCCCACTGTCGACATTCAATTCTTGCAACTACTAGGTGGCTTTATGTGCATGGAAACCACATACACCAATCCTTAATCACCTCTAATTCTATTATTTAATTCATACCTCACGTGCCATCTCATTCCATCATCCCATATTTTCTTATTTATTTTCCTTTTATCTTATTTTCTTAATTATCTTTCCTAGTTAAATTAGAATTAGTTTTAATTATAGTTATGATTAGATTTATTTTACGTAATTATCTTTTTGCTTTATTATAGGATTAGTTTTAGTCAATTTCGTAATAATCTTTTCTTCCTAGTTTAGTTATAAATAGGATAGTTAGGTTTCATTGTTTAAATCAAGTATCAATTAATAAAAGCTTTTGTTTTTAGAGAGTTTTCTCTTGAATCTGAGTTTTACGTTCCGTAATTCTCAACCATTAAAAGGTTTAGACGTTTGTCGATCCTTCCGCAAACCTACGTTGCGTCAGACAAGGAGGTTCATAGAATGATTGATCAAATTCTTATGCATTTTGAGGACTTGTTTTTGGCCAATCCAGGCGAAATTGGCGACCCATCACCACATGAATGAGTTATTTGATATTGACAAATTGCATGATTCTTGGGACGACGTTCAAACCCTCAAAAGATCAAAGAAGTTGAAAAGTAGTGAGTCCATAAGCTACGATACTCCATCACCGATGTAGAATGAAGAACCAATTAAGCCATCTTCTATGACAAAAAGGGGTGTCGTGGGAAAGCAGTCGAGGCCCAAAGCTAAGGATCCGAATAAGAGGGAAATGAACATGGAAGAGAAGTAAAATATTGGGGTTAGGGTTGTAGAGTTTGCCTCCATTAAAGATGTCGTAGTTGTTGCAAATGAAGAAGAAAGAAGCTACAAATGACGAAGAAAATAAAATAATAAAAAAAATCAAATCAAGGATATATGGTTAAATAACATCATGGGGCAAATGACTTCAGTTAACTGACAAGAGATGGAAGATGTTAGTGGCATGGACCAACTATGTAACAAATGCATAATTTAGGGATAAATCTATAAAAATGAAGTGGAGGGACGAGAACAAAAAGTGCTATACCATAGTGACGAAAACTGTAATTTACTTTATATTTTATTAGCTAAACTGTAATCAAGTTTGTCTTGGTTTCTATCTAATGTAAATATATTTTTCTTATTAATGTAAGAAATATTCAAAATTTCATATTTCATACCTATTATGACCGGTAACCAACAGATCTTATAACTATTGACAATGTGAATATCAAATTGACAAATTATATCGTAGTTCATGATTATATGAAATATCATATCAATATCGATCAATACCAGGTAAATTGAAAATCTTTATATCATGTAAAATAGACACGAGATATGAAAATGTCACCACAATATTAATTGAGATTTTTTTTAATAATTACATTAAATAAAAATTAAGATAAATTTCGTTTCATGATGCATTTTGTCTTTTGAATCTTTTTGTAATGACAAGAATAATTATGCTTTTCTTTAACATTTTTATTTGTTTTTTTATTGAAAAATGTTTTCTGAATTATAAATTTTTTTCCATTTGGAGTGTTGAATGGTGGTGAGTACAGAATAATCAAAGAGATTTGAAAATTTAATAAAGAAGTCAACAATCAACGTAAATAGTCAAAAATACGATAAAGCGACGGTCAAAAGTCTTCAGACGACCTCTTGTCATTTCTTGGGCTCGAATGGTTGGTCTACACTTTATTTTTTATTAATCGATAAATATATAAAACCAACACAAAATTTATGAAGTAAACGTACTTTTTTTTTGTTAACCATATGTATAAGTGTTTGAATCGGTCTGTGTGTATCTGGACTAATCAATTTTAGAGAACAATCAAAAAAATTCTCAATGACTTTGCAGAACTCGAACTGATGACCTCTGAGAAAATACATAAGAGGCTCGAGCCTTATTATCACTTAAGCTAACCGCTAACCTCACAAAGTTACATTATGCACATTTATTGTTGTGGAATGTGGACTTGTTAAAAATTAAGGACAAAAGTCACAACAAATACATTTGATTTGATGCATATTTATATTTTTACAAAAATATAATAAATATATGATATATCAGTATTATTATGTCTGATACAACTAGTTTAAACTTTAAACTGGCTGTTAGTTGTTAAGAAGTTTGTTGAAACGTGATCCTACATGCTAAAGAAAGCTAGTATTAGACATGTTTTGTAGATTAAGGGGTCGTTTGTTTTTTTTAAAAACCTCTTAAGTCTGAATCGTTCAGACATTTTTACACACCACCTTTTATTAATCATAACTAAAATAAGACTTCAGGCTTTAGACCTCTTAAAAAACAAACGACACCTAACTCAATATCACCATTCACCAGCTAACTTGATGTCCCTAAACGCGTCAAACTATTCTACCATACATGTAAAAAAATTCCACGTGAATTCTTTTTCATATTTAATTGCGAGCATCAGATGCTTTGTAAACAATAATTACATGTTTTAATAACATATACAGTATACACTAAAAAATATATTATTAAAAAATTATTACGATAATTCATTTAATAACATACAATTAAAATTTGGATAAGAAAATGATCAAAAGGATGAGAGCAATCAATTCAAAATAAAGAGCTTATGAAAATAAATGGATGTTTCATTAATTTTAGAGTAAAGCATTTGTTGAAAATTACTTTTTTTTATTTATGTATTTTTGAAATTATAGTTTGCATCTCTCTAGTTCTAACTACATTTTTTGTCATCCCCATAGTTTACAAATTTCTTTGCTTTTTTCATCCTTGTAGTTTACACTTCATTGTGTTTTTCGTCTATGTAGTTTGCAATATTTTGAAAAGCAAACAATTATATCATGAAAAGTTAAAAACAAAACAAACAGAGTTCGATCGAGTGATCTGCAAGACGTAGAACCAACGAAACCAATCCAACTAAAAAGAAAGACCAAAGCCCTATAACAAAACTCAAGGTCGGACCAAAACACCCAAACCAACAACGAAAACACAACATCAAAACAATTGAACCGGAACCACCCAAGGAGTAAAGAGACCCCACAACTAAAAAGATCCCAGACAAAACTGTCGCAAGAGGATCAAAGATAACCCAACCATCAAATCCCCATGACACCCTCCAAACGAAATCAAACAAATTAGCCATCACCCTATGGTTTACAAATTACAATTCATTGTTGTTTTCATCCATCATACTTAATAGTAAATCACTAACAAAGTTACATTCGGCGACAAACCCAACAATAAGTTGTATCAAGAATCGTAATTTCAAAAAGACAAGGACGAAAATCATAGTTTACTCTTAACTTTATGTCTAAAGTTAAATTTATGTTTTCTCCGTCCCAAAATAAATGTCCACGATGAAAAAGACACACAATTTTAATATGTAATTATTACACATTTTAATGGAACAAAGAACAATTTCACCCTTGAGTACAAAGAGAAAATTTGCCTCCACCTTATAAATAAGGGTAAAATGTGAAATTGAACATTCAGTTTTGAAAGTTGACACTCATTTTTGGGCGAACTAAAATAGTAACGTAGACAATTATTTTGGAACAAATGATGTAATTAATTTAAAGGGTTGGGTTCCGATGAGCGTGAAAATTGGTTATCAGGATGAGAAATGGATGGACATTAGAATGAGATGCACCGAGATAAGATGTACCATATTAATTCCCTTCTAAGCCACAGTTCATGGGAGGGGATTTGATTAAAAGTAATCAACGGTTCAAATCCAATTCTCACTCTTCTTACATTAATCTCAACTTCTCATACAATCTTTCGTCTTAATTTGAAAAACTTTATGGAGTAAACTTCACTTTTGGTCCCTAACTTTAGTCAACAACGGATATCGTCCCTAAACTTTGAAAACTTGGATTTCATCCCTCACGTTTGTCATTTCACTTTGTTTTGGTCCTCCTCCTGACGCCCGTTAATTTTTTCCGTTAAACTTAGTTTATTGAGGAGTATTTTGGTCATTTATAGTGTTTTTCACATAATCAAATCAAAGATAACAAACTTTAATTAACTTATGACGCACAACAATGAAGTGATGGCACCCAAATTTGGAGTTAGATTTTGCTTCTCTCTCTTGCTGGATGATCTTGTGAATGCTCTCATTAGGCTTGCTAAATCCTATCCCCAACTCTTGGTTTGAGAACGCTGCACTGCTCCACCTCTACATCCACCACCCGTCGTCGTCGTTGTTGCTGCTACTACTGATGGACCTTTTACATTGCCTTCATTTGGATTTGAACCCACCCAGTAAGAGGACGTCGAGGAAGATGAAGACGGCGATGTGATCATGAACCCACTAAACAAACCGTCACACCTCACCCTTTCCTTGATGCAATCTTGACCCCCGTTGTCGGAGACTTTCGACTTCCCTTCCCATTGCGACTCCACAAGGCGGAGCGTGCGGTCGTCAAACCCCGCTGAGATTTGCTTGAAGAAGTCTCCGAAAAAGCTCCAGCCGTCTCACCCCACGGATCTGGACCTGGACACCTTCCAGTCAAATGAAGCCTGACAAGTAGGGGTGTATGCGGGTTGGGTTGGGACGTTTTTACAACTCAACCCAATTATGGCGGTTTGGAAAATCTCAACCCAACCCAACCCAACCCATTCAAAAATGTAACCCAACCCAACCCTTGCGGGTTATGGCGGGTTAGGTTGGTTTGGCGGGCTAGTAATATATATAAATTTGCCGATTGAAATACGATAAATAATACTAAAATTATTCTCAACAAAGTTATTAGTTATTACAATTATGGCTTATTCGTGTTCGTTCGTTTAACTTAACCGAACAAACGAACGAACACGAACGGTAAACGAATGAAATTTTTTTAGACTAAAGGGCCTTTGGCCTAGCAATAAAAGAGCCTTTGACTTCCTAGGAGGTCAGAGGTTCGAACCTCACCAAGGTGAGGAGGGTGTGTGAGCTTTTTTGTTGCATTTTGCCGTATATAAATACTATATACTTAAAAAAAATGAAATTTGTTGTGTTCATGTTCATTCATTAAGAAAATGTGTTTGTTCGTGTTCGTTTATGTTCGTTCGTTAAGATGCTAAACGAACATAAACGAACTAACATAAATGGACTTAAACAGACATAAACAAACGAACACAAATATACTTAAACAAACATAAACGAACGAACATAAATAAATTTAAATGAACATAAACGAGCGAACATAAATGAACAAAAAACAACCACCATTACTCATCATTCCGTTCCTAAAAACTAACATAACAAAATGAAAAATGGTATAAACTTATGAGCGATAAAAAAAGAATTCTAAAAATTCAATTTACTTAATGATTTTACATATTAATGTCACAATATATAAATATATTTATATAATAAACAAACGTAAACGAACATAAACAAACGTAAACAAACATAAACGAATGCAAACGAACGAACGTTCACGAACATAAATGAACGAACGAGACCATTGTTCATGTTCGTTCATTTAACTAAACGAACAAAAAAAATGTGTTCATGTTCGTTCATTTATTAAATGAACGAACATAAACGAACTTCCCGCCAAACGGTTCACGAACGGTCCACTGAACGTTCGGTTCGTTTACAGCTCTAATTACAATCATCTAATTATAAATTAAAATCCATAAGTCTTAAAGTTAATCTGGGTTGTGAATAAACTGCATATATATAATATAATTTTATAAAAAAAAAATAGCGGCGGGTTGGCGGTTTGGGTTGGGTTGAGTTTTTCTAACCCAATTTCAACCCTAATAATTAGCGGTTTGGTGATTTACGGTTTGGCGGGTTGGGTTTAATTGGGTTGGGAGCGGGTTGGGTTGGTCGGGTTTCACGGGTTGACGGTTTTATGTACACCCCTACTGACAAGGACTCATTCTCTTCCACAATGATTATTCTAACAGATTTTGAGGTATTAGCGATGGTACATGGTGGTGGTTGTGGGTGATGGTGTGCAGTGGTGGTTACTGGGATGGTATGTGTTCTTGGTTGAATTTTAGGTTTCAGGTTATCAGTTAAGGGTTTAAAGTTTGTAGCGACGAAAATGAACATTAAGAAGAATGACCAAAATACCCCTCGTTGAATTGGACCAAAGTTAACGGCCGTTAGACAGAGGGACCAAAACCAAAATGAAATGACAAACATGAGGGACCAAATCCGAGTTTCGTTAGTTTAGGGACGATATACGTTAAAATTGACAAACGTTAGGGACCAAAAGTGAAGTTCACTCTACTTATAGTTTATATGTAAACTTGGTCGAAAATAAATGTGAGTTATTTAAACTTTAAATATATATAGGTGTAGGGGGTGGAGGGTGTTGGGGGTTGTAAATTTGGGAAGACGAAGAGCGGCATTTTCGGCAACTCTCCATCGCTCATGTACTTTGATTTCTCGTAGAACAACAATTTTCTCTCTCTCCCTTTCTCTCCCCCGATTTCTTTCCCTAAATACATGCAACCCTAACTATTCGATCGATCGATTCCATCTCTCCCTCTCTCTCTCTCGCGCTATGACGGATGATAAGAGAAAGAAGAAGAGAGGGAGAAGCAAGTTTTTCAGGTCTTGCTTTCGCTCCGTCGCCACCGCCGCCGCTACCGAAGATGGACCTTCTTCATCTGACAAATCAGATGGCCTGGATGACAAAAACGGACGGTTAGTAGCAGTCAGTGGTGGGAGAGACTTCATTCCGGATGTTAATTTGGTCAACGGTTGCGATGACGATAACCGCGATGACTGCTTTGCAAAACGATCTTCTCCTCGACGACGAATCTCTCGTGTACTTAAAGCGGTTTTGTTTAACACAAAGGTGATTAGTTTCTCGTTCATTTTCGTATTTGATTCTGTTTATTTTATGAATTTGTCTATCTTCATGTGAAGTTTGATTGTTAACCGTCCTTCACGATACGAAATTATGAATCGAACAAAGAATAGATGAAATGAAAATATGAAATTGCTGAATCAGATTTTTTTTGCTTACATTTCTGAACAGAAACGTGATTTGTCTCAATGACATTAATCTGTTTTTTTTGTAATTTCTCTTGATTCGTGTCGGAAAATATATGTTCTGAATCTTCTGGATTATTGTAGCGATTCATGATTTGTATGTTTTCATCATTCGACATCATATTGATCCGTTTTTTGTTTTCATTTTCATCGACAGTTGAAGAAGAGTCGTAGGAGTTCTTCCAAATCTTCGATTTCTTCGGACACGAGTTCGTCATCGTTATCAAGCGAGAAGATCGGCAAGTCATTCAATGACGGTAATGCGTACGTTAGAGAATGTCCAGATATGGACGATTCATGTAGTCGTCGTTCAAATTTGTTTTCGTCTTCTTCACGAACCACTTCTTCTGCATACTCTGCTTCTTCACGAACCACTTCATCTGCATACTCTACGTCTTCATTATCGTCTATCAACTCCAATTCTCGATCGTTGACTGACCAGAAAACGTCATCTCGAATAGACATACTTGATTTTGGACATCCGGTTTCATCCAATTCGTCAACCTTGAAGAAATCTAATCCTATCAACTCTAATTCTTCATTCTGTTTTGACCAAAAGGTATCATCTCGAACAGATTCACCACATTTGAGATCTCAATGCTCTTCTAAATCACTACCGTTATCGAAATCAACGCCTATCAATTCCATTCCTAAATCGTTGTCTCACCAAAAAGGATTATCTCGATTAGACTCTAATGATTCGAGAAATTCGGTTTCATCTAATATGCTTATGTTGATGAACCCTAGTCCTGATAAGATCATGTTTGGCGGCAACAATTGGAATATCCGTTGGTGTTTCTTTCTTCTCTTAAGCCTTGTTGTGTTGGTGATTTGGGGGAGGATCTTCTCCATAATGTGTACATCAATTTGGTTCTACTTTGTACCTTGTCGTCGGATCAAACGAGTCGACTCGGTTAGTAACATGGCTGAGTATGTGGATACTGACTCGAAGCATTACAAAAAAAGAGTGATCATGGCAGGGCTGCTTGAACGGACTCGTAACCCCATCAGGTAGCTCTGAAAAGGAAAATCAGGTTAGTCTGTATGAAATGTGTATATAAAGAGTACGTGTATTTTGTATAAACTAAAAAAAAAAATTCACAGAAAAATCATAAATTATGATTTCAAATTTGTAATGAAACGAGGTGGGATTAATGCCCGCGCGTTGCTGCGGATGGAAAGAAATATTAAGACCATAAATTTGAGCATCACCAATTATGAGAACAAAACATTTTGTGTCTGTTAGCAGCATCACTATAATTTACAAAATGTCCTATGAGGATGATGTGTGTGTATGATAGGAAGCGAAAATAAATTGGCAAATGATACATTACATCATTAAACTTAAAAAAAAAGTTACATTGTTATTAAACCTAAATTAAATTATAATAAAAATATGAATTAAACAAATTTTACATAGGTTTTGGGTTGGAGAAGACACAATCATTGAGATGTGATGCATGTTAAGGGATCTTTATTTTATGCTTATATAATAAAAATAATTTTTATAATATAACTTTTATTTATTTAAATTAGAAAATGAAAAAGTTATAAATGATCGAAATGTCATTTACTTAACGGTCAGGAGCTAACAACTTTTAGTTTCGAGGACCAAAACGTTACGCAAATGCAAAATCGAAAGTCTATTTTGGAATCAACAAATTATGGGGACTAAATCCAAGAGGAAAATAAAACTATAGGGACCAAATCTGTAACTCTACAAGCATAGAAAAAAAAATTAAAAGCTGAAGGACCAAATCTGTAAGTTACTAAAAACCTCAAGGACCAAAGTTGTAAATTACTGTTCATGAACAGTGAAATCGTTCCTGGTAAATGTTATATAGTATAATTTGGACCTTGGAGATCAAATATCAAAGGAACAATTGTTTTCTCATTTGTAGTGGAAAATCACATCTATCCAGGGTTCAAATCCAGGCACTATCAAAATCCTTGTGGCCATGGAAGTTCACCTATGAATACGATGACTCTAGGCCATTTGTGGTCGTCTGAGGATTAGTCGGCGCGTAAGTTGGCCCGGAACCCACGGTTACCAAAAAAGACATGCTATATTATTAAAATATTCAATACAATTTATTTTATTTTATTCTTCTAAACATTTAATTTTAAGGATTCTAATTAGTAAGAAAAATAAAAAATATTTCTTTTTCATAACCAATTATTTTAGGAGAATACTTCAAACTTGTATTTCATTATATTTCTCCTACTTTTTCCCTTTTGAGAAGGTTTTGGGAAATTTGTTGGAGTAAAAATCCCGAAAATGCCTATTTTAGTGAATCTGTTGGAGATGCTCAAATGTTCTTCGAGGGAGGGATTTACATGAACCTATTTTTGGCATATTTTTTGTTCATGTCAATGTTAATTATTATAAAACTTTACAATGGTAGTGATTAATAAGAACATTCTTTTTGTGAGTCTCACGTATTATTTCGACATTTATAAAAATCTAAAAAATATATTAAAAAGTGAAGTTTCATACAAAATTCAAGTTAAGAACCAATGTTTTTGTATGAAACTGGTGCCTAATAAAAGCATATCTAACAAATTCTCCCAAATAAAGATCAAAATTCAAAATGATACATAGTTTTAGCCTTTTAGGTATCTATAATTATTATACTTTGAATAACTAGTTTTCTCCATCTCATAATTAAGGGTATAATGACAACTTACTTTTGAAGACATACACTTATTTTAGAACAAAATAAAATAGAAATGTGAACACTTAGGGGCCGTTTACCAAATGTTTACCCAAGTAAGCACTTACCATGTCACATTACCTTACCGGATGAATATGACAAGGACCATGGTAAGAGTTAAGGCAAGGACCAGGATCTTACTTAGTAAATGAGGGCGAAAACTCTTATCACGATTAGCGCTTATCAGGAAAATTGCTGCATGCGATACCGTTTTTTGGTGGACTAAATCCTACCCGGTAAGTAATTGATAGTGTTTAATTTTACCGGTAAGTGTTTACCCATGTAAGTGTTTGGTAAAAGTCCCCTTAATTTAGGACGGAGGTAGTTAAAGGATCTCTCTCCTAAACATTTAAGTTTAAATTTGATATTTATTATTGGTAGAATATATAAAAATATATATTTCCTTATGATGATAATTTTTTTGGAATTCTCCAAATTTAGAAGTCCCTCTCCAAGACTGCAACATTATGCAGTTTTGGAAAATTATGTTGGATTACAAAATTTGTTCAAAACCTTCAAGAACTTTATTTTTTCTATTTTAGATAATTTGTTAGAGATATTATAAGAACCTTTTTTATGGTACTAGGCATATACCTGCGCGATGCAGCGGAATGTAAATAAAGAACGAACAATTAATGCTATTTTCTTATATACATTTCATCAATAATCAACCATGACCTAAGAATCACAACTTATGCAACCTAAACCCATAAAGATATTCAATAATTAGTTTATATTACGATTATTGACGAAAAAAATTATAATGATATTATTTATAATAAGAATGAAACGTATTTTACAATTATGTATTTTTAACATGCTAACGGTGGAAAAAAAATAAAACGTATGGATAGAAAAATAAATTATTTCGTAGATATTAATGATATTTAATAGTATAGTTAAATTAAAAAATATTCAATATTGGGCTTGTTTTGAAGATATTGAGAAGACGCTCATAATGATATAATTTGTAGAAAAATGAACGTATTTTTTCATTGCATTTTTGTTAATATATGATTATTTGTGTTAATATGATAATTATGTAAAATGAAAAATGAAAAAGTAAGGGAAGTAAATTAAATAAGTAATTGTAAAGGTGATAAATGTAACATTGTAAGGGTGGTAAATGTAATTGTATAAAAGTTTGTACAATAACCGTTTTAGTTTTTTCATTATATAGTATAAATTCTGATATTTAATAGTACGGCTAAATTAAAAAATATTCAATATTGGGCTCGTTTTGAAGGTATTGACGAGACGATTATAATGGTATAATTTGTAAAAAAAGGAACGTATTTTTTCATTGCATTTTTGTTCATATACGATTATTTGTGTTAATATGATAACGGTGTAAAATGAAAAATGAAAAAGTAAGGGATATAAAGTAAATTAAATAAGTAATTGTAAGGGTGATAAATGTAACATTGTAAGGGTAGTAAATGTTATTGTACAAAAGATTAAGGGTGGTAAATGTTATTGTACAAAAGTTTGTAAAATTTTAGAATTTTCATTATATAGTATAGATTAACATATAAAAACTACACTTTTTGTTTATAACAACATACCATTAAAGATGTTAAAAATATTCATTATGTGAACCAATTTAAGGTGCCGTTTGTTTTTTAAGGTAAAGTTTGAAGTCTTATTTTAGTTATAATTAATAAGAGGTGGTGTATAAAAATATCTGAATGATTCAGATTTAAGAGCTATTAAGAGGTTTTTAAAAAAGAACAAACAACCCTGTTAATCAAAAACTTTTTTATAGGGATAATGAAGGAAAAGTTGGTCAAAAAGGCCACGCATATAAACTTGGAACTATGTGTTTGTTTTTTGAGTTTGACTTTGATTGCATTAAATTTAAATAGTGATGCATCGTTGACATTTTTATCCCAGTGCAGCACCTGTTGGAAAATATGAGGGGTTGTTTGGTAGTTGTTGAATGGTTGAGTGCAGAATAGTTAAGAGGTTAAAATGGTTGAGAGGCTCTGTATGATTTAGTGCAGAATGAAATATGTCTGTTTGGTAACTGCTCTGAATGGACAGTCTGAATGACAACAAATTACCATTTTAACCCTATGAATGATTTAGTTCTGAATGGCAGATAGTTGTTTGGCAGATATCTGAATAAAACAATTATTTTTGCAAATATAACTACATAATCAATAACATTCCACATACATCATACTTGAAGAACCAACATAAATCATACTCGATTCAAGATAAATCCTACTTAAAATAAAAAAACGTGAACATAACAGTAGCATCAATAACATTCCACATACAACATACTTAAAGAAAACAACATAAATCCTACTTAAAAACCAATATCACAGGGGTTGTTTAAAATCAAAAAAAGTGAAGAAACAAGTTGATAAACAAAGGGGTTGTTTATACTTGAAGAAGTTAAAAATCAAAAGGGTTGTTTATATGTGAAGGAGTTGTTCAACGAAATCAAAGGAGTTGTTCAAACTTGAAGAAACAAAGGGGTTGTTTATAAACAAAGGGGCTATTTAAACAAAGGGTTTGTTCAAGCTTGAAGAAAAAGTTCAAACTTGAACAAGTTAAAAATCAAAGGAGTTGTTCAAAAATCAAAGGAGTTGTTCGATAAACAAAGGAGCTGTTCAAAAATCGAAGTCGATTTCTTTAAAATCGAAGGAGCTGTTCGAGGGAAGAAATTTAAAATCGAAGGAAGAAGAAGTTCATACCTGCTGCGAGATGGAGAGGGAAGCTATCGATAGGATGGCCGGAGAAGAGAACCGTTGGAGAGGACCGGCGTTATGGGAGAGAGAACCGTTGGAGAGGACGAGAGTATGGTCTGAAAGAGGGCAATTGTGGAAAAAAGACATCTCTGAACCATTTTGCAGTACCCTAGATGCAAAATGGTTAAGAGGCTTTTGTCATAGTTAAGAGGCTTTTTTTTTTTTTGCCAAACAGTCCCAACCTCTTATCGTTTCAGAGGTGGGCTCTGAATGGCACCATTATGAGCTAACCAAACAGCCCCTGAGTGATTGGTTTTCAAAATAGAGATTTTTTTTTGACATTTCTAAAAAGGTACATTTTCTTTCCAACAGGTTTATTTATTTTAGATATTCAGAAAGTTTTTTGAAGGTTCTGTTGACCCGAAAAAAATATGTTAAATATTTTGTTTAGAGTGAATTGTGGATTTGGTCCCTCTGGTTTAGTGATTTCTTTGACCATGGTCCTCATTCTATGTTTATTGTGGATTTGGTCCTTGTGGTATTCAATTTATTTTGGTCATGGTTCTTCTGACTAACATTTCCATTAACTTTGTTAAATCAAAGACCATTTTAGTCATTTTGCCTATTTTTTGTCCTTTTTTGATAAGAAAAATATAAACAATATTTTTATACACACAAACACACATGCATACACACATGTATATATATATATATAGTGGAAGGATATTTTGCAACCCACATCTTAATCGTTGGATTCATGATCGGCGGTTATTTTATTTTTATTTTTCTGTTTTTTTAATTAAAAATATTGGGACTCATATCTATTGTAACCGCCGATCATGAATCCGACGGTTAAGATGTGGGTTGCAAGGTTTGCAACCTTTTTAAGGGTTGCAAATTAAACAACCCCTATATATATATATATATATATATATATATATATATATATATATATATATATATATATATATATATAGGGTGGTATCAATTGGAAACCAAGTTTCTTTGGAAACTTTGGAAACCAAATTTCAGCCATTGATCTTTATAATCAATGGTTAAAATTAATTAATTTATTAATAATAAATAAAAATAATAGATGAAAAGGGTAAATATGTCTTTTGATTTTGTGTCTCAAATATGACAATAAAGGTTTATTTTATTTAGATTACTTGAAACCAAAATAAAATTTCCCACACAATCTAAATTTTGTTATTTTTTTTACTATGAAAACGTGGAGCATTTGTCTTTTCATCAAAAAAATTATTTTTCTTTTAAAATGTAAGAAAATATTTTTTTTAAATTTCATTTTATTATAAAATTTCCCACGCAATCTAATATTGTGATGAAACAAAATGAATTTGTGGATTACAGATTTTATTAGATTACAGATTTCATTGGATTACAAATTTCATCAGGTTCATCGTGTTAGCATTATTGTTTCATAATGAAACATGATGAATTTGTGCCATTTTTGTTAACTTCCCATTTTTGTTACATTACCTGTTCAGTTGCATATTCGTATATGAAAATAGATTCATCAGGTTCATCGTGTTAGCATTATTGTTTCATAATAAAAATAGATTCATCAGGTTCATCGTGTTAGCATTATTGTTTCATTATTACCATATATAAGCTAAACTAAAATTAAATAATTTACCTAAATTAAATATCTCATTTTTAAATTAATCAATGATTATTATTACCATATATAAGCTAAATTAAAATTAAATAATTATTAATATAATAATAATAACAGTTACCATATATATTATGAAATAATGTAAAAGACAAAAATAACCTTTTCAATTAAAAAAAAAGAAATTCACTGATTGGTTGATTTCGGTTTCCAAAGTTTCCAATGTAATACTGGTTTCCAATTGATCGCTCCCCTATATATATATATATATATATATATATATATATATATATATATAACGATATTAAAATAAATAAAATAAGGCATTATTGTATGATTTAATTGTTTAATTTTTTTAAAATTAATTATATTAAATACGATTTAATTTTATTATTTTATTGTAATTGTGAAAAAAGATATAGTTTTATTGTTTTAATGTAATTAAAATTTCAATTTAAACAAATCAGATCATAAAACTATATCTTATTTATTTAGATCGAATAAAATAAAATATGGTTTTATGATTTGATTTATTGAATTAAAACTTTAATTAAGTTAGAGACGATTTAATTATTTTGTTCTTTTACTATCATTGCAACAAACAAGCTTATTGTTGATATTTTAACACCAAAAATCTTTGAAAACCGTTGAGAAATAAACTATAATTTTATCATCTTAAAATTAGAAGTTCCAATTTTCATATTGTTTTTCAGTCAAAAACTCAAAATCAATTTTCATATTGTTTTTAGTATGATAAAATTAAAGTTCATTTCTCAACAGGTTTTAATGATTTTTTTGTGTTAAAATATCAACAATAAGCTTGTTTGTTGCAATGATAATAAAAGAATAATATAATTAAATCGTCTTTAACTTAATTAAAATTTTAATTCAATAAATCAAATCATAAAACCATATTTTATTTTATTCGCTTTAAATAAAATAAGATATAGTTTTATGATCTGATTTGTTTAAATTGAAATTTTAATTACATTAAAACAATAAAACTATATATATTTTTCCACAATTACAATAAAATAATAAAATTAAATCGTATTTAATATAATTAATTTAAAAAAAATTAAACAATTAAATCATACAATAATGTCTTATTTTATTTATTTTAATATCGTTATATATATATATATATATATATATATATATACATGTGTGTGTGCATGTGTGTATAAAAATATTGTTTATATTATTCTTATCAAAAAAGGATAAAAAATAGACAAAATGGCTAAAATGGTCCTTGATTTAACAAAGTTAATGGAAGTGTTAGTTAGAAGGACCATGACCAAAATAAATTGAATACCACAAGGACCAAATTCACAATAAATATAGAATGAGGACCATGGTCAAAGAAATCACTAAACCACAGAGACCAAATCCACAATTCACTCTTTTGTTTATTTTGAAGAACATGTTTGAGATTTTTTTTTTGGGAAAGGGTGTTCAAGGCTATGCCTAGACTAATATCTTGATAAATTATGACTGTAAAACATCAGCCCTAATTAAACCTCAGTGACCACAATTGTTGTGTACGCCTGGATTCGAACCCTGGACAGATGGTATATTCCACCACATCCCCTGGACCTTAACCAGTACGTTACAACCCTTGTGGTTAACATGTTTGAGATGTTATTATATGCATTTTTTTTTGAAAAATAACATAAGAGACACAAAATTCTCAACAAAAATAATGCATTTAGTTCAATGGTGCAATGTTGACTGACATGAATAAGCGTGGATTACCTACAAAATTTTAATGATGCTAAAAAGGATTGTTGAAAATGATGATTTAGGTTGTAGATTAGGCTGGCTACTTTCTAATAGCATCTTCAATACATAAGTTATTAAAAGACTTTTTACTTTTGTTACATCAGCTTTCTACTAACTTTTTTAATAAAAATCTATTGTTACAAATATTCTCCAATGCAAAAGTTTTTTCATCAATTTCATCATAATCTATCTCATATATGTAAAATATTTTATAAAAACCCCTAATTTAATTTGTCATTTAAAGTTCATGTCATATCTTTCAAAGGTTTAAAATAAAGTTTGTATTTTATTATAAAAACATTACAATAAGTGATTCAAAAATTACTTGACATTTTACTTCCATTTGAAATAAAGTTTGTGTTTTATTAAAAAAGTAAACAATAAAACTCATTGACACAAAAATATAATGATAAGGGCACACAAAAAGTATTTCGTTAAAAAAAATGAAGACGATAAATAGTTATATAATTTATATATTTTTTAAGTATTTGATATTGATGTTATTTTGATCGTCTTGAAGAAGGATTTTTAATAATGTATTTTGTTATAAATAAATTTAATTTTATTATAGATATTTAATGAATTAAATTAATTAATCAAAATGCATTAAGGTCTAAAATGAAAATTTCTATTAAAAGTGGGGATAAAATGAAAATTTAAGGGGGGTAAAATGAAAATAATTACTATTCAATAAAAGGTTGGTATAGGATAAGCCATTGAACAAAAAGTTATTAATAACCCATTGTCTCCAATGACAATAACCCTTCTTTAAAGACTTTTTAAATAGTAAAAAACTAAAAATGACTTGTGCATTGGAGATGTCCAATATAAGGTTCTTATAAGCAAAAAGTGCAATGACTTGTAAGAACTAGCATTGTGGAGAGTTCTTATAAGAACCCAAACTCCTCTAGGTTCTTAAAATGTATGAGATGTGACATTATCTTTATTTTTTTTTATTTTTTTATTGACTTTATAATAAGTATTAATATTATATATATTAATATTAAAATGTATGAGACCCACAAAAAGAGGTTCTTATAAGAACTACCATTATAGACTTTTATGTGAATTTTTTATTTGATGAGATGGAAATGAAGTGGTACCAAAAAGTACAAAAAGTAGGTTCGTACAAATGGATTTTCTATTTTTTATACCTGTTTTGCTGCTGAATCCTTGATATCATTTGCTTCAATTTGTTTCACGGTTATTATCATAAATTATTGGAGCATCTTCAACAGATTATTCAAAAGAAAAAAAATAGAGAAACAATAGTCAAAAAAATTAAAAACAAATTACATTCATCTTCAATAGATTTTTCATTGTGGAGATAAATCATTGATTATATTATTAAAATATTTCATATATTTAATAAAATATTATTTCTTTCATCTAAACATTTCATTTCAAAGTTTCTTATTGGTGGTATATAATAAAAAGACATTTCTCTCTCTTGATAATTATTTTTTAGGATATCTCCAAATTTAAGAAAATTACACTCTCTCATATTTTCTCCAATTTGGAGAAAGTTTTGGAGTTGTTGGAGCAAAAATTTTTGCTCAAAATCTCAATCTTCTTCATTTGGATAAGTTGTTGGAGGTGCTCTCACATGGGCTAAAAAGTTTTATTTTTAGTCACTTTTAAACTTTTTTTCTTCATAAAACAGCTAAGAAACGGCAAGTCAATACCACAATACCTTTTTTTTATTAATGATGCAAGTTGCATATGTCTTTGCGGTGCCGTAAGTTGCAGTATGTCCTTGCGGTGTTCAAGCTGCGACTTTGGCTTGTTTTTTGTGCATCAACGTATGTCCTTTCAGTGTTGCAATATGTGGTGTCTCAATTTATTTTACGATGGACCCACTTTTCATTTGGATGTCTTAGAAGGTGTCAAAAACCGTAAGGGAAAGTGCCTGGTGGTTTGTTTGGCTATTTTGTGTATTTTTTTTTTGTTTTTGGAAGATGGTTAAAAATAATAAAAGAAATTATGGTTATTTATAATAATAATTCAATTGTTTCATATTTTCATGATCAGTATTGGGAATAATCATAGTGAATAATGGCAACTTGTTCTTCACTCTTTCTTTTTCTCAAATCTTTTAGACATATGCAATGATGTTTCTTCTTAGCAAAAGAACAAAAATGTATTATATGATTTGTGTAATCAAATTGATCTTGCATTGGTTTTTGATTAATAAAATGTAAATTCAACATAGTTTATACTTTGTTTTACATCACATGAATGAAAGATACAAATATATATTAGTAGCTGATTGTTGTATGCAGTAACAGCTACCTATGGAAGGGTTCAAACGAGAAAACGGTGTCATTTAACGAGATATCGAGAAAATCTGAAAAAGACAATCATTACGAGTATAAATTGGTGATACACGCATGATGGACACGGGTGACCTTACATTATTTTTGGCCCCATATAGTATCACATGTGATGGTTGTCTGTTTCGGATGTTCTTGCGTTTTTTTCAAAATGATACCATTCTCGTAAACATATGACTATATATATATATATATACACACACACGTGCGCACATACATATACATACAAACAAAATACAAATATTTTTAACAACAATCATATAAGTCGCGTTTTTAACAATAAACAAAGTAAAATATATATGTTGTTTGGTTCGCTTCGAAAGCCTTAGCAATTAGCACCTCGTTTTGTTTGCTATACGTAAGAAAGGGAGGTGATTTATATCTTTGAGTGTATGATATTTGTTTTCTAACTTTTTCATTGACAAGTTGTTTGATTCAATAAAAACAAATTCGGAAAAATTCACACTATCTTTCATTTTTTATTCATGGTAGATAAAGTTTCGGATAATTTATTGGAGCAAAAATATGCCTAAAATCTTTATTTTCTCTGATATTAAGAAATTTGTTGGAGATGCTCTTACGACTTGGAAAATTTGAAAGTATAATCCCTACAATTTTAGTAGATTCAAAAATTTGTAAATTGTTTACAAAACAAGTTTAAAGAAAAAAAAGTATTTACTTTTTGGTTTTAAAAAAAAAAGAACTTTCAAATTTTAGTAAAATACATTTTTTATTCTTTATTTTAAATTATCAGCATTTCATTTTTGAATTTTTAATATAGAATAAGATAAATACGTTAAATGATTAAAATTGCCTCTTAAAATACGTTAAATGACTAAAATTTTAATCGATAACATCTATAACTATAACATAAAATGTTCTCCTTACAAGAAAACAAAATAACTAATCTACTAAGGGATGTTTGACAGTTGCTGAATGGTTTAGTGCAGAATGATTAAGTGGTTTAAATGATTAAGATGTTTTTATGATATAGTGTAAAATGAAATATGGTTGTTTGCTAATTGTTCATAATGAAATCAAGGCTCTTAATGGTTAAGGGAGGGTCAGGTTACAAAATCAGTAAGAGGATTTTGGAACCATTAAGAGACAATATTTTTTTTTGCCAAACAAGATTTACCTTTTAACGATTCAGAGGTTGTCTCTTAATAGAACCATTAAGAGGTAAACAAACAACCCCCACGGCTATGTTTGACAAATTAACTGATAAACTAGAAAGAATGTGTTAAATGAACTATTTTTATCTTACATACAAGATATCATATCATAACAATTGTGGCCATTGAGTTTATAAGTGTTGATTTTTCTTTTTTTGAAAAACATCAAAATATATTAAAAAGAGCAATAAAATTATACAGTCGGGGAGGGTCATAAGCATCAAGATGTAAAATCAAAAGCAAAACCAACTTACAGCCGAAAGAAGCAAAAGAGGAGAAAAAAACATGAAAAAAGCAAACAAACACCAACGATAACCCGAAAGGAATGAGTAGAGATGGAAATTTTACCCGTTGGGCCGGGGATTCCCCGCTTTAACGGGTAACTGAGCGGGGACAGGATTCATTTTCATACCCGAAGAGGGGTCGGGGATGACATTACCAGCCCCTAATCCGGACCCGATTAAACTTTATAATTTATTTAATATATGTACATTGAGTGTGTATAAATAAATATATGTATATATGTATACGTTTATTATTAAATGATAAATACATTTTTATTTTCAATATCGGTAATTAATATAGTGACGATTTATTATAATTTTAATTTTTAAAATACATTTTTTTAATTTTTTTACTAAACGGGTACTCGTCGGGTTCCCCAAACCCGCCGGGGATTCCTTCCTCCCGAATCCGTCGGGGATTAATCGGGGCGGGGTCGGGGACAAGGGGTATAAACGGGGGTCGGGGTTGGGGGATACATTACGGTAGCGTTTGGTACGGAGACCGGATGGGATGGGATGGGATGAGATGGGATGGGACGGGACGGAACTAACTGTCTGTCCCACATTTAGTTTAGGTTTAAAATCATATGTTTGAAAGAGAGTAATATTGTAATTTTACATTTAGTCCCATGTTGTTCCACCTATTTTGGTGGAACTAAAAAACTTTAATTTTGTCCCATGAAATTTGATTTTTGTCCTATGTTGTCCCATGTGATTTTTGTCCCATGGCATACCAAACATAGGACTATTTTTTTTGTCTTGTCCTGTCCCACCCAGTCTGCGTACCAAACGCACCATGTCCAATACCCGTCCCGTTTCCATCCCTAAGAATGAGAGGCTCAACTAGGATTTTGGAGCGGAGCTGTAAGCCAACTCTCCCCAAGGGATAAAATCCTTACAGGAACGTCTCGAGATCCAACCATACACATGAACCTGAATATTAATGTTCAACGGTCACAATTTATCGGGATTAGTCTAGAACACCCTTCCAAACATTGTTTTTTAAATAATTTGAAATAATTTTTAAGAACCATTAAAATTTTATTTTAACAGTAGTATTTGAGTAAATTATCTATTTAGTCCTTGTGGTTTCTTGAAAATTTGATTTTTTATCCATATGTTTTTGAAATTACGATTTTCACCCCCATGGTTTATAACTCATTCTCGTTTTTATCCTTATGATTCAACTTTATTGTTTTTTTTTCGTTCGTATGGTTTACAATTCATTTCTATATTAGGGGCATTTAGTAGACTTTGAGTAAGCGCTTACCAATGTCATTTACCTTGTTAATTGAGAATTGAAATGACCGAGAATCTTACCTAGTAAGAGGTAAGGCAAGACCCAAGAGTCTTACTTTGTTAGTGTGGAAGATGACTTTTACCTGGTAACCATTTACCTGGTTTAAAATGCTTACCAACAATCTATTTTCATAGTCAAAGATGTTAAACGATAAGATAAATTAAGGTAAATCTTTACCAGTAAGCACTTACCGGGCAGGGAGGGATCTAGTTTAGTAAATATGGGGCCGGGGGGGGGGGGGGGATTGGGCCCCATTAAAATAAAAATAGAAAAAACAATTTTTTTTAAGTTAAAAACAATTTTTTTAACTTTCTACCCTAGTTTTCCCCTAGTATTTTCTCACCTGGGCTCCACCAACCAAAACCCCCCTTAAAAAGTCCCTAAAAATCAATAAAAAAAACTTAAAAATCCATTGAAATCAATCAAAAAGCTTTAAAAATTATTTGAACCGGTGAGATTATGCTAAAAACACATCAGATGACTTTACAGGTCTTTAGTCTACCTTAAAGTGCACCCAGTAAATTTTTTTTTTGCATCCTCCACTGTTACCGGGTAAGAATTTGGTAAATGTCCCCTTAGTCCCTCATACTTAAAAGTACTATTTAGCCTTAACGATGCAAATAGAAAGGAATTGCAAACCATAGGTACAAAAAGCCGCAATTTCAAAACCATAGGTACAAAAAGCCGCAATTCAAAACCATAGACAAAACAAGCAATTTTTAACAAACCACAGGGACTAAAAAAGCAATTTACTCATAATTCTTTAACCCACAAACCCTGCAACTGAATCTTCCCGGCAAAATCCAACTCCATTCGATGTTCACCAAATTCATGCTCCGATCATCTTCCTCTCTTCCAATTCCTCTCTCTCCTCCGCTTAAACCCTTCTTCTCCACCCCCTGTACCACCGCCGTCTCCATCCGCCCCGTCGCCGTCGTCGCCGCCGCCGCCGCTTCACTTTCCGTCACTCTTGACGAAACCCTACCATACGAGCCTTCTTTATCCAAAGGTTACAATCCGTCTATCGAATCCAAACCACCACAGCAAGATAACGATGATTTATTCGATGAAAACTGCTTCACTCGTGTTTTCGACATTTCCGCCCTACGGATCTCCGCCGATCGCTGCTACGCTCTCGAAAATCAACTCCGTGGCCATCTATTGAACTGGCCTCGGATTCGGAACATAGCTAGGGTTCCTGGAGACGAAATTGATGGTCAATTACAGAAGTATTTCAAGTCGAGTGATGATGATGAACCTTTGGAGTCTTTGAATCGGAGGATTTACGGGAAGGCTGAGGGAGATGGGGAGCGATTGAGTCCGGTTTTGTACAGAGATAAGCTTGCGAAAACCTTCAATGCCAGAGGTTATGAGAAATTCAGGAATTTGGCTAAGTTGTCGAGGCCAAAGAGGAAGACAAAAAAGGAGCCAAGTGAAATTAGAGAGAGTAAAAGGAATGAGTGTTATTTAGTTGAGGAGGTTGTTGATGATCGTCGGAGTGATGAGGAGAAACGGGAGGATTTGAGTGGGTTAATTGGAGAGGCTGAGTATAGGTTAGGGAAATGGAAAGGATCAACAAGGTTGTTGCTTTTGGATCATCGACATGCCTATAAATCTATGGATGAATTGCCTGAGGCGATTAAGGTATTTTTTGCAGCATTTTCTTGAGTTGATTATATGTATTTGAACATCTATTTTGTAGTGAAAATGGTTAGCTTAAGGTATTTATGATTGGGGAAAACATCATATTTGCTGATGAGGTATATGATATCGGTGCATATTGTTTACAATCGCTACAACAAAATTGGGTTTATAGGATGCCAAATATATCTAATGTATAGGACTTACGGTTATAGGACCAAACAAGTGTGCATCATATGTAAAAATGTTGCAATAAGTTGAAACTTGATAAGACGCTTTTGGGTGTCCCACCAATTGAGCAGAACTAATTGCAAAATGCGACTTGTTTCTTGCTTGGAGAAGGCATTGTCTTTCATTATTTGGTATATATTTGCAATGAAAAATAAAGAATTTGGTATGGACGTATTATTATTAGCCCAGCTGGTGACTGATAGCTCTAGTTGGATTATTGTGGTTTAGTGTATTTCTAAGGTTCCTCTTTTCTTCAGGCATGCTTAACGGGATCACCATTTGAACTTGTGAGATGCAAGCTCACTTTGTTCTACAGTTACTGGCAGATGAACGAGGTATCTATTGCAGCCAGTGAAAAATCCTAAGTGGTTTTATTTTGCTTCCTTGCGTCTTCCGTATTCTGTAGTATATGTTTTAATGTGGCTTCTTTAATCATGTCTATATCTTGGAATGGTTTTGGTTATGTTTATGCGAATATTGTAGATCTTAGAGGCTATGCTTCCAAAGGGTATGATAGTTCCTTCATCCTTTGAGACTGTTGGGCATATCATCCACCTGAACTTGAGGGATGAACATCTTCCATATAAGAATCTTATAGCGAAGGTATTTGGCTTAAGCCTCATTGATCAAGCTGTTAAAGAGAGATTATTTGTTTAAACGTAGTATTTATCGAGCATTTCTGCTTGTTGCCAGGTTGTTTTGGACAAAAACAAACCAAAGATACAAACAGTTGTCAATAAGATTGATGCCATTGATAACGAATTTAGAACCATGCAGCTTGAAGTTTTGGCTGGAAATCATTCTCTTGTGACAAGAATAGTAGAGAATGGAGTTCATTTTCATGTTGATTTGGCAGCAGTGTAAGTTTTCTTTCCAAAAACTGATCAGCATTCCTTCCTAAGATCTTAAAAATGATAGCTTTGTTTTCTTAGTGGTTTACATTAATTCATGCAGCAATGAACTAATCTACCTTTTAGCCTTTTTTTACTTTCTCTTTGGTGATATTCAATCGTGCAAAATTAATTCTGCATATCAAATTTAGTGTGCTATAAACACATTGGGGGATGGAAGTTGGTGCAATTACAAATTTAGCGTGCTATCAAATTCCATCTTCCTATACTTAATTTAGTTTTTCAAAGATGAAATTACATTTGTTGGGGGTAAAGCGTTAGTAGTGGAACCTATATAGCTTCTTCATTCTACTATGTTTTCCATGTTAGGAAACTCATAACTAGTGGAGGATCTAAAACCATATGTGGGGCCCTTGAGGGTGAACGTTTGGTGTTCCATTGTACATTTCAGGCCTCCATAATGATGTCATTTTGTAGTGATGGTTATTGGGGTGGTGTCATTTGGTGTAGATGGGAATGAGAGATGATTCTCTCCCGAACCCGTGTAGCCGGAAACCCCACAACATCCATGATGGGTCATTCTCTAAATTCTAGTATATATCTGCATATGTGCATATGTTCAAAGTTGTTTTTTGGGAAACGGACATATAACACAAAAGTAATCTAGAGAAGCAATGCCCACCACTGTTTTTTCTTGATGGTTAGACAGAGATATCAGAGAGCGAGGATTTGTTTTAAACATAATTGTTTATAATTTTGAGCATCAAATTAGGTTAATGATGTGTTTTGAAATAACGACGTGTGTTGTAGCATACGAGTCGATCAAAGGGAGACAGTAAATGAGCATCGACTAATTTCAAATTACGATTTAGCTACAGAATTGGTATGGAATTTATACTAATCAAACTAAGAAAGCAAATACGAAAAGAAACTAGGATTAGGAATTCCCGGTCTATGGTTTCTTGGGCCTTGGCACGACTAGAGGGGCGGCAATGGGTAGTAAACCCCTGACCCATTAGGTTTCGATACGCTGATAAGGGTCATTACAACAAAACCAGGTTTATAGGACACCAAAAATGTCTAAGTATCCTAATAGACTGTTCTATAGGACTTGAGTTTATAGGACCAAATCATTATGCGGTCTATGTAAAAGTGTTGTAATAAGTTGATGCCTTAACAAGTTTTTTTCACGACACTTATGAAATAGAGTGTCATACCAATTTTTTTTATATGACATTATTTGAAAAAGTGCCCTATAAAAAGATTTGTTCTTAGGACACTTCTCCAAAGTGTCTTATAAAAAAACTACTACGACACTTTATTTTAAAAGTGTCATAAAAAACATTTGAAGACGACCAAAAACGTCCAATAAAGTCACTGTAAAACTATTACTGACACATAATTGTTTGGTCCAACAAATGCAAGTCCAAGTAGTCTATTATGACACTTAGACATTTTTGTGTCCTATAAAGCGAAGTTTGTTGTAGCGGGTGCGGATAAATAATTTTTATTCATTTTATCCATTACCCGTTTACCCGACATTTTAATGGTGCGGACATGGATAAAAGATATTTTTCGTTAACTATTACCCGTTATCCGTCAGAGAATATTATATACACACAATTATATAAAGTTGAATATCAAATTTTGTCTTGATTTTTCATATTTTTGTTCTTTAAAAATTATATTATTATATTTTGAATAACATTAGAATGTTTATTGTCACAAGTTAGATGTACAATATTTACTATGTTTTTAAATTTATATATTTTATTTGTATGTTTGATGTTTAACAATATTACTTGTAACTCAAAATGAAGATTTTTACCGTTTGTTTCTTTCCCATTTCGTTACCCGCTATCTTAATGGGTAGGGTATGGATATGGATAAGCGTTCATAGTTTGGTAACATGGATAATTATCCGTTTTTTTATTCGCTATTTTAAAATGGATAGGGTAACGAAATAACCTTACCCTACCCATACTCTATCAGTTGCCAAGTCTTACACGGCCATGCAACTTTTGGCTTGATTTTGGCAAGCTTCAAAACATGAAAGTTGTAGCTCTTTTTCTTATCTTCCCACAACCTCTTGAATCGCCTTAATCCGAGCTTAGATGAGTGAGATATTATCAAATACCGCATGAAGGCAAAGCTGTCTAAAGTATGCTACCACGAACATGTGTTTGCCGTTTTGCTTGTCGACAACGCTTGGTTCTTTAATTGTCAGTAAAGACCAATTGTCAGTAGTTTAAAAGTATGGTCACTATATGATACTACTGGTATGAACTAATTGTCAGTAAAGACCAAGGATCTTTAAAAGCATGCCATTTTCTTTGGTACTTTAGAGTTTTGCCAAGGATTGTTTCTATTCTGCGCTATAGTTACTGGTGCTGGTCGCTGAATATCTTCAATTGTCCGAAGTGTGGGTTGAGAATAAGTTGTTTGGCACTGGTAGGCAGCCCTTTGGTGCTTGTGGAGAAGAGCGCTAGAAGATATTTGTATTGATTTGAGAAATCAATTTGGAAGTAAAACTGTAGACTTCGAGACAGCCATTTGCTTGTTGTGAAGGCTTGTTAGGCTCATAGTTCATTGACAGATCTTTTTGTTGATTTATGAGGTTGATTGCAGTTGGTGGATATGTTCTCTTACATGCTTTTGGTTGCGTTTCGTCTGTTTGTTTGTTTAGCTGTCTGTTTGAATGTTGCTGCTTATTTCTAGAGCATTTTCGATTTTTTAGCACTACCTTTTTTTCTTCAAGTTTTTTTTTTGGCAAGCTTTGTCATTTCTTTTCACACACGTTGCACAAGCCAAGAGTCTTCACGGAAACAACCGCTCTACTCTTGAGGGTAGAGGTCAGGTTTGCATGCATCTCACCCTTGACCCCACCTTCGGGTGGGAAATACTGGGTTTATTTGGTTTGGTTTATTGACCCTTTTACATCATGCAGGTATTGGAGCTCAAAGCTTGCAACGGAGAGGCAAAGACTTGTAAATTGCTTTACACGGAGTGATGTTGTTTGTACGTTTTTTTCCCTTGATCTCATATGAGTAGAATTATGCTTGGCATCGCGTTCAAATATGCAAATGTCATGTTAAATCTTTGAACTCCTAAAAGTTGCTGATTTTTGTAGTTCTCTTTTGTTGATGCTTTCTTGAACGATTATATGAACATGACAATATTTCTTTGTCTTGTGGAATCTGATAGTTTCCGCCAACAGGTGACGTTTTTGCTGGGGTTGGTCCTTTAGCCATATCCGCAGCAAAAAAGGTTAAGCATGTGTATGCAAATGATTTAAATCCTCATGCAATCGACTATTTGGAAAGAAATTGCGTGCTCAACAAACTTGAAAGAAAGATTGAGGTTTGACTTTGAACTTGGTCCTTCTTTGGTTTCCATTCAAGTTTAGATCAATTAATAAATACCCCCTCCACCACACCATAAGTGCAGACATTTTCATTTTGTGTGCATGCTAAGGACAAATGACAACAATTTAAAGAGGCAAATTTGTGGAATAAAATGACCAATTTACCCTTACCTCTAGGTCATCCAATGTTGCTAATTGTTTTGATTTTCAGCATCGTACTTCAAATTGAAATTCTTTTTAACTCCCTTTCCCCATGTATTTTCCTCAATAGTCTA
The DNA here is from genome assembly GCA_954870635.1 of Arctium minus. Lineage (NCBI taxonomy): Eukaryota > Viridiplantae > Streptophyta > Magnoliopsida > Asterales > Asteraceae > Arctium > Arctium minus. The sequence goes on along the minus strand of OX941080.1, from coordinate 5,201,267 downwards.
TTTAAAATTAAGGGCATTATAGGGAAGCCCACATATTCTAATAACTTTCTTTTAAGTGCATTACAAGTCGATGTTCAATTCATTGTGCTAGGGGGGGAGTAATGCTTTAAGGATGCCTGATTGTTTCACATTTTTAGCAAGATTTGAGGTTATTATGTTCTCTGTTCTGAAGCATTTAAGCATCTTTATACCTGTCGTCAAATTCAAGGTTTTTAACATGGATGGGAGGAGATTCATTGATGCAATCTTTAAGAGTCAAAGTTCCCGACCCATCACACAAGTAGTCATGAATCTGCCCAAGGATGCAGCTGAGTATCTTGGTACGTTTGGGCTTGACTGTTCCTCTTTGCATTTCTATTTCGTGTTGACTTTCATAAATGATTCTGCTTTCAAACTTCAACACCACCTCTTATCAATCAGAAGTGAAATAAGTCTTCAGAGTTTTACATCTCTTAAGAAACAAACAACACCTTACTGGTTTCATGATTGTTTTGTCCAAACCTTGGGCCACTTAATTCTTTCTGATTCCAATGTTATTTTGATGCTTGGCATGAAAAAGGTCATATGGTGTAGTACAAAAATGCCAGTTTTTTTGTCAATAGTCATGAAACATACTTATGACCAATGAGCTGCCTTGTTCTGTTGTTCATAGACTTCCTTCAAAGAAGGGACCCATTTATTATAGAGCTGATAGCTCCTGTTGGGACTAGCCAGTGCTCTCTTTCTCTCGAAATTCAACCAGTTATAATGGCTTTCCTGTTGTGAAAGTTTTAGAGTGGTGTTATGAGAACCTTTTTGGAGGTTCTTATAAGAACCCACTTTTTGTACTTTTTCTTGTCACATCATTTCTAACTTACCAAATTAAGAATCTACATAAAACTCGACAATGGTCGTTCTTATAAGAACCCCTTTTGTGGGTTACATGTATACGAATGTATACATATTAATAGTTATATAGGATGCAGAAGTCAAAAAAATATATAAAAAACTAACAAAATTGCATTTCACACAAAGTAAGGTAAGAACGAAGAATCTTGTACGAGAACTCTAAGGATGCGAGTTTTTTAGTGAATTGCAGTCCAGGAACTTGTTTCAACTTCAGGTTACACACAAGTGACACAACTAACACAAATCCTTTTTAACCTTAGGATCAAAGTTCCCTTCTTTTTTGCTCAATCTTATGTCAAATTTGATGGCAGATGCATTTAAGGGAATATTTAGAGACGCCGACAGGAACGAAAAGTTAACCTTGCCAAAGATTCATGTCTATGGATTTTCAAAAGCTCAAGATCCAGAGTTCGATTTTCATGAGGTTTGTTATTTCAATTTACATAGAAACACTTTCCGTTTTTTTATTCTTTGGGGAAGTAAGAGCATGTCGAATGGTTCCTCCAAAATGGAGAAAAAGAAGATTTTGGAGTTTTTAGGCTCTTTTTGTGGGATATAAATCTCTTGACCCAAATTCTAGTGTAGTTCTTGTCCACCAATCATATGAATACACAAAATTTCAGAGAGAACGTGAACATGAATGAAATAAATTTAAAATAAATAAAAATTTGATAGTGTCTTAATTTTATTGGTGGGACATTAATGAGACGAGGGATTTTGGGATAACTTTTCTAGAATGGAGAAAGCATCCAAAATTATATAGAAGAAGAGATAATGATTTTTTTTATTCTTTCCAAGAGAAACCTCCTCTGTTTACCAATAAAATTAAATGGAGAAATAGATAAAATAACTTTTTCTATTTTATTAAATATTTTAATGACATGATTAATTGAATTCCCTAAAATTGAGAAACTGTTGGAGTTGAATGTGTGTTATTTCTTTTTATTTTTTTTTTCCTGGAGGTTTTGACTTTTGCTTCTCAATTTCATAGAAATTATGAAAAAACTGTTGGAAATGCTTTAACTATATCATTTTCCTTGGTGGTTTTAATCAGCGGATAAGAATTGCATTGTCGGAGGTGGCCTTTGAAGTAAAAATGCACAAAGTACGGCTTGTCGCCCCAGGAAAATGGATGTTGTGTGCCTCATTCGTTCTTCCAGAGAGAGTCGCATTTGCAGATCCGCTATCGGAGCTGTAAGTCAATCTCTACTTGAAAATATCAAGGAAGGTTGTAGATTAGAAATTGTAGTTATGATCTTGAGTTATAGGTACATCAATGTTAAAAGCTAGGTAGCAAATGGTTTGAAGGGCCTCTTTTGAGTACTTTTTTTGTTCTTGATTCATCATGATCTTGCAATATCTTTCAATCATATCAATTTGTTTATGAAATTAAAATAGAAGAGATTGTTTTTATTTCACAACACAAGAGAAATATATTGTTTGTTAAATTTTGAATAGGATGTATTCAGTTTTTTTGGTTTGATTCGGTTTTAAGGGTGTTTTTGGTACGTATATGGGACTCGACAGATTTTGACGGGACTACATATAGGCGAACAAGAGTGAAATTGGATGTAGGTGGGTGAAAGAATTGTGTAATGTTTTAGTGTTTAATTTTTCAAAATTGACCAAATTAGCCATTTTGGACCACAATTGTCACTTTTTTAGCTTGTTTTTTTTTTCATTTTGACCAAAATACAGCAAGTGACCATCTTGTAACTTGTGAAATGTAACTTTTATGAGTTAAATATAATTTTGGTGGGGTTACAAAATGTTCTTTTGGCCTGTGAAATGGCCCACTTGAATCATATTTTATACATAAAACGTACATCTCGTAAATTGCAAAATCTTGGCTACTTTATTTCAAACGTGAAAAAATTGGCTAAAAAGGGAAGATGTTTGTTCAAAATGATTAGTTTGGTCAGTTTCTTTATAATTTGAAATTGGTAGCTTAATAGTTTATCAAAGCTGCCTCATAACTTTGATTTATGTTCACCTATATTGGTGGGACAAAGGAAATACATAAGGTGCCGTTTGTTTTTTAATAGGTCTAAAGTCTGAAATATTATTTTAGTTATGATTAATAAGAGGTGGTGTGTAAAAAGGTCTGAACGATTCAGGCGTAAGAGTCATTAAGAGGTTTTTAAAAAAAACAACCCCTAATTCTTGTTATGTCCTGGTTTAAATGTCACAACATATATTAGACAATAGATTTTTGTTTTTCTTTGTCCAAATACCACATACATCTTAAATAAACAATGAAATATACCTAGGGCATGTTTTGTTTGCAGGATTTGAAGATATTTGGAACTGAATATCATTCTAATATTGTGTTCAATTTGGAATAAAGTTTGAATTTGAAATACAGGGATTTCCCACACCCACAAATTTAGAAATTACTTGGAAATGTTTGTTACTTCGATTCCTGATTCCATGGATTTCAGTTGTTTCCATGGCATCTCTACCCGACATCTTTCATCAAGTATGTCCTAATCTCTCCATCCCCTCCAAACAAACAAATTATCTATAAAATAAACAAATATTTACAAAAAAGTAAAAATAAATTCTATTTCAACTCCTACAAACAAAACAAAATTTATATAAGATAATTCAATTTAATTTCAAATATTACAAATCAAACACACTAAATATTCTAAAATCCTTCCGATCCTAAATCCTTCTATGAAATGCAAATCCCTAAAAAACAATTTCGTCAAACCAAACAAACTCTTAATTTGTTTGGTTTGATCTAATTTTGAGTAATAGAAAATAATAATAATAATAATAAGAGCGTTACAGCATCTCCAATAGATTTTCTAAAATAGAGATTTAATGATTTTTCCTCAAACAGATTCTCTAAAATAGAGAAAGTGTGAGAGAGATGAAAATCACCAAATTTGGAGAACCCTCAAAGAAAAAATAATTTTTTTTTGTTTTTCCTACCAGTGATAATTTTTGAAATTAAATGTTCAAAAAAGAAAAGAATAATATGTTATCAATTATATTAAAGGTGAAGGATCGTATGAGAAGTCGAATTAACGGTGAGAAACATGAAAAGTGAATATGAACCGTTGGTCTCTTTTAATCTCAAGCTCTCCCATGAAATGTAGCTTAGAAGGGAATTGATCTGATGCAGGTGCATCTCATGCTAATAGACGTCCATTTCTCATCCAACAGTCGATAACCACTTTTCACCGTTAAACTTAACTTTTCACCGGAACCCCATATTAAATATTTCAACAGTATAATTAATACTGCAATAAAATAGAAAATGATATAAATCTATTTTTTTAAAAGACTATGAGTTTTGATTTTGAGGAAGTGAAATGATAGGGGCAGGTGAAGTCTACCGTACAATTTTTCTAGAATATTCTCTACAAGTCAACCCCATGTCATTGGCCATCTCACACGTAAAGACTTGTCTAACATATTATTTAATTATATTTTTTAAAGGTCATCAAATTATCTCCATAAAATTCAAGATGGTTGATATTTTTTCCAATTAAATTAATGTTTCTTATCATTAATCCCTGTTAATGTAATTAATATTTAAAAATTAATATATTTATTTAATCAAATACATTAGTGAAAAAAATAAAGAGATTTTTAAATTTGAAGAATTTCACGCTTTATATACTACTTTCGAAGAACATTTGAAATGGGTGATTTGACGGCCTACGAGATCCCACTTTTGTCGTCCGACGACCCTCTCGGACTCACTCGGAGTGGGTGATTACCCTAATAGTTGATGGTATTGACCAACCCCCTCCCCGCTTTTGTCTCCCACTGAATGGTACACTCTGAGACAAGGTTTCTACAAAATGCAAAACTGATGCCACAACTTTCAATCAATTCCTCGGGCTTCAGGGCTGTTATTCGGGACAATAGTGGGGCCATTGTCACTGCTAGGGAAAATCCTTGTAACTCCCTCCCTCCGGTTAAAGAATGTGAGGCTAGATCTCTTCGGCTTCGGAACGTATGTCTTGGGTTGATTATAGGGGACTAACCCATGTTATTTTTGAAATTGATGCTAAGGTGGTTGTGGATGCAATTTACGATACGAATCGGGACGACTCGGAATTTGGTGACATCATTGTGAATATGCGTTGTTTTTCTCCTCAATCATGACAATTATTCGGTTCATGTCATTGGTAGACAAGCTAACAAAGCGGCCCACGCTATTGCCCGTCATTCTCCTTTACTTCCTTGTCCTAACATTTACCATGTTATCCCTCATTTCCTTGTTCCTTGTATTAGCATTGATTGTAATGGTCTTAATTTTAATGAATCGAATGATCCTCGATTGGGTAATGGCCTTGCCGAAACTCGGTAGAGTCTCATTCCTCTCCTTTAAAAAAAAAACATTTGAAACAAAGGTTTTTATAAGAACCTAGTTTTTTGTATTTTTTTTGTTGCCATATCATCATTTCAATGTTGGTTTTTATAAGAAGCTACATTTTTTGCTTATAAGAACATGCTCTAATGAATTTTTTTTTGTATTAGAGTATCTCCAATAGAGGTTCTTTTTATAAAAAACTACTTTATATATTTTTTGTTGTCACGTCAATTTTAACTCATTAAATGAAAAACTCACATAAAAGTCCATAATGATAGTTTTTATTATAAAGAACATTTGTTTTGGGTCTCATGTATTTTATTCCACATCAATAATTATTATATATTTATTATATACACAATATTAATAATTACCATTGAAATTTTATAAAGTCAATAAAATATATAAAAAATTAGCAAATTGTCATTCACTGAGAAACCAAAGTTCTTGTAGAAAACCTTAAAGAGAGTGAGGTTCTTATAACAACTTTCACTAAGCGCAAGAAAGTAAAAAAAAAAAAATTCGTGTTCTTGAAACTGTTTTAGGAGGAAAAAGAAAATAATGATAAGTTTTCTCCCAGATATGGGAGGAAATGAAGAGAAAGAAATTAAAACCCTTTAAAATATTATTAAAATTATTAAACTATCAAACATTTTATTTTAAATGATATGTTTTTAAAGGGTATATTTAAAAAAAAAATGATGTATTTCTTTTCCTTTCTCTCTTATTTAAAAACATGAAAAATCATTTTTTTTTCTTATATTTCCTCCTTTTTTTCTTTCTTCTCTAGAACCCAAATAAAAACAAATTCCTTCAATTTCCTTTCTTTTATTTTCTCATTAAATTCGAGACCACAACATTAAAATTCATAAAATCTTTATTTTAAAACACTTGTTGGATATGGTCTTAGAGTAAAAGGTCAAAACTTTATAAAAAAATTACCTTAATCTCCAACAGATTCTCTATTTTAGAGATTATACAATTAATTATATTATCAAATTATTCAATACAACTCATAAAATATAAAATCTCTCCCCGAAACATTTAATTTCAAACAATTTCATTAGTAGAAAAAGTAAAAAACCATTTTTCTCTTATAAGTAATCATTTTTAGTGAAATCTCTAAATTTAGAGATTTTCATTATCTCTTTCATACATTTTCTTTTTTTGCGAATGTTTTGAAAAATTTATTGAAAAAAAAATCCTCAAAATCTTCGTTTTGAAGAATATGATAGAGAATATGCTATTAAATCTCGAATAATAATTATATGAAAAATAATTAGAAACCCGGTTATCCGACCCGAACATCTAATTTGGAGGTTAAAACCCCCAAATCATCACCGATACAATCGCTCCCACAATTCTCAATTCGACTTCAGTCAACAATCCATAGATAATAAGCCCTAATTTTCCACACTCCAAATAATGCAACCCCAGAAAACCCTACCGGATTCCGACCTACCGTCGCTCGCTGCCATCAAAGTCAAATCATCCTCCCCTCGTTTCCGTTCCACCGCCAATCCTTCCGCCACCGAAACCCCCACCGCCGGTGCCCAACGCCGGATAGGCATCGCCGTCGATCTCAGTGATGAGAGCGCTTTTGCCGTCAAGTGGGCCGTCCATCAGTACCTCCGTCCCGGCGACGCCGTGATCCTCATCCACGTCCGTCCTACTTCCGTCCTCTACGGCGCCGATTGGGGCTCCGTTGACCTTTCAATCGTCGATACCGACAATGAGGAATCGCAACAGAAGCTTGAAGATGATTTCGATACTTTCACAACTACGAAATCGGCTGACCTAGCGCAGCCTCTGGTGGACGCGCATATACCGTATAAGATCCATATTGTTAAAGATCATGACATGAAGGAGAGGCTTTGTTTGGAGGTTGAGAGGTTAGGGTTAAGTGCTGTTATTATGGGAAGCCGAGGGTTTGGTGCTACAAAGCGAGGGAGTGATGGCCGGCTTGGGAGTGTTAGTGATTACTGTGTGCGTCACTGTGTGTGTCCGGTGGTTGTTGTGAGGTATCCTGATGAGAAGGATGCTGCTGCTTCTGTTGAGCCGGTGGTTTCGGTGGCTACTGCTGATGATGAAGAAGATGAAGCTGAATTTCATGATGCAACTGATGAGAGGAAATGTTAGTGTTCCTTTTACCTTTTTTTCTTACCAATTTGATTGTTTGATGTTACTGTCTGTTTGGGTTTATAATTGGTGTAAAGGTTTGTGGATTATGGATGTTTACGTTTGTGTTTTACTGCTATGAAATTGTTAAGCTAAGCGTGGTGAGTTTGTGGTGCAAAGTTCTTTAAAAGAATTCTTGAAAGGTTGATGCATTTATTTCAGGCTAGATGCTTTTAGATGAGTAATAATGGTTTCAGTGAATGCCTTGCTGCTATAGTTAACAAAATAAATGGTAGGTTTGACTTAGCATGCATCTGTAGGTGATTTAGATGGATCAATCGTTTATAGTCTTATTGTTTTTTCTTCCTTGACAAGGGATTTTATTCTTCTTCGTCATGAAATACTGACCAAATTTCCATTTGGGATGTCCGAGGAAAATTGTAATGTTATTATGTTATCTACTTATATTATATATGGAAGGATTTCCAGTTTAAGTTACCAATTTGGCAATTGTTATTATTACAAATTAGTGGTATTGGTGATTGTGGTCCACAGTTTTTACTTTATTGACACTTGCTCGTTTGGTAAATAATCAAAGAATTACATAAAACTGTGTCTAGTCAACCGTTGAATTTGTATGAGTCTCTATTTTACCAATTAATTGATATGAATACATATTCATTAAGAGCCCAAACCTCCATTTCTCCTACTCGTTGTCCCTCTTTCTTGGCCTTTCCTTATTTTTCGTGGGTATGTTTGCTCGTTTGGTAAATAATCAAATAATTACATAAAACTGTGTCTAGTCAACGTTGTATTTTTCACGGGTATGTGGCTAAAATCACACAGAATTATTATTTAATGCAACTGCGAAGTGCTGCGATTGCGAAAACGGAAAATCACACAGAAATATTAATTAACCTTCTTGTAGACACTTGACCTATCTAGAAGAGACAGGGTATTCACATATTTAATCAATAACCTTACATTTTCAACTCGCTTCCAGTAGATTTTTTTCCTCCTAACTATTTTCAACAATCCTAAATATGTTCAAGTTTAGCCATTGCAAGGTCTATATTACTTGGAAAAGGAAATAGTTTTGGTTGTACACTTGATTGTTGTGTTCTCTATCTTTGACGCAAGAGGATGACGCAGCGTAGGTTTGCGGAAGGATCGACAAGCGTCTAAACTCTTTTACGGTTGAGAATTACGGAACGTAAAACACGAAAACTCAAGAGAATACTCTCTGAAAAGCTAAACTTTATTGATAATAACTTGAACAATAAAACGATTAAGCCTATTTATAACCTAAACTAGGAAAAAGATAATTACGAAATAAACTAATTCTAATCCTAAGGATAACTAATAAAGATAATTAAAAAAGAAATTAAACAAAGCTAAAGCTAATTAAATAAATCAAAGACTTTGAAGTGGAGGAGGAAAGCATATCACGTGTGGATGAGAATTGTGGTGGATGAAAATTGTGTCACGTGATGGTGTGGCAAAACCAACAGTGGCACATGCGATTTAGCATGTGGGTGGAAGTCACATAATAAGCCACAAAAGACACTGTCATGCGTGTGTCATGCGGCTCAAGTCGCTTGGCACTCGCATTCGTTTATGTTTACGGTTTTCGATTCGTTCTTCGATCTCAATGACAATCTTCTTTATATTTGGTGCTTTATGTTTGCCTCTTTTTTGATGCCAAATCCCGAGCCTCTTTTGTGCTCGTTTTTCTCTTCGATCCCATTTTCCTTTTTCCCAATTATTATTAAAATTCCTTATTAACGCTCGAATTCTCCCTGTATCAGTCACCCTCACTTGAAAAGAACTCGTCCTCGAGTTCACTTGAAAAACGTCTTCCTCCGACTCGTAGAACATTCTTTTCTTCGAAATAATTGGATCCACATCCCGGTTTTCAAAATTCAAAAATCTTGACCGGTCTTCAAATCCAAACTGAGGTTGCCGTGATCGTCTCCATACGAGCGATATTTTATCAAATTCGAAAGCGTAAGGGTTTAAATTAACTTTACCGGGATTTGTTTTGGTTTGAACCGGAGCTTTGGGTGCGGTGATAATTGAAGTGTCACCTTCGGAAACACCGTTCTTGACTTCTTGTGACAACTCTTTCGTTGGCTCGAGAATGTGTCCACTATCTTGTTTTCGGTATCTTCAGTGACTGGTCCGGGATCTAGTTCCGACACTTTGGCCTCGATAACAATTTCTTGTTGTGACTCGGTCACGACTTCATCTTCAACTTTGTCCGGCAAGACTTCGTCGTCTTGTTTCGATGGCTCCTCCGGAATGGGTGGTTGTCTGACCAGAGAAGTAATCGAACCGATAGTACGGTTGTTGATGTTGCTCTTCTTGTTGGTGTCTGCATCGAAGCTATCAACCGGAGTCACAACGATCTTTTGGTCACCACAATGGAATAGTATGAGGTCGTATCGACGCTTGTAAGTGGCATGATTGTCGAATTGCCACAGTCGGCCCAATAGAATGTGGCAAGCATCCATATCAAGGACATCACATAGTACCTCTTCTCGATAGTATTTGCCAATTGAGATGGGTACTCGACAAGTTTTTGTAACTTTAACTTGAAACCCATTCTTGATCCACCCAAGAGAATAAGGACATTCATGGGGTTGAGTGGGTAGATTAAAGTAATCGACCAATTTTTGGGATACTAGATTTTCGCAACTCCCGTTATCAATGATGAGGTTACATACCTTTTTGTGAATGGAGCAATGCGATCGAAAAAGATCTTCGTGTTGGCTTTCTTCTTTTGACGAAAGAAGTATTCGTTGAAGTACGATATGGATTTTTCTTCTTCCTCCTCCTTTTCGGATTCGGAACTCGAGAGATCGATTCGGTTACGGTTGCCATTGCATGGCGCCATATCCGGTCCTTCAAACCTGTCTCTTCTCCGACGGTTGTTGTTGATGATGTTGGGTTGAAGCCTAGTAACAACCGTTGTCAGATTAGCGAGTGTTGTGGATAAGGCCACATACGACTCAACCAAGTCTACTTTGGTAGCGGGCTGTTGATCTGCCATGGTGCTCTGATACCAACTGACGCAGCGTAGGTTTGCTGAAGGATCGACAAGCGTCTAAACCCTTTTACGGTTGAAAATTACGGAACGTAAAACTCGAAAACTCAAGAGAATACTCTCTAAAAAGCTAAACTTTATTGATAATAACTTGATTGATAACTTCCTTAAACAATAAAACGATTAAGCCTATTTATAACCTAAACTAGGAAAAAGATAATTACGAAATAAACTAGTTCTAATCCTAAGGATAACTAATAAAGATAATTAAAAAAGAAATTAAACAAAGCTAAAGCTAATTAAATAAATCAAAGACTTTGAAGAGAAGGAGGAAAGCATATCACGTGTGGATGAGAATTGTGGTGGATGAGAATTGTGTCACGTGATGGTGTGGCAAAACCAACAGTGGCACATGCGATTTAGCATGTGGGTGGAAGTCACATAATAAGCCGCGAAAGACACTGTCATGCGTGTGTCATGCGGCTCAAGTCGCTTGGCACTCACATTCGTTTCTGTTTACGGTTTTCGATTCGTTCTTCGATCTCTATGACAGTCTTCTTTATATTTGGTGCTTTATGTTTGCCTCTTTTTTGATGCCAAATCCCGAGCCTCTTTTGTGCTCGTTTTTCTCTTCGATCCCATTTTCCTTTTTCCCAATTATTATTAAAATTCCTTATTAACCTTGAATTCTCCCTGTATCAGAGGAGCAGTAATCTAGTCACCATGCTATGGCCTCTTTCAGATATTGATGTGGAGATTCTAACCTCTTTCAGATATTGATGTGGAGATTCTAAATTTTTGCTAAGGATTGCTTTATGTCTTTTTGAAGAGCTGAAAACTTGGATTTAATCAAGTATGATGGAGTCGAATCCGTTTGAAGTCTAAGTTAAGTCTCCATGTTTGGTTTTGTTGGTGTTACCAATTGCAACCATTTTGTACCCGTAGTTACCATTTTGTGCACACTAGTTTCCATCTCCTTGAACTGATGCTTCTGTAAGTAGATTACTTGGTGTTAAGCCGTAATAGGGGACTTAATGTAATTAACTATTTCTTGTTAGGCCTTTGTTGGTTGGGAGTTGGGATCACTCTTTGTAGGCAATTAGTAAAGTATTACACAAATTATCCCTTGACTATTTGACGATCTGCAGGTTTCATTTGCTGGGATGTATTTCTTTCGGGTTTTTGGTATATGAATATGTTTTCCCCCACATAATCTCTATTCTTCAGTTTTCCTAATTGTATGATGTGCTATAGCAGATAGGCACATTCCCTCTTTTGAAGGAGTATCCCAAAGTTTTATGTTGCAACAGAAAAGGGGCTTATGTTATATGTCGAGTATGAGTGATGAAACAAAATTAAATGGGCATTGCAGTACTAGAGGGTGTACTGATCTTGAAGACTAAAAAAAAGCCTGTGTTATGAATTATGATTGCATCAGCGAAAGAATGATAGGACTTGCATGTGCAAATTTTATGTTGCTATGATAATAGATTTTAGCATTTTGCTACAACCTTGATGTTATTGATGTTCATGGTTTGTTAGCATGGTCTTCAACTATTTGCTTTATATTCAATGAACTGAATGAAGAAGACTTGAATGCAGTGAAGCTTAGTTTTATGCAAATTTCTGATTAACTAGAACTTTAGACTTTAGTTGTAAAATTCCTTTGACTATTGAGATTCTGATATTAGGGTGCACTTAGTAGATGGGATAGGACAAAACAAAACAAAAACTTGTCCCACGTTTGGTGTGACAGCGGGACAAAAATGAACTTTTTTTGTCCCACCAAGATAGGTGAAAAAACTTAGATGTCAAATTAGAACTCTAAACTCTCCCACCGTTCTTTCACTTGCCAACCTCACTCTTGCCCGTCGAGTTCCTTTCATATACCATATACTCGCTTAAAGCCATCTTTTGGAGATGCCCGTTTGTTACCTTATATGGTTGATTTTCTTAATTTTGTTTTTATCTTTTGGCAGAAGCATTGATGAAATGATCTCCGTGTGAATCTTTTGGTTTAAAGGTATGGACTCACTTATCCTGGCACTTTGCTTTGTATTAATAACCCACCTGCACACGAGATCTCATGCTATATTTCTTTATGAACTTTAAGGTTCATTCCACCATTGTGACTTCCCCTTGGCTAACCCAAACGAGCCATCCCACTTGAAGGTGGGGCCATGAGGGGGTCTGGAGGGTAGGATGCACGTAGAATTGACCTGTTTCTGTACATTCTTCCAATTAATTCTATTAATTTGTTTCCGACATACAGGATGGCCAGAAGGCATTGCAGTCTGCAAAGTCGAGGTGAAATTAACTAGTGATTTTTCGTGTTTGGATTTGGATATCATATATGACCCAATGGTTTCGTTGATCCATTGGGCGTGTCTGAGGTAGAAAACTCATGTTAGTTTTATTATGAGCAAGTGTATGGCTTATATGCTGCATTTATAAGTTATGTAACTGGATTCTTGATGACATATACTCGAGTGTAATATAACTATGTCTTTGATTATGTACCTGTTACTTTCGTTATCGTTGTTTTATGCTGTTGATTTGTTGATCTAATGGTATATGCTGTTTTATGCTGTTGATTTGTTGATCTAATGGTATGCTTTGTCTGTTTCAGGATGTGCTGGTTTAGAATTCAGTAAATTTTATTTTGTATCCTACTTCTGTATGTGATATAAAGGTTTGGTTTGGTTTATTTTTATATAAAAGGCTATTGGAATGATCATTGGCAACTATAGAAATGAGTCCAGGAGAATATTATTTATAGGTAATAGAGGACATCAATCCATGTTCAAACAACCTTTTGTATGTTGGATTATTGAGTGAATGTCTATTAACAGCATAATGAGATTCACAGTTTATTGCTGTTTGGTAGTGGCTTAATCGGTAAGCTTCTAGGAGAGTTTTATGTAGGAAGTTAAGTTCTTTTCAAACCTTTCTTTCCCAATAGAAAAAACACGCTCCTTCTGTTTATGAAAAAAATCTCTCAAACAAAAACATTCACAATTTATATGTAAGATAGATTAATTCACACAGACAACTTTATCCATACAAGACTTAATGAAAAGCCAACCAAAAAACCCCAACTATGACACAAGAAAAGCCCTTTTTTTCTAGCAAACTAGGAATCAAATGAAATTTCTAGCAAGACGTTTGGTTTGTAGATTGGAATCTGGTGGATTAGGATCATCACAAGAATTAGACTGTAATACAATGAAATTTGACTACGAGTCTGGTTGGTAAGTGGTGAGGAGGGAGATGATTGGTGGTGATAATAATAAGTAAGTAGATAATAAGGAGGTAGAGAATAAATTAACATATAGATGGCAAGTAGTATCAAAAAGCTACGGCACCGGGTGCATTCCCTAAGGGTGCCCTAAAGTTCTGCTACCGATGTAGTACGGAATCATCCCCAAAATGTTGGGAGACTCTTAAAGGTGCTTTAAGAGCTCTCAAACCCTGTTTTAACAGGTATCAAATGGGGTCCTTTAAAATAATAAGAAGGATAAACATTATGCAAGCATTTTAGAAACATAATGTACCTTTAGAATGATCTTGGATATTAATTTGATTAATAATAGAAGAGGAATGATTACAAAGAATTGACAATAGGGGAAATATTGAGTTGGAGATCTAGAGACTTGAACATCGAGAGGTTGAGATTACAATTTTGTCATTGGAAATCTTAGACATAAACTAACTAAGAGGGTTTTGGTGGAAGAAGGGAGTAAGTGATCAAGTGGAAGATCGATGCCTTCATCTTGATAATGGATCGTCTCTTTTATAGACTTGATAATACCGGAACTGTTTATGTATTATGGACAAGTGTCTTGAGTCTTCTGAATTATTGGTCTTGGAAATTGCTCCTTGACTCCTTTTGCAATTTGGCCTGATCTTGAACATCTTCTGACACTTCTACAAGAACATAGATAATGGAGAATATTCATTATTACTCTTGATAATTTGATTTGATAACACCGTCAGATTTGATAACACTGTGGGAGACTATTTATTGTGTAGTCTCCTCTTGAATAATTGAGAACTGCTTCTTGAATGCAGACACCATGGATTGGATTGGTGCCATCCTTATGGTGGGGACAAGAGCAGCGGGTGGTGTAGCGAAACTGATTGCAAAGAGGAAAATCAGCCATGGTTGTAGTAGTGTTGGTCATGTATATAGTAGGGTAGGTGTATTTTTGGGTAGTTTTGTCTTTTTGAAAAAAATGAATAGAAATGGAATTTAATTCCATTACATATGGATAAATTATGAAATCCATGTATGATAAAAATATGTGTAATTCAATGTGCAAAGTAAATGGTTGAATTGAATTTGGTTAATTGACAGATTCTATAGAAATCCTGCCAATTAAAACGGGTCTAAAATTAGTGTTTTTTTATGCTTAATAAAGGTGTACACTACCCTCTAGGTTAGCCCTGACACCATCGGTCCCTTATTTGAACCCAGAACCCTTCTTGTGGGAATTTCATCATCTTTCTGTGCGATTGATCTGGCTGAAAATTGACGGTTTGCATCATTGTGGTAAATGGGTTTCAAATGAACCTAAAATACTATAACAAAAATGAATACAGTTAATTTGTTTTCAAAGAGGTCATCCCTTTCGTGTCCATTAATGATATATGATACTTTAATGAAGAGAAAGAATAAAATAAATATATATTAAATAAAATAATAATCTATATATATATATATATTAAAGGAAGAACCAACAACAATGAGGTGGCATCTCCTATGCATTACAAAGCTATTTTTTTTTTCTAAGATTTTTGATTTTTTTTTAAAATATTTGATATGGTAAAGACTTTTTCGTCCCTATATTAAAAAGATAAAATTCATTGAGGTAGAGGCTGTTTTGGTAATTTTAAAAAATATAACCTCATAACCTTTCATTTTCATTTCAAAGGTAAAACCTCTTCATCTTCACTCTTGAAGATAAAACCTCAAAACCTTCTGTAACACCCCGATTTTTCGAAAGGTATCAATCCAAGTTAATACAGAAACTGAGATATTAAGGAAAAATAAGATTTTTGATTTTGGACTTGAATCCTTGATTTTATAGTCTAGATGGATGAATGATTCAATTACGAGTCCAACGGTTCTTTCCGGAGCGAAAACGGAGCTATAACGAAGAAGTTATGGCCAAAACAGTGATCGGGGAAGTTTATAGCTCGCAGTACAATCTCGGCGAAAGTGCCCCGCGAGAGTGACACTTGTCACTTTCGCCGTCACTCTCGCCAACCGCGCCTGGACGATTAAAATCGCATTTTTCAGCCCCAAACTTCATTTTCTCATATCTTTTGATCCAAAGCTCCGATTTGGGTGATTCAAGTTGCTATAGTTTCGTTTTTGAGAGATTTTCAAGGATATGGAAAGAGATTGGAAGTCTATTGAAGTATACTAGAGTATTTTGTGGTGGTAAGCTTCTCATATCTCACTATTCATCTTCTTCCCCAAAGTTTTCTAGGGTTTCATCCATCCTTTGTTCTCCCTTTCATAGATTGAAGGTTTGTAATCTTTTTGGTGAACTAGAAGTGTTTTGGTTGGTGAATTAAAGCTTGGGTTAAGGTAATCTTCTATCCTCTTCGGTTATGGAAGTTAGGGTTTCGGTATTCGTTGAGGTATCCATGTATATGGATTGGGAAATGATTCTTTGTGGTTGATTATGTTTAATTGTGGTTGAATATGTATGGATTTAGTTTTTGGAAGTTTTGTCTTGAGAATCCAAGTGTTCTTCAAAAGAGCTCGTTGGGTGAAATCTAGATTTAGCCTAAATCTAGCAAGGTGAGTTTACTAAACTTTTGTTAAAACTGGATACACATCATATTTGCTATTTGTTGTTATTATCACATATTTGCTCAAAATGGTCATCGTTATGGGTTAATGCATTTGATGGTATTTCCATGAGATTATGTGAGACATATGTTTATGAAGTATCATCCCATGATTTATCCTATTTGTGGAATTATTTGGGGTTCCCATGATGTGTAATTAATATGGGTATTTTGACATGTTAAATGAGTATATGCTTGGATAATATGATGATTTCCAAATGGAATACTCTCTTGGTGATATTGTATCTGCAACGTGGTTATGTGGATATTTAAGTCTTATGTTGGACTCATCCTATTAGGAGGGTGTTATTATACCCACGGTTGGTATTGAATTATATTTGGTTGAAATATACCTAAGGACCTCCTATAGTGGGATTATGTTGGACGAACCAAGTCAGTACACTAGGAGGATGTAGTTTTGGGCGCCACTGTGATGGTATGTGCCTAGACCTCCGCCATCCGGGGAATTTTCTCTGCGATAGTCTTCGGGTGTGCCGGGTCTTTCGGGTGTTCCTTGTTAAGGGCATCAAGGTATATCGACTCTTGGGTGGGATTTGATTGGTGCTTTGTGTTACTAAGTGTATAGGCCTGTGTATTTTATATGGGCTTTGGCCCATTGTTTGTATTATTTATACTGTACTTTGCTTTGAAATAATTAAAGAAATCATATTGATTAACATGGTATCAGAGCTTTCTCTTCTCTGACCAAATCTTCTCCAATCATTCTCTCCCTAAATCTCTCACTTTCCATCTATCTCTCCTTCAATCTCTCCCTTTCCCTCACGGTTCTATCTTGTGACAGAACCCTAGTTTCTGTCACCATCCTTGCTGCCTCCAATGGCTGGTGATGATCCTCTCCGCCCAACACCATCTGATAAAGCTTATGGCATCACAAACATCAAAACTCACATTCCTCTTCTTCTTGATCTTGATCGGCTCAACTACGATGCATGGAGAGAGTTATTCATGACCCACTGCATTGGTTTTGATGTTCTCGATCACATTGACGAGACGTATGATAAACCCGCTACTCAACCAGACGATCCACTCTGGAAGAAAATTGACTCGATTGTCAAACTGTGGATATACGGAACCATCACACAATCGTTGCTGCAAATGGTTCTCAAGAAAGACTCATCGGCTCGTCAAGTATGGGTAAGTCTTGAAAACCTTTTTCGTGACAACAAAGACGCTAAGGCGATTCAACTTGACAATGAATTGCGTAACATATCCATGGGCGACTTATCGGTCACCGATTATTGTACCAAAATTAAAACAATGGCTGATCTTCTTGATAACATAGACTCTCCTGTTCTTGATAAAAATCTTGTGATTTATACAATCAATGGTTTGTCTAACAAGTTTGATTATGTTGCGAGCATTATCCGCCATCGATCTCCATTACCTACCTTTTTAGAGACTCGTTCCATGTTGTTACTGGAGGAACAAAGAATGGCTCACTCTCGTCCCCATCCGTCTTCTCCTCACACGGACCATGCCTCTTCTCCTACTATTTTGCACGCTGGAGGGGGTGGGTCTCACCGCGGAAACGGTCGCCAGAATGACAGACGGCAAAATCAGAATCGTCGTCGGCCACAACAACCCACCGCTGTGCAAGGCCCCCAATATGGGTGGGTCTTCATACCACTACCTGGGGCAGCGACTATGCGATCTTCTACTCGGTCTGCACCCGCAACCCAGTCCGTCAATCAGCAGACCAATTTTTGGGTCAGGCCTAACAGCCGTGAACACAACAGTATTCTTGGCCCAGCACCTTCGCAACCGACTTCGATCAATCCAGCCGGGCCACAAGCCTTCTTTTCTGCTGGGCCACAACAACCACATCAGTCTGGGTCACATGGTACCGCTGGCGGACAACCCACACCACCTTGGGCTTGGTTTAACTCTGCAGATCAACCCACTTCACTACCGCAACTATTTAATACGTTCTCTCTAAATGATCTGGGTACGGCTAGATGGATTATGGATACAGGAGCTACTGATCATGTTCATGCTAATACAGGTATACTCAAAATCATTTCTAATAAACATGATAATCGTTCTGTTTTAGTTGGTAATGGGTTCCATATTCCTGTAACGACCACGGGGCACACCGATTTTCCAATTCCAAACCCTTATCGCCCTTTACATTTAAAAAATGTCCTCATTACCCCAAATATAATTAAAAATCTCATATTTGTTCGTCAATTTACCCGTCATAATAAATGTTCAATTGAATTTGACGAATTTGGTTTTACTGTCAAGGACTACCGGACACGCCAACCTCTCATCCGATGTGATAGCACTGGGCCTCTCTACCCCGTGACCCCCTCCGCTCCTCAAGTGTTCGTGTCTTCTAGCCTGTCATTATGGCACTAACGTCTCGGACATCCCGGTGATCAAGTGTTGCAGTCTCTAGTTTCCAACCATTCCATTTCTTGCAATAAGGAAAAGTCGAGTGCGTTATGTCAAGCCTGTCAACTTGGCAAACGCACTCGACTTCCATTTAGTCTTTCAGATTCATTTGTTTCTTCTGCTTTTGATATTATACATTCAGACTTATGGACATCTCCGGTTGCAAGTATTAGTGGTTTACGTTATTATGTTATTTTCTTAGATCACCATACTCACTTTCTCTGGGTTTATCCTCTCAAAAATAAATCTGATGTTTTTGCTAAATTCTTAGAATTCACTACCTTTATTAAAAATCAGTTTGGTTGCACTATTAAATCGTTTCAATGTGATAATGGTGGCGAATACAATAACAAAAAATTTCATGATTTTTTCGCTTCCAATGGCATACAGTTCCGTTTTTCCTGTCCCCATACGTCCCAACAAAACGGGAAATCTGAACGCATGTTGCGCACAATCAACAATGTCGTTCGCACCCTTCTCTTCCAAGCCCATCTACCACCATTTTACTGGGTCGAAGCCCTTTACATGGCGACTCACCTCCTTAATATCCTTCCATCATCGACCATTCAAAATGATACTCCACACTTTCGCCTTTTTCATCGTCACCCGACCTACTCCC
The DNA here is from genome assembly GCA_954870635.1 of Arctium minus. Lineage (NCBI taxonomy): Eukaryota > Viridiplantae > Streptophyta > Magnoliopsida > Asterales > Asteraceae > Arctium > Arctium minus. The sequence goes on along the minus strand of OX941080.1, from coordinate 5,181,986 downwards.
ACCTTCGCGTTTTCGGCTGCCTCTGTTACCCATATCTCACTACCCCACATAAACTCGCACCTCGCACCACTCCGTGTATCTTCCTGGGTTACCCATCTCATCATCGAGGTTTTCGTTGTCTTGATCTGTCCACCCGCCAGATTATCATCTCCCGCCATGTTGTATTCGATGAGACTGTGTTTCCTTTCGGATCTGTGACACCAACCGAAACCCCATCCTATGAGTTTCTAGACGACTTCACCGCCACCTCTTCTCTTTTCCATCGTATTCTAGAGTCACCCATACACCCTCCCCCAGTGCTATCACCCGGGAACTCCGAGATCCCTCCGAATTCTACCGCCCCTCCCCACTCCGAGACACCCACACCACCCCCAACAGTATCATCTCCGGATACCCCTAACCCGACACAACCATCAACAACCATTTCTTCTACTAACTCCCCACCACCCGTTCCGCCACCTACCCACCCCATGACAACACGGGCCAAAAGCGGCATAGTCAAACCCACTCAACGTCTCAACTTACACACTACCACCATTTCTCCGGTGCCCCGATCACACTTACAGGCTTTACGGGACCCTAACTGGCATAAAGCCATGAACGAGGAATATCATGCTCTTATTTCGAATGATACTTGGGTACTTATACCACGCCCAACCGGAGTAAATGTGGTTAGATCTACGTGGTTGTTCAAACAGAAGTTTAATGCAGATGGTTCTCTTGCTCGTTACAAGGATCGATTGGTTGCCAATGGAAAGAGTCAGCAACCCGGAATTGATTGTGACGAGACATTTAGCCCGGTTGTCAAACCAGCCACTATACGCACTGTTCTGAGTATTGCAGTATCTCGACATTGGCCCATCCATCAACTGGATGTGAAGAATGCCTTTCTTCACAGTCACTTGCAGGAAACTGTCTACATGCATCAGCCTCCAGGTTTTCGTGACTCTCGATTTCTTGATCATGTCTGCCACTTAAAGCGTTCTCTATACGGCCTAAAGCAGGCACCTCGGGCCTGGTATCAGCGCTTTGCTCAGTTTGTTCTTCATATTGGCTTTCAACATAGCCGGACGGATTCATCTCTTTTCATCTATCATTTTAAGCAGTCTACAGCCTATCTTCTCTTGTATGTGGACGATATCATCCTCACCGCCTCTTCTACAGAGCTCTTACAACAGATTATCTCCCAACTCAGTCGAGAGTTCTCCATGATCGATTTGGGTGCTCTTAACTACTTCCTCGGAATTTCAGCTATTCGCAACTCCAAGGGTTTATTTCTTTCACAACAGAAATACGCCACTGAAGTTCTAGAGCGTGCTCATATGCTCAATTGCAATCCGTGCCGCACACCTGCAGAGACCATCCACAAATTGGACTCGTCTGGCCCACCTATAGCAGACCCTACCTTGTATCGTAGTCTTGCAGGCGCTCTCCAGTACCTTACTTTTACCCGACCAGACATCTCATTTGCTGTTCAACAAATCTGTCTCTACATGCATGACCCTCGTGTGTCTACATGTCATCCAATCCCGTGCAACACCAACGGACTAAACATATAGAGATTGATATCCACTTCGTTCGTGATCAAGTCGCTTTGGGTCTTGTCCGTGTCTTACACGTGCCCTCTAGTTCGCAGTACGCCGACATCTTCACAAAAGGCCTACCTACGTGTCTATTTAATGAGTTTAAGTCCAGTTTAAATGTACGGAATTCTCCTCCCGATAAAACTGTGGGGGGATGTTACTAAGTGTATAGGCCTGTGTATTTTATATGGGCTTTGGCCCATTGTTTGTATTATTTATACTGTACTTTGCTTTGAAATAATTAAAGAAATCATATTAATTAACACTTTGGGTCTCCCCTAATGACTCCACATGTTATGAACACTGGTTAACTGCTGATAAGAATTATGACTGTTCATACATGCTTTTTATTGTTCAACTCACTAGGCTTTTTGGCCTAACACTTGTTTGGTGTCGATGTGTATCTCAGGTTTTAGCGGCACCGGTTCTAAGCGGGCATAGTGCTTGGGTGAGAGATTTGAGAATATTGCAATTGGACTTACTTTCGGTAGGAGAACCTTTGGGTTTATAAATGACACCCTTATTTGTAATCTCTTTTCTAGTTATGGAAATTAGATTAGTTGGTGGTTATTTATTGTCCGTTTATTTACGACTGTATTTAAACAGGTTTGTGTATTTTCCCATTGTTGGGAGGCTCTTGCTTTGGCAATTTTAAATACCGCATGTCCGTTTTTCGGATTTTTTTTGTTATCCCTATTTTTAGGGTGTTACAAGTTGGTATCAGAGCTTTAGTTTAAGTGAACTAGGCATGAATGTCAGATGTCTAGACTTAGACTGAGTATGTTAAGTATTGATTGTGAGATGGGTAGAATTTCTAAGATGAGTTAGTCTTAGAGTCGACGGAAACTATGGTTATTAAGCGTTGTGGCGATAGTAACGAGAACCTTTATGTCTTATATGTTCATAATCTCACCTAGCTAATGTTATTATGAGAATATTTATACGTGATGGTGCTTGAATGTGCCGTTACTGTGACAATTGGTAATGTAGTAGTACGTTCTCTTGTGCTTGGTTTACTAATGTTATGATATTTGGTAGACGTGGTAGTACGTTTCCTTCGTGTTCAATTCTGTTAATCTCCTCCTTATTCATCCTCGTGGTTGTATGAACTGTATTGGTATGTTGACCGTTGGGGTCGTAAGAAAGTTTATGAATGGGTATATATTAGAAAAGGTTGACGATTATATTATTCATTACTTGGAGTGACGGTAAGTATGGTGATTGCATTAAGTGGACTGCTTCGAGTCGGATTGATTGGTTGGATTAGAACCATAGACTTTTTGAATCGATGTATTCGAGGAGGAATTGTGAGGTGAACCCATGAAGTCTGTGGTCTTTGCCTTAAGACATTGAACATCTGGATGACGATAGTGTAACTATAGAAATCGAGGAGTGTGAGTTCAAGTTGATTTGTTAAAACGGTGTACATGCCAAATGGTTATTTTAAAGTGTTTTACATGAGATGGTTAACTACCGATAAGTTCTGAGTATTTTGAAGTAAAAATGTATTTTACTTGGTATTTGTCAAAGTGTGAGTATTTTAATGAGTTTTCACATTTGATATACTTGACTTATTTAGTTCCATAAAATACTCATATTTGGAATTTGGACATCTTGATAAGTAATATCATGATTATAGCATTTTGGGATTTTGTACAAATAGAGTCAATTTCATGACTTATGCATCTTGGTAATTTTTGGTACAAATAAAGTCTATTACATGTTATATGCATTTTGGCGTATTTGCATTCATAAACCCTTTTGAAATTCTTTGGTCCCATTATGTATTGAGTTTTGGGGTTAATCTCGTCTTTGAAGTTTATGTCTTCGTAAACGTCGTTTAAAGACATTTCATTATTTGGGGGACCGATAATGGTTGGTCAAAAGGATTTTTGAGCATTTTAGCTCTCGGTGTCGACTTAAAGAGTATTGAGGACATTTATCCGGTTTTAATGGCTCGATGTAGAATCCAATTTATGATTTGCATCTTAATGCATTTTATTGCATATTTATAATCGTTGCAGGCTCGAGTGATTTTGTCATTCATGAGTCAGTTTTATTTGATGGTCAATTGGGTCGTACGGGGTTGGACTCCGGGACTCATGTTTTATGACCAAACTTGACAAGTAGGCACTAGGAGGAGGTAGTCTTAGGCGACACCGTGTGGGTGGGTGCCTAGATCTCCGCCGTAGGGGAATCCTCAGTTGTAGTCCCTGGACGTGCCGGCCCTTTCAGGTGTCCTTTGTGGCATCAAGGTATCTCGTCTCTTGGGTGGAACTTGTCAATGATTCGTAGGGACACTTGGACTTTCAGGTCATTAGGTGTCATGCGATGAACGTTGTAGGAGGGACATACTTTGTGTTCTTCCGCTCTCAACGGATACGGGTACCCCCGTTGTCGGCCACTATGTTTTGGATATTTAATTGTCCCTTTGGTGCATATGATTTTATAAACCGTTGGAAAATGCATGTCATTGAACTAGGAGTCGTTTTAGAAAACATTTTGTTGCAACCAATTAGAAGTTTTGGTTATTTTGAAATGTTTAGTTTTATGATCATGTTGAGACGTTTCTTCGATGATTTTACATATATAATTGGAATTCAATTGACGTAAGTGTCATTTTGTATATTTGATTTTATAAACCTTCTTTCAGAAAACACATATTATTGTGTTATGAGGCATTTTGAAAACGTAAGAGTATGAGTTCATTTGAAAAATGGTTTGTCTCAACCAGCGATGAGATTTTAGTTAAGTATACTTTTGGTCATGTTTGCATAATAGTTAGTCAAACGTGTTTCAATATTTATATCGACTTTCATTGGGTATTTACGTAAACTGTTGGGTCATTGGCTCGGTTTTAACTAAATGGAGTCTTGAAGAAATTTGTCCGGTTTAAAAAAGTGGTATTGTTTCCCTTTTGATTTTAGTGGGAACAGTTCAGTTGCACATATCATGTATGCGTATTTTATTGGAAATTTTCGTCATGGTATTTTAGCCAATGTTTTAGAACGATGAGAGTATGTTTATATTTGGCTTTGAACTCGAAAATGACACAAATTATTTCATGTTTTAACCGGGTGGATACGCATAACAATCTACTAGCTTTGTGAAATAAACGGTCGCATGAAAGTTTTGTTGTGAAATCTTACTGCATGCCGCATTGTGACTAAAAGAGAGAAAACTTTAAGAGTTCGATATTATGAGCATGTGGTTTTGGATTTTGCAAACATTTTGTTTATACAGTTTGGAATTAAACTAAATGCTCTTGCAATTGCTCAAATCGCATGCATATGTCTTTACTAAATTTTGGGGAATAAACCGATGTATGCGAGTCACAATGAGAAGTTTTATTTAATGACATTTCATGGTTCATTTACAGAAATTTTGGGATTCGATTTTCTGAATTTCCCTTCTGTAGTTTTGTATGAAAAGCCTTGTTATACACTGTTTTAGTACATGAAACTATTTCTCGTTCTTTACATAAATTATACTGTTGGTGTGAGTAATCGTATAAAAGATTTATGTTATTTCGGATGTATATAGGTCTTGTTGGAAGTTTTATCTTCCGACGTCTTGGGCTAAAGTAAAAGATTTTTAAAGTTAAAGTTGTGAAATCCTCTTTTGAGAGTTGTACAAACTTTTATTGCACATGTTATGGGACGGAAAGTTATTTTCATACGCATAGCATAAATTGATGCATACTAAGACCCGGGTAGTTGTTTGAAAATTTTGTTACACATCTTTCGTTATCGTTTTATTAGCGTAAGTACTGATCAAATGAGTTTTGAAAATGGTTTTTATAGGTGTGGAATTGGTGATCAATTTTGAAACCTACCGAATGCACGATAGTGTATTTTTACCGCACGTTTAATTGTTATAAAACTTATGTATTTGAGAGTTTTATAAATTTCAACTTGGCATAGTAGTGTGAAAAACCTTGAACTCATTGGGCTATCGGTGTAAGCCCCCTCATGTTAGAGGTCGATATTAAGGATTTAAAGGAGTCCTTGGAGTTTGAGGCGTTAGACAGGTGCTTTCTCCCAGTTAGTTAAGTAACGATCTTTATGCTTCGTTAAACCTGCGGATTAAGATCGTGTTCGGTTGTTTGGGTATGGTTGGTTTTGGAATGGTGAGAATTTGGTACGACGACATGTTGTGTGTCGGTGGTGTAATATATTGTTTGGTATTTGTGAATAATGATGATGTTATGGTTGACTGGTAAGGAAGTTAGATGTTGATAATTAAGAATCAATCATTGGTATTTTGATAATTGTTATGACTTTCGCTAATTTGGAAATAGATGCTTGAGTGCATGGTGGGAGTTTGGTGGTAATGTTTATTGGATACATTTGGTGAGAATGTCGAGGTGGACTTTAAGTACAAATCGATTATCAAGGAGACCTTGATACGTTGTATTTAGAGGTATTTAAACGAAATGTTTGATTTGGGATATTTTTGGTGGAAATGATTGAATAAGGTCGTAGGTTACTCTTGGGGTAATACGAGCAATCTAAGGTTGGGAGGCAACCGAGATTTAATGATTAAGAAAATGATTAATCAGTGACTCAATGTTCATCCTGACATCGGCAAAATATATTGAACGTCAAGATTTAGTTTGTAACGGCACGGTATGAGAAACGCAGCGACAACCTAAACCGGGATGCAATCGGGCCGTATATGAGGTGAAGTCTCATGAAGGTATTCCTTTTGGATAGTAAATCAATCAATATTTCCAAGTGTGATGTTGGGTGCTTGGTGGTTCCAGATTTCGAGGACGAAATCTCTTTTAAGGTTGGGAGGATTGTAACACCCCGATTTTTCGAAAGGTATCAATCCAAGTTAATACAGAAACCGAGATATTAAGGAAAAATAAGATTTTTGATTTTGGACTTGAATCCTTGATTTTATAGTCTAGATGGATGAAGGATTCAATTACGAGTCCAACGGTTCTTTCCGGAGCGAAAACGGAGCTATAACGAAGAAGTTATGGCCAAAACAGTGATCGGGGAAGTTTATAGCTCGCAGTACAATCTCGGCGAAAGTGCCCCGCGAGAGTGACACTTGTCACTTTCGCCGTCACTCTCGCCAACCGCGCCTGGACGATTAAAATCGCATTTTTCAGCCCCAAACTTCATTTCCTCATATCTTTTGATGCAAAGCTCCGATTTGGGTGATTCAAGTTGCTATAGTTTCGTTTTTGAGAGCTTTTCAAGGATATGGCAAGAGATTGGAAGTCTATTGAAGTATACTAGAGTATTTTGTGGTGGTAAGCTTCTCATATCTCACTATTCATCTTCTTCCCCAAAGTTTTCTAGGGTTTCATCCATCCTTTGTTCTCCCTTTCATAGATTGAAGGTTTGTAATCTTTTTGGTGAACTAGAAGTGTTTTGGTTGGTGAATTAAAGCTTGGGTTAAGGTAATCTTCTATCCTCTTCGGTTATGGAAGTTAGGGTTTCGGTATTCGTTGAGGTATCCATGTATATGGATTGGGAAATGATTCTTTGTGGTTGATTATGTTTAATTGTGGTTGAATATGTATGGATTTAGTTTTTGGAAGTTTTGTCTTGATAATCCAAGTGTTCTTCAAAAGAGCTCGTTGGGTGAAATCTAGATTTAGCCTAAATCTAGCAAGGTGAGTTTACTAAACTTTTGTTAAAACTGGATACACATCATATTTGCTATTTGTTGTTATTATCACATATTTGCTCAAAATGGTCATCTTTATGGGTTAATGCATTTGATGGTATTTCCATGAGATTATGTGAGACATGTGTTTATGAAGTATCATCCCATGATTTATCCTATTTGTGGAATTATTTGGGGTTCCCATGATGTGTAATTAATATGGGTATTTTGACATGTTAAATGAGTATATGCTTGGATAATATGCTGATTTCCAAATGGAATACTCTCTTGGTGATATTGTATCTGCAACGTGGTTATGTGGATATTTAAGTCTTATGTTGGACTCATGCTATTAGGAGGGTGTTATTATACCCACGGTTGGTATTGAATTATATTTGGTTGAAATATACCTAAGGACCTCCTATAGTGGGATTATGTTGGACGAACCAAGTCAGTACACTAGGAGGATGTAGTCTTGGGCGCCACTGTGATGGTATGTGCCTAGACCTCCGCCATCCGGGGAATTTTCTCTACGATAGTCTTCGGGTGTGCCGGGTCTTTCGGGTGTTCCTTGTTAAGGGCATCAAGGTATATCGACTCTTGGATGAGATTTGATTGGTGCTTTGGGTCTCCCCTAATGACTCCACATGTTATGAACACTGGTTAACTGCTGATAAGAATTATGACTGTTCATACATGCTTTTTATTGTTCAACTCACTAGGATTTTTGGCCTAACACTTGTTTGGTGTCGATGTGTATCTCAGGTTTTAGCGGCACCGGTTCTAAGCGGGCATAGTGCTTGGGTGAGAGATTTGAGAATATTGCAATTGGACTTACTTTCGGTAGAAGAACCTTTGGGTTTATAAATGACACCCTTATTTGTAATCTCTTTTCTAGTTATGGAAATTAGATTAGTTGGTGGTTATTTATTGTCCGTTTATTTACGACTGTATTTAAACAAATTTGTGTATTTTCCCATTGTTGGGAGGCTCTTGATTTGGCAATTTTAAATACCGCATGTCCGTTTTTCGGATTTTTTTTGTTATCCCTATTTTTAGGGTGTTACACCTTCCCATGTTGTATCATGATTTCATCACTATATATCTTCTTTTTCCTATCCATCACTTGATGTATTATTCATTTCAAAATTTATTATTCTTCAACAAGATCGTTTTTTAGGTAAACTATTTTTCTCCCTCTCCATCAATCATTTGATTTTTTTTCTTTCATTTCATAAACTGTTATTCTTCAACAAAATCGTTTTCCAGGTTTACTTTGAGAATAATAATCCGGGTATTATTCTTTATTGGCTTTTGTTGATTTTATAGTTTATTCTATTTTTTGTCTTCTATACTTTTCTTAATTTTTTTTTCCAATGGAACCGGGTGTTTGTTCTTGGCAGCGATTATAGATGGAAACAACGTTTCAATAATCGATCGAATCTCGCAAGTACGTATTACAATCTATGATATAGCCTCTTCAGTATGTTCTTTTTCAATGGTTATTTTTATTTTTTCAAGTTTATTTCGAGAAGATTAATTTGGGTATATGTATATCTCTTTTGACTTTTGTTGAAATTTTAGAGTAATTTTTATTAAATCTTCTATATTTTCCGAAGTTTTAAATTTTACTAACAATTTTAACTTTTATTAAAATTAATACTTTTTATTTATACGACATTTGAATATAATAATATTTGTTCATCACTAAACGCATTTTTCTTCCTCTCCATCACTTGATCTATTATTCATTTCACAAAGCATTATTCTTCAACAAAATCAATTTTCATGTAAACTCTTTTTCTCCCTCTCCATTGACCACTTGATTTGTTCTTTCATTCCATAAACTGTTTTTATTCAACAAAATCGTTTTTCAGGTTTACTTTGAGAAAACTAATCTGAGTATTATTTCTTATTGACTTTCGTTGGGATTTTAGAGTTTATATTTTTTTTTCTATGTTTGTCTCATATTATTTTCTCAAAGGAACCGTGAGTTTGTTCTTGACAACGATTTTAGAGTTTTAATGGCGACAACGGTTCGTTAATCGAATATTTCAAGTACGTATTACAATTTGTGATATAACCTTAACAAACTTCAATGTGTTCTTTTTCAATCATCATTTTTATTTTTTTCAGGTTTATTTCGAGAAGACCAATATGGGTATACATTTCTTTTGACTTTTGTTGAGATATTAGAGTTCTTTTTTTTCTTCTTCTATATTTTTTCTAAGTATTAAATTTTACGAATCATTTTAACTCTTATTAAACTCGATACTTTTTATTTACACGACACTTGAATATAATAATATGTATATTTTTATTTAATAATAATTGATACAATAAGAAATTGATTATAATTGAGATAAATTAAAAAGAAACGTAAATAAATACAACTATACCTATAATGATAGGTTATAATGAAATCGACTTGATGAATAAAATGAAATATAGAAATATAAAATGAGTATTAACTATTATGTACATATTGATCTTTCAATTATGTCATTTATTTATATAAGTAGAAAATGACTAATAAGTGTTATATAAATACTAATTAATATTAACGGTCAATCTTTTATGTAACATAAATATGTGAACTAATTGTTAATAGATTGACTCATCAATATTCACGTCAATTTAATACAATTTAATTTATAAAATAAAAAACCTTATTGCAATCAATATACATAAATGAAATACATCAATATATATAAATGAAATACTTACAATAATGTACTATAATATAACTTATCATTAATTATTATTTACATAATATTTCTATTTTTATATATAAATAAATAACCCTTAACATTAATTACTATTTACATAAGACTCATTTTTTTTAACCTTAATTTGTTGTGATTTAGAGGTCTTTTTTTTTGTCTTCTACAATTTTCCTAATTTCTAAAGTTTACTAATCATTTCAACTCTTCTTAAAATCAATGCCTCTTATCTACATGATACTTGAAAACAATAATATGTATATTTTTATTTACATAACCATTGAATAAAGTAAGAAATTGATTATAATTGATATAAATAAAAATAAAATGAATTTATTTGCATTTAAAAAACCTTTTGCAATCAATATACATAAATGAATTACTTATAATAATTTAATATAATATAACTTATTATTAACTATTATTCACATAATAATCCTAAATTATATATAAGTGAATGACCATTGACATTAATTACTATAAAAAGAATATGATATATGTATGAGCTGACATTGTAATATATCAATGTTTTAAAATTTTGAATTGTGGTTTTATTTTGGTCATCCCACATCGATGGAGAGATGATATGTTGTAAATAGCTTTGAGTATATACAAAGAATAAAAGTACTATTGAAATGTGAAAAAAAATGCATTTGCTAAATATGTTTTTTGGCGGACATTAAAAATAAATTATATATAAAAATTATGAGGGGTGTCTTTGATAAGTAAAAAGGTTTATTGACCAAATATGTTTTTAGGTGATACTTCTACAAAAAAAAAATATTTATCCATATAAAAAGTAAGCAGAAAATTAAATTGTCACATTAGATATATGAGGTAGTATCGTGAAAAATGTTATTTGACTTCTAAATAATCTAAAAGCATTTATTAATGGTGCATCTTAAACTTTTCATAACAGAAACCTATTAATATTATCAATATATGCAAATGAAACACTAAAGAAATACGTTTCATTTTAACTTTGTCTAGAACTTCTAAATAATCATATATTTGATTTGAGTATTTTAAAATCTTGAATTGTAGTTTGGTTTTGGTAATCCCCATTTGGTGGTGATATGATAAATTGGAGTCTATATTTGAATATATATATATATATATATATATATATATATATATATAGGATAGAGACGTCTTTGAAATATATAAATGTGCATTGTCTAAAGGAACAACAAAACTGATGAGGTACTTCATATAAAGTGAATATCGGTTCATTTAGTTTAGTATGTTATATGTAAAAGAATCATGCCACTTAACTTAATTCAATTTTTGTCTAAAAAACTTATTGCCACCGCGCAACGCGCGGTAACAACACTAGTGTTTTAGAAACTGATTAACTGACATAAAGTCTGAGGTGGCGTTTGGTTCGTGGAATGGAATTCGATGGAATTGGAATTCATCAAGGAATTTGACTTTGAATGAATTGGAATTGGAATTGGAATTTGATGGAATTTGACCACGCATTTTGGTCGCGTTTGGTTGGATGGAATTGGAATTGGAATCTGTTGGAAAGAAAATGAATTCCATAGGATACCCCGTGGAATTGTAAAATCCGTGTTTGAAGGAATTTGATGGAATCCGCAGGATTCCTTAGTTTTAATTATGTGAACCAAACAAGACTTTGGAATTTGATCAATGGATTTGGACATTCCAATTCCATTAAATTCCATCCAATTCTGCGAACCAAACACCCCTCAAGTGTTGAATTTGAGGACAAACGAGTTGTATTCAACTCAACAAAAATGAAAGTGAATGATTTGAGGTAGAACTTTCAAAATAATTGCAAAACGGGTTAGGATATATGCACCTCCCCCTACTTGTTAAATGTACCTACTCTACTATTTTCCTCCTCACACCCATTAACATCAAACCCCTGTTTTTACAATTTCAATGCTCTTTTTACATTTTCAATGTATGATTTGATCCCTTTTTGACCTAAAGAAAGTGCATATAACAACCCCCTCGCAAAACGCGTTGACTCAAAGTGGACGTATTTTCAACGCAAATCAAAACGTATCTTTGGTTTTTCTTCAATTTTAATTAATTTTGTAAATGATTTACTCGTAATATTTAGATATGATTAAATAAATGTTTAATTTTCTCTAAAGAAATAAAACAATTTTAAAAATTATTAATGCTTAAATATACCATACGTGACATTTAAATCATTTCTCATTTAATTAATATTTTTTAGTTTAATCTATTTTTTTAATCATAAGTGTCTGGATCAACTTGTGCTCATTTCAACTTATCTCAGAGTCCGAAAATTTCCCAACGTCCTTATGGGTGGGTGGGATAAAACGAGACAAAAAAAAATAGTCCCATGTTTGGTATGCCATGGGACAAAAATCACATGGAACAACATGGGACAAAACTTAAGTTTTTTAGTTCCACCAAAATAAGTGGAACAACATGAGACTAAATGTAAGATTATAATATTACCCTCTTTCAAATATATAATTTTAAACCTAAACTAAACGTGAGACAGACAGTTCGTCCCGTCCCGTCCCATCCGGTCTGCGTACCAAACGCTACCTATAGGACTCAAATTGTTCAAATCTTATTAACAGTTGAGCTAACTGACACAAGATTTAAACTATTTAATTAACAAAAAAAAATATGATTTTCATATAAATATAAATTGAAGTTACCCTCTTGTTCAAGGCAGCAATCAATTTCATGATTGACCAAATGTTAAAAGTCTCCCTTCAACCAAACCACAATTGTCAAAGAGTGGAGGGATTCGAATCTCACAGAACGTGATGGATGGGTCTGCAATCTTGTTTTATTTCATTTCATTTTGTACACATTGTATAAGTCGATCATAATCAAAGATTAAAGATAGTTGTTTGTTAACATTAATTATCCATAAATAAACAAACAAAACCAAGAAATTTGATGGAAATGGAATTGTCCGTTTGGTTTGACGGGATGCTTTTAAGGGATGTGAGGGGGCGTTTGGTTCGCATAATGGAATTTGATGGAATTGGAATTTGACCACGCGTTTGGTTGGTAGGAATTCAATTCATACATTTAAGTCAAACAATGATAAATTCCTTAAGTTGTGGACTTCATTGGAATTGGAATGATTCTATTGTGTTAGGATCAAGTGCTTACCACTACGTCAAAAACAATTGCTGATGAAGAAGACACAACTTTATTTTCTTATAGCGTAGCAGCCAGCGCCACGTTTTGATTTAGGAAGATGCTGGTCAACGACCCAATATATTGCTTTCATTCCGTGAACCAAACATGAACTTGAAATTTGATCAATGGAATTGGTCATTCAAATTTCTTCCAATTCCATGAACCAAACAGTCCCTTACCACACATTTGGTTCATAGAATGGAATTTGATGAAATTAGAATCCATCGAAGGAATTTGATTTTGAAGGAATTGGAATGAAATTTGACCACACGTTTGGTTGGTAGAAATTAAATTCCTTCACTTGAGCCAATGAATGATGAATTCCTTAAATTGTGGAATTCAATGGAATTAGAAGGATTTTATCACTTTCTTTCTGTAAACGAAACATGGGTTTGGAATTTGGTCAATGAAATTGGCCATTCAAATTCCTTTAAATTCCGAACCAAAAACAACTCCTTTGGAATTAAAAAGATTTGAAATCTTTTTAGGTCCCGTTTAGCTTGCAAGATTGAATTGGATTTGGAATTGAATTCCATTCTAACCCTCATGTTTCGTTTGAATGATTTCCTGAATTTAAAATCAATGAGATCCCACAAACATATAATTTTGAAATTCCACGGGGTGGTTGGTATTTCACGGGATTTCATAGGATTTATATATAATAATAATGCTTTAAAATATGTTAAAACATTTATTTTGTAATAATCAATTAATAAAAAGATACTGTAATTTTATAATTTGTTTTTGTAACTTACTATAAAGAATGAAATTTAATTTAATTTCATTCCAAATCCTACAAACCAAACACATCAAATATTCAAATCCTTCCAAATCCAAATATCTCCATGAAATCCAAATTCCTAAAAACGATGCCATAAAACCAACCCCCTAGTGCGTTTGGTTTATAGGATTTGTAATGGAACTGAATTCCATTATTTTATAAATCTTGTTTGGTTTATAGAATTTGAAATGAAATTTAAGTTTCTGTAAATAATTTTTTGTTTTATAATTAAATTGTTTGTTTGAAGGCGGTGCAGATATTATGGCAGATTTGATGAAAGAGGCGGCATAGAAATGCGATGGAAACAATTGAAATGCATGGATTTGAAATGACTACCATCTTTAAGGGATTTCAAAATCCGTCGGTATTGAAATCCAAACTTTTCTTCAAACTAAATACAAGATTAGAATTGAATAGAATTCAATTCCAAATCCTACTAAGTCCAGCAAACCAAACGAGCGCTTGAGATGGATTTTCAAATATAACAATGTCATATTAATGAACCTAAAACGTCTAGTAATTAACATAATAATCGTATGTATAGATATACTAGTCAAAGAACCAAATGGACTAGAAAAGTCTTACGGGTCAATCTCTAGATGTGGCCGAAAATCATGACACGATAACAAATAAGGGTCACTTTTGGATGGTAACAAAAACAAAAACCAACTATCCTATCAAAAACCCAATATGCTTTTAAACATACCAACATAAAGGTTATGAGTTCAAATCTTATAACAAATACATGTAATTAAAGAAACAATAGAGACAATAACGACTTTAAAAAACACGTCTATTACTTCTAAAGAAAAATCTTAAAAAACTGTTATAATGCTTTTTTTTTTATATCTACAATGCATGGACGGACCCAAAGAAGGGCATACGGTGGCACGTGTCATCGTATTATTTCTCAGTTGATAGGTTAAAAATTTTACATTTATGAAAGGTGCAACCGTATGATATTCAAAAGTTTAAGAAGGTGCAACCGTACCTCGTAATCAACAAAAAAAAAAACTCTTGAAATAAACAAAAAAAAAACCGAAAAAAAAAAACTCTTGAAATCAACTGAAAAAAACTCTTGAAATCAACCAAAAAAACCGAAAAATCCCTCGAATTTGATAAAAAAAAAAACGTAAAATTTCCCCGAAATAATGCAAAAAACTTTAAAAATCCCTCGAAGATATGAAATTAGGCTATAAACACATCGAGTGATATTGAACGTTGCTAAAAAAATGAAGATACATTGATAAAAACAATACTTTTTATAATTATTTTTTATCTATATTATATGGTGTTACCGTATTAAAAAAAAAATCTAGATCCATCCTTGCTACAATGAAAACTCAAACCATAAGACTATACAAAGTCAAGGCATTAATGAGACAATTTCTCTATAGTGGTTGATATTGATTGAATGATTCAATGTCAAAGAACAAAAGAGAACACAATCCTAAAACACTTTTTCTCATGTTCATACTTTGGCAAGTGATAATGAAATTTTTTTATTTACATTGTCCACAAAGTTAAAAAACCAAAAGTTGAGGGACTATTTTTGCCAAATTTCCAATATAATTCAATAAAGTCAACTAATTAAACTACAAAATCCCAAATATTTGTTAGAATTCCATAATCAAAGCATCATTATGAATTGTTTTTCCCTCTTCTTGTTTCTTTCCACCATTTCTACTTTCTTCATAACTTCAACATCAACAAGCACCATTTCTGCAACCCAAAACATCACCGACGCCGGCGGCGAAACCATCGTTTCCGACGACGACAACTTCGTTCTCGGATTCTTCAGTCCCACCAACGCTTCGACCAATCGGTATCTCGGAATCTGGTACAACAAGATTCAGATCAGAACGGTCGTATGGGTCGCGAATCGAGAAACTCCGATCCCCGACACTTCTGGTGTGTTCCTACTCGATAACCGAGGAATTCTAATGATCGTTAATCGTTCGAATTCCATGATTTGGTCATCGAACTCATCGATACCTGGATCGAACAATCGAGTAGCGGAGCTTCTGGGTACCGGAAATCTAGTGATCAGAAACGTAAACGACATTGATCCCGAGAATTACGTCTGGCAAAGTTTCGATTACCCAGGTGATACTTTCCTACCGAATATGAAATTCGGAATAGATTTTAGAAAAGGTCTAGAAAAATATCTAACGGCGTGGAAGAGTGTCGATGATCCTTCTCCTGGTGAGTATACGAATAGATTCGATCCCGATGGATACCCACAAATTCTTCTGAGAAAAGGGTCTGATTTGCAGTACAATTCGGGGCCGTGGAATGGTTTACGGTTTAGTGGCATGCCGAATTTGCAAACAAACGATATTTATACGTTTAGGTTCGAGTATAATGACGATGAACTTTACTACACTTACGAGCTCGTTAATAGTTCGATTGTGTCTAGAATGATTCTAAATCCGGAAGGAAGAATAGAGCGGTTCATTTGGATCGAACGAAGACTCGAATGGAGTCTTTACGTGACCGCGCAGATGGATAACTGCGATCGATATGGATTATGCGGTGTATACGGTATCTGTAACATTGCTGAATCCCGGGCTTGTGAGTGTTTGCGTGGATTCGAGCCACAATCCGCAGATGAATGGAGAAGAACCGATTGGTCAAATGGGTGTGTGAGAAAAGTGGAGTTGAATTGCGAAGGTGGTGGAGACGGGTTCGTGAAACTATCGGGCGTGAAGTTGCCGGACACCAGAAAAACTCGGTTTAATAGAACGATGAATCTTCGTGAATGTGAAGCCGAATGCTTGAAGAACTGCAATTGTACTGCTTATGCAAATCTAGATGTTAGATCAGGAGGAAGTGGATGCTTGCTTTGGTTCGATAATCTGGTCGATATCCGAGTGTACTCCGAAAACGGTCAAGATATCTACTTAAGAATGGCTGCTTCAGAATTACGTAAGATCGATCGAGACCTGATCCTATTTCATATACGTTCATGTTACTGTTAGAGTCCCACATAAGCTAGATTTGAACCATTTCTAGAAACCTCATTTATGCTCTCAGGGCTTTTCTGGAGAGTAAAATGTGGTTCCATGTATTTTTTTCATGGTATCAGAGCAACTCTAATACGCCTCCAGACACAGATTGATCGAGAGTGTCGAGTCCCTATGTTTCCAGATTTTTTTTAATTCTAAAGCCCGAGTTTTAATCTATGCAACAGATCGGGATGCTAAAGCGAAGAGACGAGTGAGAATTATCGTCATTCCGGTACTGGTGACCGTGGCTGTGATTCTCGTCATATGCCTGTTTGTTTTCAGGTGGAGGAAGCAGAAGAGAAAAGGTAACGCTTCTGACACCTTTATATAGGACGCACAATTGACTGATTATAAATTAAGTTTTATAAATCAGTTTATTTGAATATTTAGACATATTTGATATCCTGTAAAGCTGATCTTGTTGTAGTGTACTATATCCAATCCCCTAATCTTGTTTCTACAGGCGTAAATAGTGTCGTTCGTGAACACAACTTTGCCAACGAGAACGAGAGCAAAGATTGGGAATTGCCGTTGTTCAACTTCAACACGATCGCCGATGCAACAAACAACTTTTCAGACGAGTTTAAGCTCGGAGAAGGTGGCTATGGGCCGGTCTACAAGGTAATATTACTTATAAACGGTTTTTTCTTTTTCGTGTTAGAGTTCCATATCAGCTAGATTTTGACCATTTCTTCTCTGTATATGTTAGAACCTCTGTTCTCAGCTTAAGGGCTCTTTTGGAGAGTAATCTGATGGGGTTTTAGTTATTCTGATGTTCATGATATACCATCTGAGAATATAATTGGTATGATTTGTAGGGAAGGTTGGAGGAAGGGAAAGAAATCGCGGTAAAGAGGCACTCGATAAAATCAAACCAAGGACTAGACGAGTTCCAGAACGAGGTTCAATGTATCGCTAAACTTCAACATCGAAATCTTGTGAAGCTTCTAGGATGCTGCATCGAGGAAGGAGAACGGATGTTGATTTACGAATACATGCCCAATAAAAGCTTGAATTCTTTCATTTTCGGTAGGTTAAGTTTCTCTTGGGATCTCACTACTTTATACGCCTTACATTAGATAGATTTGGACCATTTCTTTTTTATATATATATATGTTCGGACCTCCGTTTTCTCTGCTTAAGGGCTCTTTTGGAGAGTAATATAAAGGGGTTTCACATATTCTCACACATCTGATATATTGTGTCAGATGAAGGAAAAAGAAGGTCATTGGATTGGTCGAAGCGGTACAACATTATAATCGGGATTGCAAGGGGACTTCTGTATCTTCATCAGGATTCGAGATTACGAATCATTCATAGAGATCTAAAAGCTAGTAACATATTACTAGATAAAGAGATGAATCCTAGGATTTCAGACTTTGGTTTGGCAAGAGGTTTGGAAGGAAGTGACACTAAAGCAAATACAAAAAGAGTAATGGGGACATAGTAAGATTTCTATCTATTAAACTTGTTAGAGTACTCATTTGCTAGATTTGAATTATTTCTTTTATTTATATATATATATATATATGTGTGTGTGTGTAAAAGGACGTTCAAACGAGAACAGTAACAAAATAAGAAAATAAGAAAACAACCAAATCACATACATTAATGGTCAACGCGAGGGTGTGCAGGTGACGTGGTCGGCGACATCCAAAGTCGCGTGAATCACATGTGATATACGTTTTCTTATTCTTTTTTTGTTACCGTTCTCGTATGAACCTGACTCTCTCTCTCTCTCTCTCTCTATATATATATATATATATATATATATATATATATATATATATATATATATATATATATATATATATATATATATATACACACACACGTTGGAACCTCTATTCCCTCCTCAAGGGATCTTTTGGAAATTAAACTGAGGTTTCATATATTCTCACATGGTATCAGAGTCAACTCTACCCCTTTAAGGATTCGACACTCCGCATCGCCCGTCCAAGCCCTCTTTGAGACAATTTGTGGCCGTCTAGCCTCCGTTGGATGGGGTATTGTTAGAGTCCCATATCGACCAGACTTGGACTATTTCTCCACTATATATACGTTGGAACCTCCTTTCTTTTTGCAAAAGCTAAAATTGATTTGTCCATTGATTTTCTGTAGTGGTTACATGGCACCCGAGTATGCCATTGATGGGATATACTCCACCAAATCTGACGTCTTCAGCTTCGGTGTCTTAGTGCTAGAGATCGTAAGTGGGAAGAAAAACCGAGGATTTCGTCATGCCGGTCACGATCTCAATCTTCTTGGACATGTAAGTTTCATGTCGCTATAACAAAATCAGTTTTATAGGTCGTCAAATATGTATAAATGTTCTAATTGACCGTTTTAAAATAAAGTGTCATGTTAATTTTTTAAAAAGATACATCTTTATAGGATTTTTTTTATTATACACTTTTTCAAATAATGTCATGTGAAAAAACTAAGCTTTATTTCAAAATGTCCAAAAGGGTTGTTTTATTTAGACATATTTAACGTCTTATTAAACTGATATTGTCTTATAGTATCAATCTTCTACATATTAATTAAAATGGCATCCGTTGGCTTGTAGGCGTGGAGGTTGTACAAAAACGGGAAGCATTTGGAGCTGATCGATGACACGATGAAGGGTGCATATGTGGAGTCGGAAGTGAGGCGAGCGATTCATATCGCTTTACTATGTGTCCAGAAGTATCCGGAAGACCGGCCAGACATGCCGTTGGTGGTTCTTATGCTCGGTAGCGAAATTCCGTTACCCGAACCGATACAACCCGGTTTTTATACCGATAGACGGAGGCCACAAGAAGCAGAGTCTTCATCAAGTAATTATCTTGAATGGAGTTCATCCAATCGCTTAACCGTCTCTTATCTGCAACCTAGATAGATCTATTTCTATATAACTTTCACACAAGATTTTGTTTTTCTGTATAATTTTGTAAATTTTTTAGGGCCTCGGGGTTATTTAACGAGCTTAATGAGACCCACAACTTAATCGGTCATTATACATGACAGATTAGTAGTGGCTTAGGGGGTGTTTGGGATTGCTTATTTATTTGGAAAAGTGCTTATTTGGAAAAGTGCTTATCAGCTTATGTGGTGCCAAATCAGAGTTTTTTAAAAAGTGTTTGGATTAGCTTATTGTGGTACAAAAACGTAATAAGCTAATAAGTTGTTATTTAAAGGTGTTTGGGATTGCTTATACATATAAAAGAACCAAAAAAGTCATAAGCATTTTTGAAATAAGTCATAAGTTACAACAAAATGACTTATCAAAAATGGCTTTTCAGCGGTTTGGCACCGCTATAAGCTGTTTTCTTTTTGTTCCATCCAAACACTCAAAATAGCTTATCTGCGGTGCCAAATCGCAATAAGCTAAAAAACCCTTCAAATAAGCAATCCCAAACACCCCCTTAATAATATAAAAAGTGACTTATTCATTCTAGGGGAGCTTTATGTAGAAAGACAAGTTTTTTTAAACTTGTCTCTCCCAATTAAAAAAATACGCTTCTATCTATGAAAAAAAACCCGAGATTTTTACGTATATAACCTTAAATGAGATTTTAATTAAATCCATGACCTTTTCATGAGTATAAACCCATTTTTTCTTGAATATGTCAGAAGATCATGGATTTAATTAAAAGCTCATTTAAGGTCATTTTTCTAAATGACTCGAAAAAACCCTCACAAACAAAAATCTTCTCAATTTATACAAACAAATTAATTAACACAGACAATTTTATCCATACGTGATTTAATGGAAAACCAACAAAAACAGGTTTACAATTACAAGATGAAGGGGTATTTTAGTAGGAAATTTATAATAATTTCTTGTCATATCAACAATTCATAAATTTGTATGTATTGGCTGGTCCCACTTAACTTTTTTATATTTTAACCGACGAAGTATTTCCCAATAGAGATATGTTGCACCAAGGATCGATATTAAGTCCATTTCTCTTTGCGGTGAGTTTGGATGAGATTTTCCGTAGGATTCAGGGAGTGTCCCATGTTGTTATTTGCTGACGACATCGTACTAGTAGCTCGAGACGAAGAGATTGGAGCAGTGGAGCGCAATGTATATTGGAGACAAATGGATTACACATTAGCCGTTGTAAGACTGAATATCTATGGTGCAATTTTAGTAGGGAGCATAATGATGAGGGGATAGAAGTCAATATTGTGGAACAATGAGTATCTCAAAACGACAGTTTCAAGTATTTTATGCTCCTTGATTTAGGAGCCATACATCGGATAAAGACCGTGGTTAAAGTGGAGAGTTATCGCGAGGGTTTTGTGCGACAAAAATGTCCCATTAATGCTAGAGGACAACTTCTAGTGGGTGGTCCTCGGACCATCTTTGTTGTATAGGTTAGAATGTTGGCTGATATCATATGAATAAAAGTTGGAAGTTGTAGAAATGAGGATGTTGAGACGCCCCTGTGGTTGAACCATGTTGGACATGATATTGAACAAGGGTAAAACTAGGAGTTTTTTTTTTGGAAGGGTATCATAGGCTATGCCTAGACTAATCCTTTGACAAATTATGACCGTAAGACATCAGCCTGATTAAATCTCAGTGGCCACAATTGTTGTGTACGCCTGGATTTGAACCCTGGACATATGAGATATTCCACCACATCCCCCAGGGCCTTAACCAATACGCCACAACCCTTATGGTTAAAACTAGGAGTTTCTTTGGTGTGTGGAGGGTGTAACAATCGAGACAATGTGGAGGACGTGAGACAAGCAACCGGGCTTGGACACAACACGCTAAGACCTTACCTCGGGAATGATATGTGCTAGGAATTCTTGGAGACACATGACTACATCACTAGATTTTTGTAAATACAATTAGGTACAGCATACGAGGCAATGGCAAGAGAGCCGATAGAAAGGCTAGTGATGCCATACGATGGCTAGAAAGATGGAATGCTGTCATGATAGTTGTCAGTACTGCATTTTGTGTTTCCTTATTTGTTTTAACCTATTTCATTCATTGTCTTTGTTATCTATTCTTTTTTTTACATACCCAATGTTTTTTTGGAAAGGGTGTCCTAGGCTATGCCTAGACTAATCCTTTGACAAATTAATGACTGTAAGACATCAACCCTGATTAAACCTCAGTGACCACAATTGTTGTGTACGTCTGGATTCGAACCCTGGACAGATGAGATATTCCATCACATCCCCCAAGGTCTTAACCAGTACGTCACACTTTGTGGTTTCATGCAAACCCAATGCTTGTTTTTGCACTCTCTTTTGCTATTCTTTTCCCTTGCCACATGCAATTTGTTTAAAACTTGAATTGGAAGCCGAAGTTATCACGAAATCAGAATTTTTACCCATTAGGATTTATGATAGACATGAGATGATGAGAATGACACTCGTCCCACTTGAAAACCGATATATCTATCCGGTCGGGACCGGGGACTCCCCGTAAAACCAGGGATGGAGACGGGATCCTCAAAAGTTAAAATTGAGGGATAAGATCGGGGTTAAGTAACGTGGTCCCTTCGAAATAAGGATCAAACGAGAACAATAACTATTTAAAAGAACACGAGAACTAACAAAATCATTAGTGATTTTACATTAACGTGCAAAAAAGCCACGTAAACTTGAAGCCGTGCCCAAAGTTCTTTTTTTCATTTGTTAATATAAAATCACTAATGATTTTATTAGTTTTCATGTTCTTTTAAATAATTATTGCTGTTGTTTGAAGTGTCCATTCATGTTTTTCCATCTCCAAGATCCGGTCCATGACATTCCATATTTCCTTGAACCGGTCCATATCTTTTGACTTTTATATTAAAGTCAGTTTAGGGCCCATTGCAGGTCAACAATGGCGCCGATCAACTTTCTAGAATCCGTTTGAAAAATGCGGCATAATCGGTGACTTTTTCTTCATTATTTTTTGGAACATGCTTCTCGAAAGGTGATCGAGATGAACAATTCGAAAAGTTCTCATGACAATGACCCCATTAAAGTTGGTTTTCTTGGAACCCTTTTGACTCAAGTTTTGTCCATATTTTGTACTTTTATTTAAATTAAACATAGTATAGTTTATTTGAGTTCTTGTGTGTTGTCTTGGATGCGAAAATCAAAATTAGTTTCGGTTTTCGTTTATGATCATTTAATTGTCATTGTCTTGGTAGACGGCTCTTGTTTTATGATCATTTAATCTGTTGCACGCAAGGTGTTTGTTGATATGTCTTGTTAAACAATGTTGACGGTTGACACGAACCTATTCTAGAATTGACATGAAATCTATTTTTCAGTAATTGATAGCTGTATCCAAGGAGATATCTTCATTAATGGAGGTTTTTTTTCTTCTAAAGAACTCTGGTTATTTAGATTGAGGTAATAATGTTCCTGATACGTTTATGTGAATCATGTTCCATCTTTAGTCAAGATCAAGCTTGAAATATTTCAACTAAATCATGCTGTTCTTCCTTTCTTATGAATGTAATGTGGTTTAGATAGGATGGTATATGAAGGAATTAGAATGTCAATTCCATTTACCAAAGCCTGGATCACGGATTGAATTGATTGGATTCCGCCGAATCCCGTGGTTGAGGGATTTGATCATTTCTTGACATTGGTCTCTCAACTTTTGAGAAATGGACTGTAGTTATGAAACCTAGAAATTGCTTATGGGTATCTCTATGTGACTGATGGAAGTTGGCAACATTATGTCTTGAGAACTGTGCTTCAGTTTTGTGACTATTTCCCATCTGGTGCATCTTTTATAAGTAGTTGAAAGGTGCATTTCCAAATACATCTTGAAAAGTTTGAGAATTTTTTACTTTGGTGCCTTAAAATTTTCATTTTTAGATGTCGAATAAAGGCTACAAATCGTAGAAGTTGATTTTTTAAAAGCTTACAGTAGATATATAGGATCATGAAATATGGTTTGACTGATGTTTTGTTGGTTATTTAAAAGTTCTGATTGTAGTGCCTCATGTTACATGTAGGTCAAAGGCAGTTTGCCACTTATTGTATGTAGTTGTGATACTGTTAGAGTCCCACATTGGGCTAGACTTGGAGACTTTCTCTTCAATATATGCTGAAACCTCTTTCTTTTCTCAAGGGCTATTTTGGAGAGTAATCTAACAGTGTTCCACATAATGACCTGTGGAATCACTTATATTTTGGAGAAGACAATTTGATCTACATACAATCAAGCATATATAGAAGTCTAAATGTGAACGTTGGTTCTATACCTTGTAAACAGGTCCAAAAGAACCCTCCCAACACTTATTGTTGAACGAAGAGTCGTTGGTAGCCTCGAGACAAATCAGCCACGTTCAATTGTTCTGACGATGTGGGCTCAAGCCCTTTCAAACATCCATAAGCTAGTTGTTGATGTTAGAGCTCCCAAATGGTCCACAAAGTGCATAACAGTTAGAGTTGTCTGTCTCTGTAGTAAAATACAGTGACCATTCATGGCGCCGTGGCTATCAATTCATCACAAGTGTTCCATGCTACCACTAGGCCATGTCAGTATCATAGTAACAGCTGAAGCATTGATAAGATCATATTTGTAGTGGATTTCTCTCTGATCAAGGATAAACCCAAATTTGTAACTCGGGTTTGGTCTCAGATTAGGCTTTCTGTTGAACCTACGCGCATTCCGTGGACCTGCCTGGAATCTTATTTTCAGATCATCTTTAAGGGGGCGTTTGGTTCGCTGGATTCCGCCGAAATCTGGTGGAATTGGAATGGTCAATTCCATTGCCGAATTCCGTCGTGTAGTTTGGTTGCCAAGGGAATGGAATTGAATTCCATGAAATCCTTAGATTAAGGAATTGGTCATTCCATTTGAAAATGGATGGAATTGAATTCCATTCCATCATGGTTTTTTCAAAAAGACAAAAATACCCTCCAAACCTTTTCTAACAAAATTAAAACCCATCAGATGTGGATTTGGTTTCCTCTCTCTCCTCTTCTCTCTCCTCTCTCTCTCTCTCCTGTCTCTCTCTCTCTCCTCTCTCTCTCCTCTCTCCTCTCCTCTCTCTCTCTCTCCTCTCTCTCTCTCTCTCTCTCTCCTTTCTCTCTCTCTTCTCCTCTCTCCTCTCTCTCTCTCTCCTCTCTCTCTCCTCTCTCTCTCCTCTCTCCTCTCTCTCTCCTCTCTCTCTCTCTCGACATTTAAAATAAATAAATAAATAAAAATAAAAGAAAGGGTATATTTGTCATTTTTCATAATTCCATTCCAATTCCTTTGTAAACCAAACAGACATATTCCAATTCATTTGACTGATTACATTACATTCCTGCCAACCAAACAGTTGGTCAAACCTGAAAACATTCCATTCCAATTCCTTCCAGATTCCAATTCAATTGACAGATTCCATTCCATCAGAAATCATTCTGTGAACCAAACGCCCCCTAAGTTTTATTTTTTGCTATTTGTTTTCTTTGTTGCTTTCGTGTCATAACATAATCCTCAAAGAATTGGCGAACCTGAAATGGTTATTAAGCTGAGTATGCTCATGCCTCGAAGATGAACTTGGTTATTTCCTTGATACTCTGCCTAAGAAGGCAGGGGTTAAGTAATGATAATGTAAAACTTCTTCTAATTTTATGGAATGGATGAATAATCGTCTATTCAAGTTAGCTACCGAACTATTAGCCTTGCTTTGGATGCTCTTAACACTCCGTCACTCCCAATGCATAGTTGTGTCGATTGTAAGTGAGACCATTATTTGGAAGTTGATTACCATAATCTAGTTGGACTTGGATCAGGTCCTTCAGTTAAATGACCTTCTGACAAATTTTGTTTTAAATCTATGACCTTGTGACACGTTGAGAATGCCACTATGCCACTTCCATACACAAGAATGCCTAGAAACATGTCAGAAGGTCATGGATTTAAATAACACTTGTTAGGAGATCATTTAGCTAAATAACCCGACTTGGATCCTGTTGCACGTCGTCGCAAAATGAACTCCGACTTCTGAAAATATGAAATTGAGCGAAACTAAAGATGATTTGGAATTTTCATAGTTACACATAAGTTTAAATGCATACATCTTTCTGTTTATCTACCATTCAATATTGTAATGCTAAGTTCATTGGTAGAACCTGTTTCATGTGTGCTTGAAGAATATCTGGTATTTTCCGAGGTTTTTCCAATGAAAAAACCCGGCTCTTTAGGTGAAGGCAATGGACCCTCACTGCCCAACATCAGAATCACAGAAGTCATAGTCGGTCTATCTTCTGGACGACGTTGAACACACAACAAACCCACATGGATTGATCTTAGAACCTGAGACAAATTGATTGATTCAACTAGACACTTAGCAACCAGTTGCAGGGATCTGCCTTCTTTATGGAGTTCCCATGCCTGCCAAGAACAGAGAACACAAGCAAGCATGAAATTTTGTTGGCGTATCGATAGCAGGATAATTCACGGAAACAATTGTTCTACTTTTTGGGGTAGTAGACATATCTGCGTGTATCTTACCCTCCCCAAACCCCACCTCCAGGTGGGATATACCGTGTTTGTGTGGTTTGGTTTTATGAATACTGGGTTAACTGAACTCAAACTTACATGTCCAATAAGATTATTGCTATGTTCTTTGTGGAAGAACCCTCGGTTTTTCTCCCCACACACAATTTCCAGCACCAATACACCGAAGCTATATACATCTGATTTTATTGAAAAGATACCATGTCCTGCATACTCTGGCGCCATGTAGCCACTGCAGGAAATCTCTGGTTAGTACAAGTGATTCACTAAGGGTGCGTTTGGTACCCGGAAAAGGACAGGAAATAATAGAAACTTATATGATGTTTGGCACAACATTAAACTGGGACAGGTTGGGACCGAGTGGGACAAAAGTGCATTTTTTTTCGTCCCACCAATATAGGTGGAACAAAAATTCAGGAAAATGGGACAAGAATTACTAAACTGCCCATGTCAAAATAAAACCCTAAAACCTCCACAATTCTTTCAGCCACCTATCTCACTCTCGCTTGCCAGTCTAGTCTTGTCCAGTCCCGCCCGCATAACAAACGCACCCTAAAGGAAAATGAGGTTAGGGGTAGATGAATCTCACTATGTTCCAACCACTCTGTTTGTGTTTGCCTCTATCTGATTTCTTCCAAAGCTTCTAGCCATGCCGAAGTCCGATATTTTGGGGTTCATGTCCGAGTCAAGCAATATATTGCTGACTTTTAGATCTCTATGGATGATTCTGAGCCTAGAATCCTGGTGAAGATAAAGAAGTCCACGGGCAATTCCATCAATGATGTGGAAACGAGCCGGCCAATCAAGCAGTTTGCTTCGAGTTTTATCTGTGGATAGTTTGACATTTAGTTTATGTCTTAGCTGATTTAACACTTAAATAGTTTTTCTATCAATTCAATTACCAAATATAAAGGAATCTAGGCCTTTGTTTGGCATGTATTCATAGATCAACATTGTTTCAGCTCCCTCGATGCAGCAGCCCAGGAGGTTGACGAGATTCCGATGCTGCAGCTTAGATATCGAGATGACTTCATTCTTAAATTCATGAAGTCCTTGAGTTGATGTTTTCGCTAGCCGCTTCACTGCTATTTCCCGTCCGTTTTCAAGCACACCCTGATGCATACCTTCCACGGTAAGTATACAACTTGAAAGATTTCATCTTTTCTGTCGTACGAGAACCGTAAATAATTTGAGAACCGTAAATAATTTGAGAACCGTCAGAACCAATTATTCATGATGAATCTCATGATGGATATTCATGATGGATATTCATGATGAATATCATGAATAATGAAAATGCATGACATTACATATTTAGGTATATTCATCATGAATAACTGATTTTCAGAGTTCTTAGAATATTTACGATTCCAGAATGAACTTTCCGCTTCTGTTGTACCTTGTAAACGGGTCCAAAACCGCCCTCTCCAAGTTTATTGTTCATAGAAAATTTGTTTGTAGCTTCAAGTAATGTAGACAAGCCAAATAGAGATAGCTCTAGATCTTTGTCGCCACTATTGTTTTCAGGATCATGCCCAAATTCGTCTCCGTGTGACCCTGGTCAAGCGGATATTATATACACAACTTCATTTGACAGAACTAGTACACTCGTATATTATGATTGTATATATTTGGTATTAGAACTTCCTACCTTCTTGCTTTCGTCTCTTTCTTTTGTACCGATAAAATAAGCATATGGAAACTAGTATGACCAAAATGGAAGTTGCTACGGGGACAATGACCCGTGCTCGGCTTCCTCCACTTGAGCTTTTGCTGTTTTCTACCGAGTCTATAACAATACATAATGCTCGTTAATGAAGTTAGTAACGAAAATAAAGTATCTTATTAGTTTTTTTACAGAAAACTTTTGAGAAGGGTCCCATGGATGCATAGTCTTATAAGACATTTAAAAATAAGAACACACGTTTTATTTCAAAATTGTCCTAAAAACTTGTTAGGACGCCCAGAAATGTTCTAACAAACCTTTACATAGGTAGCATAGTTGTTTAGTCTTATAAATTAACGCCTATATACTGGTATATTAAGACATTTAGACATATTTGACTCATATAAAGCCGATTTTGTTGTAGTGGATGGTAATTTACCTAACTCTGAAGGTGGCAATCGTACATAAAGATCCTCCCCGTTTTCAGCAAATTTTCTGATATCGATCAAGTCGCCGAACCACAGCAAGCAACCACTCCCAGGCCCTGATATATTTACGCTTGTGTACGCAGTACACGAGCAATTGCTTTTGCAAACCCTCTCGCATTCTTCCTGGTTCATGGTCAGGTTAAACCTCGACCATTGAGTGTCGGGCAACTTCAGATTCGTATACCTCTTGAACCCCTCCCCAGGCCTGCAATCTAAAGGGGTCTTATATCGACACCCTTGTGACCAATCTGCCACGGCCCACTGTTCTCGAGCCGTGGGTTCGAACCCATTCAAACATTCACAAGCCGGAGAGTTGTCGATGTTACAACTCCCAAATGACCCACACACCGCATATCGGTCACAGGTATCGGTCTCCGGTGTCAAATAAACTGTCCATTCTTGTCTACTATGGATCCATAATAAGCGCTCCATACGACCATTAGGCTGTATAACTACCCTTGTAACGACTGAAGTGTCAATAAGATTATATTGGTAATAGATTTCTTTCGAGTTAAGTACGAAGTTGAAGCCGTAAATCGGGTTCGGTCTCAAATCGGGTTCTCCGCTAAACCGGAGCCCGTTCCACGGACCTGCCCGGAATCTTATTTTCCGGTCTTCCGTTAAGATCACCTGAGGGTACCCTCTGGTATCAAGCCATGCAGAAAACTCACCGGCGGCAGGATCATCGCCGGATTTCCATGACGTGAAGTGTCGTTCGATCCCGGAAACCAAATCCCGGCCGAACTTCATCCCGGGAAGTAAAGTTTCGGTCGGAAAGTCAAAGCTTTGCCATATGGGATTTTCTTGATCGATGGAACGTTGATCATGGATTATAAAGTTACCCGTATCCAGAAGCCGAGCAACCGGGTTTTTCCCCGACGGCGTTGATGAGTTTGCCGACGACCAAACGACATTGCCGGTGGCGGTTCGGAGGACGAGGAGTCCGTTAGGAGTGAGGGTTAGCTCGCCGGAGGTGGTGGTGGTGATCGGGGTGTTCCGGTTGGCCACCCATACGACGGTTCCGGTGGATATTTTCTTGTACCAAATGGCTAAGTAAGAATGGTTTGTGGAGTTATTGGGTGTAAAGAAACCAAGTTCGAAAGTTTGTTGAGGTGAAACGATGGTTTCGCCGTTTCTAATGGTTTGGTTTGCAGATATGGTGTCACCTGAATGGGTACAAGTTAGCAATGCACAAAGTACAAGGGACAACAACTTGGTGTTGGTAACTCTTCTTTCCTCCATTGCCATTGGTTTATTCTTGTTCTTCTGTTTAATTAAACCATTAAAATATAAAAACCATTTTGATGCAATTCTGAAAATTATAAACCAAAAAATGATGGATTCAAGAGAATTTAATGTCTATTTTGGTGGGTTTGGTACATGGATTGTTGATTCGTGGAAGGCTCGTTCCATGGTCTTTAAGTATTATTATATATGTATTTTTCTAAATCGCACTATTTTTTTTTTATATTACTTTGTAAATTTGTTCATTTTCAACGAGGTGAAGTTTTATTTGGATTTTTGTAGAGCATTTTAATTATACCCGTTTCCTCAAATAGTAAAAAAATGATCGTCTACTAAAATAAGATGCAAATGTGGTTTTTTTAATGACTATAAATTTTGATATGTTTAGGGGCTGTTTGTTTTCCTCTTAATGGTTCTATTAAGAGGCAATCTCTGAATCGTAAAGAGGTAAATCTTGTTTGACAAAAAAAAGGGTTGCCTCTTAATGGTTTCAAAATCCTCTTAATGATTCCAAAATTCTCTTAATGATTTTGTATCCTGACCATCCCTTAACCATTAAGAGCCTTGATTTCATTATGAACAATTAGCAAACAACCATATTTCATTTTACATTATACCATAAAAATCTCTTAATCATTCAGACCACTTAATCATTCTGCACTAAACCATTCAGCAACTGCCAAACAGCCCCTTAGATAGTAACTATTAAGGTAGTCGATTTAGGATAGGGACTGACTTGGATCTGGACCTTCCAAGCCCGTTTTCAGTTAACTAAAAAGGACCGGGTTCTTTTAGGCGTGGGCCAAGCTTTGAGTTGAAAAAGAATTAAATCGGGCTTTTTTAGGTTGAGATTTTTCAGGCCTAACTAGGTTTTTTCAGGCCGGGTCTGCCTCCTCCGCCTGATTAGGCTTTGAGGCCTGGCTCGGATCGGGCTTCAGGCTCACTAGGCTTGGAGGTTTTCAGGCTGAGTTTGAGCTTTTTTGAGCATCTCTACTGTGGATAGAAAGGAGGAAGGGGTTGTTTTTCAATTAAGCTCTTGTATGTATTAAGTTGTCTATGCAAATTAAATTGTCTGTACGAATTAAGTTGTTTGTATCGATGAAGCTGAATTGTTGTTCGTTTGTTGTGGTGAATAAAATGTCTGAATGATATAAATGACCATTTTACTCTTGATGGTAAGACACGAGAGTGTTATAGAGCTAACAAATAGAGTAATTGAGTCCATCGATAAATCAAAGAGTGCATGTGTTTCCTTTGTACATGTTTCATTGTGTTTATTGTAATTTTCTACTTTTTTGTTGTCTACTATTCTATTAGTATTAGTTTTCTTTTTAGTTCACAGTTTTGCATGAGTCAAGAGTCTTTTTAAGAAAACAACTCCTCTAATCTTTCAGATAAAGGACAAGTTTACATATATCCAATCTCTTTTATACCATGCTTTGGTAACATTTTTAAAATAAACAAAAGGTTATTGATCTAGACTATTCGGTAACCCCGCCTTTTTGAAGACTAGGGGTCTATGTAACACCCTAAAATTCAGAGTAAAATAAAACTTAAAATTTCTGCAATATAACGCCTAAAAATAAGGCGAATCCAAAACCTGTAAACGTGTCGACTAAAACCCAAAAGAGACAGGGTAGTTCTATAATGAAGTAGCGGAATAAATAAGACATTTACATGACAATCTATTCAATCTAGAACAATTAACAATTAGATTAAAATGGGTGTCACTATGACTTCAAAAGCGCTCTTTCTCAAATCCCAAAAAGGCCCGGTCCAAGGAGGAATCCTAGGCGCGATCCCGACTGATCAAGACATCCTACTCGCACCACTAACGAAACCTGTGAACCATTTAAACATGAACACAAGTGTTAGAACGAAGTCTATTGGTTGTTATACCGATACCAATTATAATGCAAACAAGTACAATAATTAAATGTTACCGGCTCCCAATGCATGGAGGTCAAAGCCAAACCTCCCAATGGGGACATTGTAAAATCCTGTACAAATAATACACAAATATCTTCCATATAAAGCGGGTAACCCGCGATCTAGATTGGATTTCACCGTCCAGCCCGGTTCTAGTTCCCATGCCACGCCGGACATCACAATCCTCAAACCCTCTCTGCCTCTAGTGCTTACCCCGTCGGGTTACACCTCAAGGTCTTACAGGCAAGGGTGCCTGTAACACCCTCAATTCTGGAAATAACAACTTATTTAAAATTTTCTAAATACATCAGTAAACAAATCATCTACAACCGCAAATTAAGATTTAACCTCAATACAACCATTCATTATACACAAAAGTCTATGATAAGGACGGGTGCTACTAAAACCTCATATTAGTTACTATCTCCAACGTTGCGGAAGACTTCCCAACTACTTACATTTGCACAGAGCTAAGGCTCAACTCTTCATAGGATTGCTAGGACCAACTCCCAACCTTGAAACCTGATGCACATGCCGACAAATAAAAAGGTTAGGCTTAACGCCTAGTGAGCTCAAGAGTTTTCAACATATATAAAATAATCGTTTAAGAGAAAGGATGCAGTTAAAATCGTAGTCCTTCAATATGATACGTCTTACATGTGAAAACGACTCATTTTTCAATAATATGCATTTTAAACAAAGAACACAAATTTGGACGTTTTCCAAACCCAACCACTACAAAGATGATAATACCAATGTAAGCCGCCCATTATAAGTTAGCTTTAACCCAAAACTCACTCAAAGCGTAAATATAATTTGAACTCTCCATTTATGAAGACACGTTAAACCTTATATCCCAAGACACCCCAAAACACGGATGGGGCATAATACTCATCCCATAAAATCAAGGGTAGAACCCAATAATACAAAACGTCACCGAAAACTTGGGTAATAAAACTCAATACCCAAAAACAACACCTTTCGGTGACGGGGGATTCCCGATTCCATAAAATGTGACGGTCCACAAAGTAAGCCCATTTTATGTTGTTATGACTAGTCATATAAACAAAAGTACACGCAAGAGATGTCAGGCTCAGTAGCTTTAAACGTACACCCACGGAAACTCGAGTTCAACCCCGTCGGGTTCCTATGTCGAGCCCCTCATCTAATATCGTAATACTTGAGCACGAAGGACTTATACCGCACCCCGGTACCTTAACGTGCAGCACGAAGGACTTACATCGCACCCGATACCTAACGTGCAGCTCGTAGGACTTACATCGCACCCGATACCTAACGAGCTTCATCCAAAATTGCCAACAAGGCTCGAAGTCGAGTTACCAAAACTGGACAATTGTCCAAAACCCCATCAAAATAACAATGCCAAGCCGCAGGCTTAGCAACCCAATTAACTCATTGATAAATGAAAATAACAATACGATAAAACTCACTCGACCAACGGATATGTCAACGCCACGACCAAAAGTAAGATTAGTTCGAAACTCAACATTAGTTGAGACAACCCATTTTTCAAATGAACTTATACCATAAAATGAGACTATAAACATTCTTTCCAGTACCTCGCATAAATGTGCAATTAATACTTTACAAAAATTCCATTTCGTGAATGATGCATAAAACTCGACAAACATTTAAAGTGTATGTTTTTAACCAAAGATCTATTTATGCAATAAGACCTCAAAACACATTCATTTGTGACACATATATTAAATGCCCAAAAATCCCAAATGTAGGTATTATACAAAGTTTGTAAGGTTGAATACTTCAAATAATCAAGATCAACAAAGAACCCAACATTTGATAATTTCATGTAAAACACATAAACACTTTAAAATAGACATTTTGGCATGTACAACGTTTTCACAAATCAACTTGAACTCACCTTGCTAGATTTAGGCTAAATCTAGATTTTCCCCCAATTAGAGCTCCTTTGAAGAACACTTGGATTCTCAAGACCAAACTTCCAAAACCTAAATCCATACATAATCAACCACAAATAAACATAATCAACCACAAAGAATCGTTTCCCAAACCATCTACATGAATACCTCCATTACTACCGAAACCCTAACTTCCATAACCGAATAGAATAGAAGATTACCTTAACCCAAGCTTGAATCCACCAACCAAAACACTTCTAGTTCACCAAAATGGTTACAAAACTCCAATCTATGAAAGGGAGAACAAAAGGTGGATGAAAACCAAGAAAACTTTGGGGAAGAAGATGAATAGCGAGAGATGAGAAGCTTACCACCACCAAATACTCTAGTATACTCCAATATACTTCCAATATCTTTCCATGTCCTTGAAAAGCTCTCAAAAACGAAACCGTAGCAACTTGAATCGCCCAAATCGGAGTTGAAATGAGAGAGTTATGAAGAAATGAAGTTTGGGGCTGAAAATCGCGATTTTAACACCCTGAAATACCCAGGCGATTGTGCCAGGCTATAGTGACCATGTCACAATCGCCGGGTACAATCGCTGAGATTGTACCGAGAGTTCTCGGGCTCCGGCGACCTTGACAGGCGATTGTGACACTGTCACAATCGCCGGGCACTATAGCCTAGCGCGTACCGAAACTGTTTTGGCCATAACTTCTTCGTTATATCTCCGTTTTCGCTCCGGAAAGAACCGTTGGACTCGTAATTGAATCCTTCATCCATCTAGACTATAAAATCCAGGATCCAAGTCCAAAATTAAATATCTTATTTTTCCTCGATATATCGGTTTTCTGTATTAACTTGAAATGATATCTTTCAAGAATCGGGGTGTTACAGTGCCTATCCAATCTAGCCGAGTGTACAACTAAGGGACTTACGCCCCCTATTGTCCACTCAAAATGCCCAACGGCAATGACCATGCAATAATCATGCATACCAACTAAATCCTCGTGCACAAGTTAATAGATATAAGACTCCCAACAAGAGTTATGAACAACCATAGATGACAATCTTCATGCAAACATATATTGGCCCAAATAGTGTGATCATGCTTGATACGTATTTACCATAAGAAAATACAACTCATTTAACCACATACAAATCCCCAACTAGTATAGTGACCCCAACTGCTGATAAGAATTTAGGTATTTAACATTTCATTATGTAGAGATGAAGACCTACACCATGATTTGTCCCTTTTCTATAATACTTGTAAATAGCACTCTTCCACATGTTTAAACACTTCCACCAACCCCAAAAACCTTATTTATTGAAGATAAGCAAAACCCTAGTTTTTAGGTCAACATCATGCATTTCATGTATTTCATATAAACAAGTAATAGTGCAAGTATGCATGTACATAAGTTAAGAAAACTTACTTAGAAGTTAAATGAACAAACCCTAGAAGTGAGGAATGAATGGGATTGAGACTTCCACCCTTTGATCTTGAAAGAGTAACTCCTATGAACTCAAAACCTAAGGATCATTAACCATTAATGATTTACCCACCTAACAATTAATGAAGAGGGGGGAAGGGAAGAGTGTGTGAAAATCGCACCTTTAGTGTGTGAAAACGTCTTCAAGGAGCTGCAAATTCAAATAATGAACTAAACCCTAAAAATGGCATTAAATGAGAGTTTGGTCGTCTGGACACCGCGCGCGATAGTGCCCACGCGATAGTGCCCTTGGCACAATCGCGGGCACAGTCGCGGCAACTGTACCGAGACCTCTCCCCTTCTCGCGAACTTGACATTGCGATTGTGACCATGGCACTATCGCCGGTCACAATCGCGCCATATGTACCGTGGCCTCAAACTTCCTCGCGATAATGCCCATGCGATAGTGACATTGTCACTATCGCGGGCACAGTCGCCGAGCCCCCTTCCAACTCTGAAATCCGACGATTCGACCCGAT
This sequence comes from Arctium minus, assembly GCA_954870635.1. Lineage (NCBI taxonomy): Eukaryota > Viridiplantae > Streptophyta > Magnoliopsida > Asterales > Asteraceae > Arctium > Arctium minus. Next base: position 5,146,431 of record OX941080.1, on the reverse strand, counting down.
TTCACTCAGATTCAAATACCATAAATGAGAAATCTTAAACAAAAACTTAAAGTAATTATTTTACAAAGAGGTCTAAAATTCGGGGTTTTACAATCCTCCACCCCTTAGATTGGATTTCGTCCTCGAAATCCAATCTAACCAAACAGATGAGGGTATCGCCTCCTCATATCTTCTTCCGATTCCCAAGTTACGTTGGTTCCGCGATGGTGCTTCCATTGAATCTTTACCATGACCACTTCTTTGTGGCGTAGCCTCTTCGTCTTCCTTTCGAGGATAGATTCGGGTTCCTCTATACATCGATTGTTGTCCACTCTGATTTCCGAAAGTGGGACGACACTCTCTTCTTCGGCTAGGCATTTCCGCAGATAGCACACATGAAAAGTGGGGTGAATTCCGTCCATCTCCGGCGGAAGATCCAACTTGTAAGCTTGTAGGCTAATACGTTCAAGGATCGTGAAAGGCCTAAGGAAACGGGGGTTGAGCTTCCCACGCTTTCCGAACCTTATCAATCCTTTCCACGGTGACACTTTCAACATTACCCGCTCTCCCACTTGGAACTCGACCGGTCTTCTCTTCTTGTCCGCGTAGCTCTTCTGCCTATCTTGTGCCGCTTTCAAACGCTCTCTGATGACCTTCACTTTGTCGGCCGTCTCTTGAGCGATCTCCGGTCCGACAAACTGTTTCTCACCCGCTTCCAACCAACACACGAGTGTCCTACACTTCCTTCCATACAAAGCCTCGAATGGCGCCATACCAATACTTGAGTGATAACTATTGTTGTAGGCGAACTCCACCAGTGGAAGGTGTGCATCCCAGTTTCCCCCGAAATCGATAACACACGACCTCAACATGTCTTCGAGGGTCTGGATGGTCCTCTCGCTCTGACCGTCTGTCTGCGGGTGATATGCGGTACTCAACTTAACTCTTGTGCCCAACTCCTTCTGTAAACTATCCCAAAAGTGTGATGTAAAGCGGCTATCACGGTCGGACACAATAGAAAGTGGCACTCCATGCCTCGAGACTACCTCATCAATGTACAGTTTGGCCAACTTGTCCATCGGTAGGGTCTCTCGCATGGGCAAGAAATGCGCGCTCTTGGTCAAACGATTCACTATTACCCAAATGGTATCGTGGTTCTTTAAAGTTCTTGGTAACTTGGTTACAAAGTCCATGATGATGTGCTCTCATTTCCACTCCGGTATTTCCAAGGATTGGAGACTACCGTATGGTCGTTGGTGCTCCGCCTTCACTTGCAGGCAAGTTATGCATTGCTCCACATAACTAGCCACGTCTAGTTTCATCACTGGCCACCAATAATTGAGCTTTAAGTCACGATACATCTTAGTGCTTCCCGGATGTATCGAGTACTTGGACTTGTGCGCGTCCTCCAATAGTAGCTCCCGACATCCTCCAATCTTTGGCACCCAAATTCGACCTTGATATAACTTCAAACCTCTTCCATCCTCGGTCAATTGGGGGTGTTGCTTCACCATAATTTCACTTTTGAGGTTGACTTCAAGAAGGGCTTCCGACTGTGATGCTTTGATTTTATCGATTAGGCTTGAGACTACCTCTACCCTTGCAAAGGTGGCTTGAACTCCACGACTGTACTCCTTCCGGCTCAGGGCATCCGCGACCACATTTGCTTTTCCGGGATGGTATTGAAGTTCACAGTCATAATCTTTGAGTAGTTCGAGCCATCTCCTTTGTCGCATATTCAACTCTTTCTGATCGAAGACGTACTTTAGGCTTTTGTGGTCGGTAAAAAGGGTACACCTCGTCCCGTAAAGGTAGTGTCGCCATAACTTCAAGGCGAACACCACTGCCGCTAGCTCGAGATCGTGAGTTGGGTAGTTCTTTTCATGCTCCTTCAATTGTCTGGATGCATAAGCTATTACCTTTCCCCTTTGCATCAAGACACATCCCAAACCCATCTTAGACGCATCGCTGTAGACTACAAAGTCTTCTGTCCCCGCGGGTAGAGATAATATTGGCGCTTCACACAATTTTCTTTGGAGGGCCCGAAAGGCTTGCTCTTGCTTCTCGGTCCAAAGGAACTTCACGTTCTTCCTTGTCAGAGATGTCAACGGTGAGGCGATCTTGGAAAAGTCTTGGATAAATCTTCTATAGTAACCGGCTAGACCCAAGAAACTCCGGATTTTCGTGGGACTTTTTTGCGGTTCCCAATTCATCATAGCCTCAATCTTTGATGGGTCTACCTTTACTCCTTCACTCGACACCACATGACCCAAAAACTGGACATCTCTTAGCCAAAATTCACACTTGGAGAATTTGGCATAGAGTTTCTCGTCCCTCAACACCTCCAACACTTCTCGGAGATGTCGCTCATGCTCTTCATCATTCTTCGAGTATACCAAGATATAATCGATAAACACTATGACCGACTTGTCTAGGAAAGGCCGACAAACACGGTTCATCAAATCCATGAATACCGCTGGCGCGTTGGTTAGCCCGAAGGGCATAACCAAGAACTCGTAGTGACCATAACGGGTTCTAAAGGCGGTCTTGGAAATGTCTTCTCCTCGAACTCTAACTTGATGATAACCCGATCGAAGGTCGATCTTTGAGAAACATCCGGCTCCTTGCAGTTGATCGAAGAGATCATCGATTCGGGGTAATGGATACTTGTTCTTTACGGTTACCTTGTTCAACTCCCGATAGTCGATGCACATCCGCATCGATCCATCCTTCTTCTTGACGAAGAGTACCGGAGCTCCCCAAGGCGAGGAACTCGGCCTCACGAATCCATTCCCCAACAATTCTTGAAGTTGTGACATCATTTCTTGCATTTCGGTCGGAGCAAGACGGTACGGTGCACGGGCAATCGGCGCTGCCCCCGGGATTAAATCGATTCGAAACTCCACCTGGCGGTCGGGTGGCAAACCCGGAAGATCGTCAGGGAAGACGTCTGGGTACTCACTAACGACTCGAATATCTTCAATCTTTTTCTTCTCTTCTTTGGCATCCAACACGTAGTCAAGGAATGAAGGGCAATTCTTCGCAAGACACTTACTTGCCTTGATGGAAGAAATAAGAGCCACTTCCCCCTTACGCTTCTCCCCATAGACATAGACAAACCTTCCGCTTGAAGTCGGTAATCTGATCATTTTCTTTGAACAAAAGATCTCCGCCTTGTGATGAGACAACCAGTCCATTCCGATCACCACATCGAAACTCCCGATTGCCATAGGGAGTAGGTCCACAGCAAACAACTCCCCACCAATATCTAGCTGACATTTTTCCAACATTTCCCGCAATAACACTTGTTCCCCATTTGCTATCTCTACTACTAAGGCATTGCTAAGAGTAATAGAGGGCACGTTCAATTCTTTGCAAAAATTGAGAGACACGAAAGAGAAATTCGCACCAGAATCAAATAGCACCTTAGCAGCAAGTGAGTTGAGTAAATACGTACCCGACACCACGTCAGTGGTTTCCTTCGCTTCCTCTCTGGTCATTTGGAAGGCTCTCTCTTGAGCTTTAGGGACAACTTCCCTCTTTGGTTGAACCGGTGGATTTCCTCCTCTAACTCCTCCCCTTAACTTGGGGCAATCCCTTCTCTTATGCCCCGGCTCATGGCATTCGAAACAGAGTGTCCCCAACATGGGACATCGCGGACTTGCGTGACCCGGCTTATTACACTTGAAGCACACGACTTGTCGGGGATTGGAGTTGCAAGGACCAAAATGCTTGCTTTTGCACTTGGGACACGAATTCGCCTCTCGGTGATCATCAATGTTTCTAACGTTCGGTTGAAACTTTGGTCGCTTGAATGAACTCGGCGGCACTTCGCTCTTCCTCTTTTCTACGGCCTTCGACTTCTCTTCCTTGTCTCTAGCGTAGACTCTTTCCATTACTTTGGCTTCCTCAATGATCTCTCGTAGATTTGTAGCTTTTGAGTTTTGGACTCGGTTTCCCATGTCCGCGGGTAGGCCCTTCAGATAGGCCTTTATCTGCTCCTTCTCGGTCGGGACCACATGCCCCACAAGGTTCAGCTTCTCCATGAAAAGACGGGTATATTCCCGCACCGTCAGATCCCCTTTCTTTAGCGCTCGGAACTCTTCCTCGATCAGGTCCATCTCGTTTTCATTACAGTATTCTTCCATAACCTTCTTCTTGAAGGTGGCCCATGACATCTTTGCCAACACGGCTTCCCTTATGGTTGCGGTGTGGACGTCCCACCATATTAAAGCCGTACCCCGAAGCATTTGGGAACCAAAATTCACCTTCTGATTCTCATCACATCCGCAAGCCCGAAAGGCCTGCTCCGTCTCCCTCAACCATTTCATGCAAGCTACGGGATCGTCGGCCCCGACGAACTCTGGCGGTTTACACCCCATGAAGGACTTATACGAACAACCCTTTCCTGTCTGCCCTGTCGCTAAGACCACCACTCCCTCAGTACGGTTCTTGCCCCCGGTACCACCCGAGCCAGCTACCGCGTTCTCTGCCACCACCTCTGGCCTCCGAAGACTGGCATCTCTGTCTTCTAACATTTTCAGGAATGCTTCTTGTTGTTTTTCCATGGCCGATGTTACCATTTGCATAACACTGGCCACCATGTCAGCTTGCGGGTTTGCATCCTGAAGGACCGGACTTGTGGATGCTAGTTCCACTCTAGGTATGATCTCCTCTGGTCCGATAAATATCGGCGGCATGCCGGGAGGAACCACATTTGCCACTCGAATCACGGGGTTCAGGTTAGATGAAATGTCCTCTGGCATCTCTCCCTCGTTCAGTGGGCGACTCCGAGTATTTACCATTTCGGATCTGCCACACAAGAAGTAAGGAAAAATGGAAATAAGCAACACTAAAATACACAAGAAACATACTCGTACGGTCCATTGATCATCATAATCATAGTAATTCAAGTACGTTCACGTAATCATATATCCATAACAACAGTAGCTAATTGAAATTATGAACATACACTACATAAAAATTCTCGCTACCATTTTTACAATTCTCAACGACGTAGTTTCTGTCGACTCTAGGATCGTCCCATCTTAGAAATTCTACCCAAAGCTCACAGTTCCTAGCTTAATAGTCTCAGCTTAAGTCTAGGCATCGTGTCTACATACCTAGTTCACTTAAACTAGAGCTCTGATACCAACTTGTAACACCCTAAAATTCAGAGTAAAATAAAACTTAAATTTTTTGCAATATAACGCCTAAAAATAAGGCGAATCCAATACCTGTAAACGTGTCGACTAAAACCCAAAAGAGACGGGGTAGTTCTATAATGAAGTAGCGGAATAAATAAGACATTTACATGACAACCTATTCAATCTAGAACAATTAACAATTAGATTAAAATGGGTGTCACTATGACTTCAAAAGCGCTCTTTCTCAAATCCCAAAAAGGCCCGGTCCAAGGAGGAATCCTAGGCGCGATCCCGACTGATCAAGACATCCTACTCGCACCACTAACGAAACCTGTGAACCATTTAAACATGAACACAAGTGTTAGAACGAAGTCTATTGGTTGTTATACCGATACCAATTATAATGCAAACAAGTACAATAATTAAATGTTACCGGCTCCCAATGCATGGAGGTCAAAGCCAAACCTCCCAATGGGGACATTGTAAAATCCTGTACAAATAATACACAAATATCTTCCATATAAAGCGGGTAACCCGCGATCTAGATTGGATTTCACCGTCCAGCCCGGTTCTAGTTCCCATGCCACGCCGGACATCACAATCCTCAAACCCTCTCTGCCTCTAGTGCTTACCCCGTCGGGTTACACCTCAAGGTCTTACAGGCAAGGATGCCTATCCAATCTAGCCGAGTGTACAACTAAGGGACTTGCGCCCCCTATTGTCCACTCAAAATGCCCAACGACAATGACCATGCAATAATCATGCATATCAACTAAATCCTCGTGCACAAGGAAATAGATATAAGACTCCCAACAAGAGTTATGAACAATCATAGATGACAATCTTCATGCAAACATATATTGGCCCAAATAGCGTGATCATGCTTGATACGTATTTACCATAAGAAACTACAACTCATTTAACCACATACAAATCCCCAACTAGTATAGTGACCCCAACTGCTGATAAGAATTTAGGTATTTGACATTTCATTATGTAGAGATGAAGACCTACACCATGATTTGTCCCTTTTCTATAATACTTGTAAATAGCACTCTTCCACATGTTTAAACACTTCCACCAACCCCAAAAACCTTATTTATTGAAGATAAGCAAAACCCTAGTTTTTAGGTCAACATCATGCATTTCATGTATTTCATATAAACAAGTAATAGTGCAAGTATGCATGTACATAAGTTACGAAAACTTACTTAGAAGTTAAATGAACAAACCCTAGAAGTGAGGAATGAATGGGATTGAGACTTCCACCCTTTGATCTTGAAAGAGTAACTCCTATGAACTCAAAACCTAAGGATCATTAACCATTAATGATTTACCCACCTAACAATTAATGAAGAGGGAGGAAGGGAAGAGTGTGTGAAAATCGCACCTTTAGTGTGTGAAAACGTTTTCAAGGAGCTGCAACTTCAAATAATGAACTAAACCCTAAAAATGGCATTAAATGAGAGTTTGGTCGTCTGGACACCGCGCGCGATAGTGCCCACGCGATAGTGCCCTTGGCACAATCGCGGGCACAGTCGCGGCAACTGTACCGAGACCTCTCCCCTTCTCGCGACCTCGACATTGCGATTGTGACCATGGTACTATCGCCGGTCACAATCGCGCCATATGTACCGTGGCCTCAAACTTCCTCGCGATAATGCCCATGCGATAGTGACATTGTCACTATCGCGGGCACAGTCGCCGAGCCCCCTTCCAACTCTGAAATCCGACGATTCGACCCGATTTCACCCAGATTCAAATACCATAAATGAGAACTCTTAAACAAAAACTTAAAGTAATTATTTTACAAAGAGGTCTAAAATTCGGGGTGTTACAGTCTAAGTTTTCACCGAATAACAATTTTTTTAAGTAAACTCCAATTTTGGTCCCTGAGGTTTGTTGATTTCTTTGAAAGAGGGACATGTGGTTTCACAATTCAAGTTTTGGTCCTCATAGTTTGGATTTTACTCTAAAAGATTGACATGGTCACCAACACCGTTAAAGAGCCTCGTTAGAGGCAGGGGCATTTTCGTCCAACCATGTTTTATCCCTTTTTTTGTAATTTTCTTTTGTTTTTTCTTATTTTTGTGTAAGACGATTGAAGTATATGGACCAACTCTGTAAATTTTATAACCCTTCCGGTCATCTTCTCCAGCTAGATCGCCGATCATCTTCTCCGTTTAAAAACCCTCCGGCCAGACCCTATCCTAACACCAACATCAATTAAACCCAATCCAAATCCTAATCTGAACACCAACATCAAAATTAAAATCAGCCACAAAATTCAAATCTAACCTTAAAATCAAAATCACACCATACAGGGACCCAATCCAAATCCTAATCTGAACACCATACAGGGATCCCCTCCGGTGAACCCCAACACCACCACCTCCAGCCGTACAGTCCCTTTCCAAATGACCTACCTCATCACAAGTATAGCATTCACCGCCTCCAACACCATTACCTCCACTTCCACGAGAACAATCCCTAGCTAAATGACCAAACCCTCCGCAGTTATAACAACCGCCGCGACCACCACCGCCACCACCACCGCTACTACAATCCCTAGCTAGATGTCCAATTCCACCACAATTATAACACTCACGTCCTCCGCCATTTCCCCTAAACCCTCCACCATCATTATAACCACCACCGTTACCACCATTATATCCACGATTAAACATGTATCCATCACCACCATCGCCTCTACGGCCTCCGCCACCGTAACCATCACACTTTCGATTCCTGTCACCGATAGATTCATCTAAACCAAGAGGCATCCTTTTAATTGCAGTTTTTATGCTACCCAATGGATTAATATCTGCTACCTGAAATTTTGCCATCAGTAGAAAGTAATTATAATAACCACCAAAGTGGTCGATGATCCATGGATTCTATGGACCTAAAAGGCGAGCATTCAAAAGAGTTCTCGTAGGCCAATTGCAGAGTCGACATCGTCCATATTTTGACAACTTGTTGCATTGACAGCTTGATGGCGATTGTTTTTCTCAACAACTAGAAACTTAACCTTCTCACCATCGTGGATGGTACGGTAGCCTTCAGATTGGATCTCGGATTGATGAACAAACACATCTTCGCCCCCTTCATTTAGCTTGATGAAACCCTAACCTTTGTTGGCATGAAATTGAACGACTACTCCAATAGATGCTTCCTCCGCCATTGATGATTGTGGCTAAAAAAACCTAATGGAATCTGTATATTGTCCTTGTGAAATTGAATGGGGGAAGTTTAGAGTAAATTATCTATTTGGCCCATATAGTTTGATATATTTTACAAATATAAATAAAAAACAAAAGAAAATTACAAAAAAGGGGATAAAACATGGTTGGACAAAAATGCCCCTGCCTCTAACGGAGCTTTTTAACGGTGTTAGTGACCAGGTCCCTCTTTCAGAGTAAAATTCAAACTATAAGGATCAAAACTTGAATTATGAAACCTCATGTCCCTCTTTCAAAGAAATCAACAAACCTCAGGGACCAAATGTAACACCCGGAAAAATTAAGGTAAGTATTTATAATTTTCTTAGTGTTTGCATCAATCAAAATTGTTGGGATTCTTACTTGGGCTTAAGAATGTTATTATGTTATTTTACCTGTTAGTTTCCTTGGATTTTCGTACATGTTGAACGATTTTCGAAAACGACAAAATTTGAGTTGTGGAGTGCTGGGCGATTGTGACCAGCGACTATGACAATGGTCATAGTCGCGAGGCACTATCGCGGGCCGGGGGGTGGTCTCGGTACACCCCCGGCGACTATGACTTGCGAGAGTGACAGGGGCAATGTCGCCCTGTCACAATCGCCGAACGCGTACCGCGGGCATCTAGCCGCTCGCGACTATGCCCCGGCGACTATGCCATGGCACAATCGCCAGGCAATGTCGCCATCGGGGGCTGAGAGTATAAAAACTCAGCCTTGATCATTTAGACTTCATTTCCTCATCTCACACGTTTTGGTTCCGGCCAAGAGCTCATTTTGGGCGATTTTCTCCATTCCAAAACCCTCCAACACTTGCTTCAAACATTGTGTTAGTTGGGAACATTTATTGGTGGTTGAGGAAGCTTCAAGAGTCATCAAGTGAAGTATTTAAAGCACCTTCAAGTTCTCACCCTCTCATCTTCTCATCCAAGTTTTCTAGGGTTCTGTGTGAAACCCTAGATAGTGAGTTTCTTACATTATTTTCAAATGAGATACATACTTTATATGCTTTCATGTCTAATGTGTTATCGTTATGAAAAGATCTGATCACCTGATAAGTTTGACCTAACTGCTAATCTCGGTATTATTGGTATTTAGCCTTGAATATGGTTATGGACATGGACGAGGTTGTTACTCTTGATGTTTTGAGTATGTGTACATATTTGTCTTGGCAAGTCATGGATTATATTGAGTATTTGCATATCTTAGAGTTTTGTACCTAAGTATATTTGGGATTGTTGTAGTCTTATACATGTACTGAGGTATAGAGACGGACATGGTAAGCACACAGAACGAACCATGAGTAAGTGCTAGGAGGATGTAGTCTTAGGTGCCACTATAACGGTATGCGCCTAGACCTCCGCCATTTGGAGTAATGCCTGGGAGGTAGTCTTCAAGTGTGTCGGGCCTTCGGGATGTTGCTCAAGCGAGTGAACATCAAGGTACATTGACTCGAGGTAAAACTCATTGGTGTGATGGGTCTCCCCCATGATTGACCCGTAAGGACTTTGGTGATTGGAGTGTCATGATTGTTCATATTTTGCTTTACATGAATATGCCATGCTTTTATGTAACTCACTAGACCCGTTTGGTCTAACACTTGATTGTTGGTATGTATCTCAGGTTCTAGCGGCGCGAGTGCCAATGAGGCCTAGATGTCTTTAGTGGTGAGCTTGGGAGCATTTTTGGGATGCCAATATTGAAGACTATTCTTTTGGATATAGTTGACAACCTTTTGTAATCTTATGTCTAGTGAGGCCTAGATTAGAGTGTTGTCATCTATTATTGCTTCTTATTACAAACTTGTAATTAACTGGCATTTATGGTTTCCTTGTGTTTGAGCTCATTGTCTTGGCAATTTATTTACCACATTTCCATTGTCCGGAAATTTTTGTTAGTCCCATTTTGGGGTGTTACACCAAAATTAGAGTTTACTCTTTTTTCTTTTATTACCAACTATAAAATTTAACACAAACGTAATATATACAGGGTTGGTCCTGAGATTCCAGATGCCCATGGCGAAAGGCAAAAAAAATTACCCCTTTATTATGCGAAAGAATTTTTTTTGAAGGGGTTTGGAATCTAGTCAAGCTATCCACCCCGGATCTTCATTAAACAAAACAAAAACAATACAACGGGGGGACATAAACCAAAACCCCGCAAAATAAAACTTAAATTACGTACATTACCTAAAACGATGCCTTCGTGCATTCAAACAGTTCACAATGCAATTAATCAATTAAGCAAACAAATAAATACTTCAACAAGTGAACAAGGTAACTTAGAAGATAGAAACTAGAAAGATGGAAAGAATACACTGGCTGCTGCAATTAGTCGATTTAGGGAAACCCAAACCCTAATTCCCTAAACAATCGATGGAGCCATCACCCTTCAGCCATGGAGGATTTCAGAATCAGAAAGATGAAGCTATTAGGCATTATGCATTAGCTACTGGACTAGAGAACCGAGAAAGATGTTGATGCAATGATGCCTGTGATCGATTGTAGAGTCGACAAAGCCACAGCCGCACAAAGCCACAGCCGCACAGTCGCACAGTGACAGAGCTGTGATGTTGATGCCTGTGATCGATTGCGATTCGCCGATTTGAGATGGTAATCGATGGAACAGTTACAGAGAGAGGTTGAGTTCGATTCATTTGAGAACTGGAGATTTAAGAAGCGAGAGGCGAGGTAGTCGTAGAGTCGTAGAACTGAAACGTCGAGAACGGAAAATAAGAAACGGTATATTTTTTTTGGGCTTCTCTAAAACAAAACAAAATAAGTCTAAAACTGTTTTTTTTTTTTTGAAAAAGTGATGCCCTTATGGGCCCTGCTGCCCATGGCCCAAGCCACACTTGCCATTGGCCAGGGTCGGGCCTGAATATATAAATATGATTATTTTTCTATAAGGTATCAAATTTCTAAAAACATAAAATTTCATTTTGTCATGAGCGACTTGTGCTTGGTAATAAGAAAAAGTGGGTAGAAAAAACAAAAATACAAAGGAAAAGGAAAAGGCCAAGGCAAAATGTTGACATATGTATCAAAGATTTTTTATTACATGATAAGAAGTATTTAATGTAAACTATTTTATTAAAACATTAATTAAAGATATCATTTTCTCATTCAACATTTCGATATATTTTTTTTATTGCTCGTCAAACGATAATAAAATTTAGAGTAAATTATGTTTTTCGTTCCTATGGTTTGTTAAAAATTACGAATTTTGTTCTTATGATTTTGAAATTCCAGTTTTTATCTCTGTGGTTTGCAATTAATTTCTATTTACGTTTCTGAGGCCAAATTACTATTTTTTAAGTATGAAGAACTAAAATAGAAATGAAATGTAAACCATAGGGATGAGAAAAATAATAAAATTTAAAGCATAAGGACGAAAATAGAAATAAATTGCAAACCATAGGAATAAAAACTGAAATTTTAAAACCACAAACCACAATGACGAAATTCATAATTTTTAACAAACCACATAGACGAAAAACATAATTTACTCTAAATTTAAAAAAAAAACAATCTATATTAAATTTTTCTTTAAGACAATTAATAGAAAAATCGTATGTTGGCATAATTGTGCTCAAGTCAATTTGGGTATCAAAAGAGAACTTCAAGTTACCGGATGAACCGAGTCAAAATAGTGTCTTTTGGTCAATCTTGTATGGATTCGGGATGTTTGTCTTGAAAACTTGCTTCCCGATCCTATCATCGTGGTTTTAGTTCAAATTTGGTATCATTTGAAAGATCTGAAAATAAGGAATTTAGGTAGAGTAAATGCAACATCCAACCAAACTATTGTTTATGTGAAAGTGTTTTGTGGTTCAATTACTTATTCTAATGGTCGTGAGTCAAACAAATCATAATAACATATTGAATTTTGATTTAATCCAACTGAATGGTTCAAAGTAATTTGGTAAGCCAAAGTGTCAATAATGAGTGGGAGAAAAGGGAGTAAATGTAATAGTTATATATATAGAGAGGCAGACTCGTTCCTGACATTTTATAGGCCTTGGACAACATGTGAGAATGGGCCCTCGATAAGTACAATGAAAATTTCGATATGTTCTTTTTATCATTAGATTAATAACGAATTTAGAAAATACTAATATTTCATATATTATCTATCATATCAGTTTTACATAACACTTTAAATTTGTTCTACCATCAAACACATCATATGATATACCTTTAATATATAGTTTGACATCATTTTGGGTCAGAGTTTTGACTATTCAGAGTAACACTTTATGTTAATCAATGTAAATCAGTTGGTTTTCCATGTCACCTCATGTTAATGTTTTTATGACCAATGGGTTAAAACAAACTTTTTATTAACCATCAATCTTGGAATCTAAAGTCAATGTTGGTAATAGTTTGAGATCTTATTCTTGTTTTAGAGATATGAGTCAATAATGTATGAAAAACAATGGTAGTTTTGAAATCTTAAATATATATAAGTTGGATCATCTCATTTTGTTGGTAAAAAATTCAAAATGTACGAGTTTTCTTAGTTAATAACAAGAAATCTACTATATTCTGATAAAAAAATAGAATTTATGCAGATGCAAAGGCAGATGTAGCATATAAAAGGTGGGGAGATGAGCCTCCATTAAAAAAGATTTTTACCTAGGATAAAAATCATTTTTTTAACTTCCTATCATAGTTCCTCCCAGTAATTTTCCATCTGTGCCCCCCACAAACCAAAAAAATCTCTTGAAATCAACCAAAAAAATCTTTCGAAATCAACCAAAAACCCAAAAAGTCCCTCAAAATCGATAAAAAAAACTTAAAAATTATTTAAAATCAACCAAAAAAACTTTAAAAATATATTTCTTCAGTACGCTTTTAGTATCCGGATCGATAGAGACTGATCCCTTTCTACATACATAGCCGTCACCAACTTCCTTGACCTTCCGGCACTTGACAGGCGTCAGCCCCCATACATGGTCTTACGACTTTGCAAGGAAAATCCATGGACCGACCCCATCATCTCCACCCCATAGGAACTACGAGACAACCCCAAGGACGCCTTCGACATCTCTCTCAGTGTCAGTGTCAACCCAGCAGAGTGCTTTCACCGTTGGTGTTCTTTCCGATCGTGGAAGTAGGCTAAAGACACATCAAACGACTTTGCGAGCCTTTAATCTACCTTAAAAGCACCCTCACTAGGCAAACATCGTGGATCTGCCACTGTACTGATGAAATAATCAAAAGAGTTAGTAAAAGATGAATTATGGAAAATATATCAAGGTTTGTTGGACAAAATAGTTTTATATATTAGTACTAAATAAAAAAGTTTAGAGAAACAATAAGCAAATAAACAATACTATAAAATGAACGATCAATGAACTTTTTACATATTTTATTCTTCAATTTAATTAACTAATACATGTTTGGGCTCTTAATATAATGTTAAATTCTTTTTCGTGACCTATTACATACTTAAAAAATTTGTCTCTTTTATTTACTAATTTTTTTAACTACTACATACTATATAGTATATACAAAAAAATTGGGCCCCTATTTCTTGTGGGCCCTGGGCGTGCGCCCGACCCGCCCTCCCCCAGGCACGACCCTGTAGAGAGGGATATCTTCCCAAAAGTTATGACGTATGTTGTTTGACTCGAGCAAACATGAATCATCATCAATGCTCTCCCATGAATTGCGTCTTAGAAGAGAATTGATCTGGTGCATCTTATCTTGGTGCTATCATCTTAACGTGTGTCCATTTCTCATCCAACGATTGATAACCATTTCTCACGTTAACCTCAACTTCTCACCGGAACCCAACCCTTACAAGTAATTAGAAATGTTATATTATATATATTTACATTTTATAGTGTAATCAAGGATTTGAAAGAGTTTGTTTGTATATGAATTGATAATATTGTTATTCATCTTCTCTATAGGCGAAGGATCGTGTGAGAAGTTGAGTTAACGGTGAGAAGCGTGAGAAGTGGATCTGAACCATTGATCTCTTTTAATCTCAAGCTCTCCCATGAATTGCGGATTAAAAAGGAATTGATCTGGTGCATCCCATCCTAATGTGCGTCCATTTCTCATCCAACGATCGATAATCACTTCTCAATATTAACTCAACTTCTTATCGGAACCCAACCCCTTCTTTATAACCACTCAAATCCACAATCAAATAAAAAAGATCTTTATAGAGTAAGTATTAATTTATACATATTTTATCATCATTTTTTTTTGAAAAGAAAAAGACTAGAGAAGCTAACGAGCTTCGGCATGGCCATCACTCGTTAGAGCCTCAGTCGTTCCATTAGAATGATAACAGTAGCAAACATCGTTAATACAAGGCATAAGGAAATTCGGTAAAGTATGAAAAAGATTAGAACAAGATAAGGAACGAGCTTGGCGCGCCAACAAGTGTGCCGCCTCGTTAGCTTGTCTACCAATGCCATGAACTGAAAAGTTGTTGTGGTTCTGAAGGAGCACTCGAATACACATGATAACACCAAACTCAGAGTTGTCCCAGTCCCAATCGTAAATAGCATATGTGACGCCCTTAGCATCCGTTTCGAAAATGACATGAGAGAAACCCATGCTGGAGATCCAAGTCATGGCATTCAGGAGGGCCAACGCTTCACATTCTTTAACAGGAGGAAGGAAGTTGATAGGGTTGATAGGGGTGGATTTGGCCATAAGGAACTCGCCTCTAGCATCTTGAATGATTGCCCCGAAGCCAGCAAAATTATAATGCTCAAAAGTTGCAACATCGATATTACATTTGCTATAACCCTGTCTCGGAGGATGCCATTTAAGGCGGCAAGGGAGAAAGTTTGGGCTTCAATCATCTTGGATTAGACTTCGAGCCTGAGTCCACTCCACATGAATCGATTGAGTGCGTCGGATTACCACATTTGGGTCTCGAGACCCATTGTTCAAAATAATGTCATTTTGTCTTTGCCAGAGGCTCCAGAGAGTCACGATAAACCAATATTCGTCGGGTAGTCTTGAAGCATTATGAAGGCAAATTCCCCAAAGGAATCCACCACACGCGCTAGCTCGTCCACCATACTCCAAAGGCCTGCCTCGACCCAGACATGAGTTATCTTAGGGTGCTCATGGGTTGGGTTGATCGGGTTGATGACATTTCAACAACCCAACCCAAACAAAAGTGCAACCCAACCCAACTCAACCCGTTCGGGTTGGTCGAGTTGTGTTTAAACAAAGTAAAAACAATACTGAAAACGTAAAAAGAAGAAAATTTTTCTTTGAAATACGATC
The DNA here is from genome assembly GCA_954870635.1 of Arctium minus. Taxonomy (NCBI): domain Eukaryota; kingdom Viridiplantae; phylum Streptophyta; class Magnoliopsida; order Asterales; family Asteraceae; genus Arctium; species Arctium minus. The sequence goes on along the minus strand of OX941080.1, from coordinate 5,130,823 downwards.
CATCATTCAAAAGAATAGACGAGTTAATCAAATATTTAGGTATTGTCGAGTTGTTTTTGGTAATTTATACACATTAAAGAGAAATATAAGTAATTTTAGATAAGTCGCTAAAACGTTTATCTCGGGTTACTTTGAGCCTAACCCAATAAATTCAGGTTGTCCTAATTTTGTATCGATTACATGTCGGGTTCTCGAGTTGATTTTTTTCCGGGTTAGTAAGGTTTTTGAACACCCCTAAAATTACCGAAGGACATCCCACAAAAGTGTGCCAACTGCCAAGAGTTTTCGACCCCGCCCCTTTTTTTCTTCACCCAAAAAAAATGCTAAATGCCCAATAAATTATTATTATTATTATTATTATTATTGTTTTGTCATTTGTACCGTACAACCCCTTGATGCAAGATTATCCATTTTTCTCAACAACTTTGTAAGTTGGTCAAGAATGAAAAGAAAAGTCAAAAAAGAAGTAATCGAGAGGGCAATACGGTTGTTTCTTGAGGGCACTTCAGTCATTTTCCCCTTCAACGGTTACAAGAAGGAAATCGGAGGAAATGCAACAGAAACCATGGACGAATAACAGCAGCGAGCAACAGAGAGCAGAGAAGAAATCACGGAGAAGAAGATCGATTACCTTTTTTTTTTCTTTCTAACACTTTGCGATCAAACATTCGGTAGTCGATTTCTAGTATTATCTTTTAATTTTTATGGCTAGCTAAGCTTATACATGACAGCAACTTTGATAGATTTAGGGTTTTGATTCAATTGCAATTGCGAGAAGTTTTTTTTTTAATTCTTTTATATGCATTTTCTATATGTTAGTTTTTTGTGTGATCAGTGATGCGAGGAGAATTGAGGAGAAATAAACGGTTGGAGCTTGTTAACAATCATAATCAATTTGGGAGATATTAAAAGGTTAGCCGATAATCTTATACATGGTACTTATATTTCCTGTTCAGTTGATTTTACCTAAACAGAGTTCTTTCATGTTGATATTTGATCCCTTCTGGTCACAAGTGTGCGATGAATTGGACAACTTTGCTGAAAATGATGATTGATTGCTTGCAAACAATGAAGGTACTTGGAGGAAAAGATGTAAGTATAGAAATTGATTTTATGTCAACATCATATTATATATATATATATATATATATATATATATATATAGAAAGAGAAGGAGGATCAAACGAGAACAGTAACTATTTAAAAGAACACGAGAACTAACAAAATCTGATTTTACAATAACGTGCAAAAAAGCCATGTGGATCTGAAGTCGCGGCCAAAGTCATGTTTTCGTGTGTCAATGTAAATCACTAATGATTTTGTTAGTTCTCGTGTTCTTTTAAATAGGTATTGTTCTCGTTTGAACCCAACTCTCTCTCTCTCTCTCTCTCTCTCTCTCTATATATATATATATATATATATATATATATATATATATATATATATATATGAAAGTCCAAGATCTACCAAATCTTAGAGAGAGAAAGTAGAGAGAGAGAAAGTGTGCGCCAAATGTAAACTGTTCTATTCAAAATGAGCTCCAAAAGTTACAAAACAAAGGCACCTATGGGACTTAAATACCCAGGGCCTAAACCTATACAGATAAGCATGCTAAATACAGTTAAGACCACTGATAATAAATACAATGATTACTATAAAATCTGTCTTAACAATCTCCCCCTTAGTAATCATTGGCGCTACTCTCTTTGACGAAGTCGATTCAGTCCAATTAAAACTTCTAAGCGTCTTAGAGTTGAGCGGAAAATCAACTTCTCACCAATAATATTCAATGTCTTCTTGAGAAGTTGAATTTCATCATTCTCGAGTTGGAATGCATTTCTTCTTGTCTCCAAAAATCTTCTTTCAGCTGCTTTCAAACGTTGCTCCAACTGTAGCTTGATCACCTTCAAGGTTCCATCAGAATAATGATTGATCTCTTCAAATCTAAAGAAGCAGTTTTGACTTGAACCATTTCTGTAGATAACTCCATATGGATCTTGAAGAATGGTGAATAGTGGATAAGAGTCTAAGTTCGGCAAACTACGATCGGGCCTTAGAAGATTTACCACAGGCTGAAAACTTTCAGCAGCCATCTGAAAATCAAATACTCTATAAAACCTGATTTGGCGCCGAAGGAATCTTTTGATCACAAACAAAGCTTGAGAGACATCTTCTGTTCTATGGTAGAGATTTCTGAAATGATTGTACAAAAAATCAACGTCATCAATAGATAGATCATTAAAATCAGCTTCCGAGAAAGTATATAAGATGCAGTCTCTTCTTTCTACTTCAAATACCGGATACCAGATATGAACAAATTTCTTTATCGAAACATTGATAACCCGGACTATCAGATGCGGAGAAGAAGCAAGATGCTTTCCACGGCGCTGGCATTTGATGAACATTAAGTACTCGTACTGATAATCTGTTGACTCTTTTTCTACACCAAGAATAGCATGAATATTGATCTGTCTTCTCCTTGAAACAAAAATATTACTTTGAGAGTCTTCGAGAAAAGCAGATTTTAACCTTGATTTCCACCAAAATCTGCATCAGAGTAAGCAATCGGTTTATAATCAGAACTCTTAGGATACCACAAACCTAAGTACGGAGTTCCTTTGATGTAACGGAAAATTCGCTTGACTGCTAAGAGATGCGATTCCTTTGGCTTTGCTTGAAATCTGGCACATAAGCAAGTAGAGAACATGATATCTGGCCGACTTGCCGTTAAGTACATCAGTGAGCCGATCATTCCTCGATAAGTCTTGACGTCCACAGCTTTTCCATCTGGATCTAGTACAATTTTAGCACCATGAGCCATAGGCGTGCCAATTGAAGAAGATTTGTCCATCTTGAATTTCTTCAGGATGTCAAAAACGTACTTCGACTGGTTAATAAAGATTCCATCTGGAAGCTGTTTCACTTGTAAGCCGAGGAAGAAATTAATTTCTCCCATCATGCTCATTTGAAACCTGGAGGTCATAAGATCAGAAAACCAAGTACATAAAGATTTATTAGTCGCACCAAATATAATATCATCTACGTATATTTGAACTAAGCAGATATCCAAGTTAGAACGATAAATGAAAAGAGTGGTATCTATAGATCCTTTGGTAAACCCGAATTTGATCAAGAAGGCCGACAACTCATCATACCACGCCCTTGGTGCTTGTTTCAGGCCATACAGTGCTTTATCGAGAAAGTAGACATGATCAGGACGGTCTTTGTCGACAAACCCTTCTGGTTGAGAAGCATAAACTTCTTCTTTCAGTTTCCCGTTGAGAAAGGCTGTTTTTACATCCATCTGATACACAGTAAAATTGCGATAAGCAGCAAAAGCGAGAAACATTCGAATAGCTTCTAATCTTGCAACCGGCGCGAAAGTTTCATCGTAGTCGATTCCGTCTTCTTGTCGATAACCCTTGGCAACCAGTCTAGCTTTGTTACGAACAACAATACCATCTTTGTCTTTCTTGTTCTTGAATATCCACTTTGTGCCAATTATGCTCTTTCCTTTTGGCCTTGGAACAAGTCTCTAAACTTTTAGCGCGTCAAATTGATTGAGTTCCTCTTGCATCGCTATAATCCAATACGGATCCTCCAATGCTTCAGATACTTTGGTTGGTTCAATCTTGCTTAGAAAGCAAGTAAATAAACATTCGTTTGGAGTTGCCGTCTTGGAACGAGTAGACACACTTGCTTGAGGATCACCAATAATTTGATGAATAATATGAGATCTTGTCCATTTGGTGGTGTGAGGGAGAGGATCAATAACTTCTTGAACAACCTCTAATTGTTGAGAAAGAGCTTCAGTTACGTTTATGTCAGATGAAGAAACATCAACAGTTTCAACTGGAGGAGGAGGTAACTCAACAACATAAGAATCAGACTCTGAAATTGTTGGTTGAATATCAGTTGTTTGTTCTTCTTCTTGAACAACTTCATCTTGAACAAGTTCTTCTTGAACAGATTCAGTATTCACTTGTTCAGGTTCTAATGGCGCAGTTTCTGATTGTGCTGGATCGGGTTCAGAAATATTGTTTTGAGTGACAGGAGGTACTGGAACAACATCAGTTTCAGAGATAGATGCAGCGGAATTTGGAGTAGATGCGCTCACAGTTTCCTGATTCAAAACATTTGAAGCATTTTCAGAGTTTGATTTAGGCACATCATCATAAAAATGCTCAAAAAGAAAATCAAGATCAGTAAGATTAAGCAAAGAAGAAGATGGATCCTGATTTGTTTGTTGTAGTGCAGGTTCTGAACTGTTTTGTCCAGAAGTTGAATTCCCTGAAAGTGCGGGTTCTGAACCTGTTTGGCCAGAAACCAAGTTGACAGCTTCGTCAAATTTGACATTTACACTCTCTATCACCTTTCTGGCTGAGATAAGAAAGACTCTGTAAGCCGCTGAAGTAGAAGAATAGCCCAGAAATATACCCTCATCTGCCTTTGGACTAAACTTGTTCAGATTGTCTCGGTCATTCAGAACATAACACTTACACCCAAATAACTTAAAATATTTGACATTCGGTTTGATACCGTTCATAAGCTCATATGGTGTTTTGTTGAATCGGCGATGTAGAATTGATCTGTTCTGAGTATGACATGCAGTTGAGACCGCTTCATCCCAATGAGACAAAGGAAGACCGGAATATGCAAGCATCATCTTTAGACTTGAGAAACTTAACCCATGTATATCGTGAGAAATCATCAACAACCACCAAAACATATCTTTTCTTCCCGATACTCTTTGTCTTCATCGGTCCGCATAAATCAACATGTAACAAATCAAGAATGTCCGAAGTGCAGGGTTCAGGCTTTGGCTTATGCGAAGTTTTCTTCATCTTTCCCTTCTCACAGTCTTGACAGAGATGGTCTTTCTAAAAACGGAGTACTGGGAGACCTCGAACTGAATCATTTTTGACAAGGCGATCCATGTATTTGAATTTGAGATGAGCTAGTCGTCGGTGCCAAATCCAGCTTTCATGAACAGAGGCTTTAGAAAGCAAACAAATATCTGATGGAATTTTAACCTTGGAAAGATCAATAGTATATAAATTGGATCTTCTCTTTCCAACTAGTAAATTTCTGCCACTGTTATTCTTTACAACAACTCTTTTGGATTTGAAGCTAACTTCAAGATCTTTGTCGCAAAATTGCCCGATGCTGGATAAATTGTGGCTTAGACCTTCAATATAGCTAACTCGTTTGACAGTTATATTACCTTGAAAAAGATCACCATAACCTAGAATGGGAGCTGTCTCACAGTTTCCAAACTTAACACGACCGCAACATTTTTCTTTAAAATTTGAAAGCAGTGATTTGTTGCCTGTCATGTGTTTGGAACACCCCGAATCCAGATACCATAATTGACTAAGCTACACATTCAGAAATTACAGATATTTAGGTACCCATATGCTTATGGGTCCCTTCTTGTTAGTCCTTTGCCTCTTATTTTTCAAAATTCTCTTTTTAGACATATTATGAACACAATCATTCATGGAGGAAGAATCATAATCGTTTGAATCAGAAGTAGAAGAAAAATATGTGAGATATTCTTTGCAATTTGAATCATTTGCTTTATTGAATATTTTGAGTTTTTATTACAAAATGCAAATGTATCCGTTTTACAAAGACGAATTACACATTTATCCTCTATAGCTGCAGATTCATTTGACTTCTGTTTGATCCTCCATATCTGCCTTGATGACTTCTTCAAAGTCCGGTCTGAAACAGTAGAATTAGAAGAATTAGAATTTTCAGACATGACATTATCTTGTTTCTTGGACTTCTTTGACCTTCTTCTTTTACGCTTTGGTTTACAATACTGATCATTTAGCATAAAAGAATCATCAACAATTGAATTAGAAGAAGAAATTTTATCTAAGAAATCAAACTGAGCATTCGACATTTTTGAACTTGCCTCGGAGTGAGAACTTTCAGAAAAACACAAGTCTGGAAGAATTTTGTGCGACCCACTGGTGGCGCATACCGAGTTTTGCGCTACCAACCTCTGGCGCAAACCTTCAGTTTGCTCTACCTGTGGTTGGCGCAAACTTTCACTTGTTTGTACTTTTTGAGTATTTTCCTTAGAATCGATAGAAAATCCAAAATTTATTTTATCTTCAAAACTTGATTTCATGATAAAAAGAAATAAACTGTTTTCAAATCAGTTTGAAGATTTTGTTCTTCCATTTTATCTTCAAGATTAATGATTTTACTTTCTAATACTAATGGGGGAATATATCTCTTAGAATCATATGAAACCGGAGATATACTTTCCTTATTAGTATTATTAGCATATATATCAAAATAATCATTTGATACTGAAGATTTAATGGAAGAATTGACATTTAAAGCATTTTGAGATTTTCTGGATTTCTTTGATTGTTCAGGAAAATACTTGGCATTTTCACTAGTATAAACAAATGGCATTTCCAATTTTTCTTGTTGTTCATTCTTTTCTGATTTTCGATTTCTAATTCTTGCTTCTCATTCATCCACTCAATTTTAAATTGAGGAGCATATTTTGCAAGACTTAGATAATCAAAATTATATAAGTGGGGGTTTTTGTTATAACATTGTTTAAACAATGTGGATTCTCAAAACCAAGTCCCCATCTTTCTTTTATAGCCTCATCACTCCTTGGTTTATTCATATATATGGTTTGCTCGGTTTGATCTCTCTTATATAATTTTCCTTCTAAAACAATTATTTTATCAGAAAACTCTTGATTTAATTTGGTCAAATCAGTCAAAGAATCAAAATTAGTCTTATTTAACTTTTCTAATTCATCCAATTTCTTTTGAAACTTTTTTTTGTATCTGTCAAGATAAACTTTTCATCTTTCAATGAAATTTTCAATTTTTCAATCATGACAGATTTTTCTTGATTTATTTGCTTTTCAGATAAGAACTTCGAACGTAATTCATGTAAAGCAAATATTATGACGTTCATTTGAGAAGAAATAAAGTTGTAATCAAACTCATTAGGTACCTCAGATTCATCAGTGGAAGTGTCCTCATCTTCATCATCACTATTGTCATCCCCAATGAAACACATGGCAGCTGTTTCCTCATTCTCAGCTTCATTATCTGAGTGGTCAAGCCAATATTCCTCTTCAGCAAGTAGAATTGTTCCATTCTCTCTCTTTTCTGCCAACTCCAGCTTTTTCCTGTAGAAAGCAGAATCCTTGACAACCTTCACTCTACACTCTTTTGCAATATGCCCCGGTTTTCCACAGTTGAAGCAATTCATTGTCTTATTTTCCTCCTTTTTCGGCTCAACCACTTTAGCAGGTTCATATCTTGGAACGAATGGCTTTGAGGGATCACCGGGTTCCACTTTCTTTGACCCGGAAGTGAAGCGAAGTTTGTTAGAACCTGATCTGTGCTGGAATTTCTTCTGATAATGTTGAGAGAGAAGAATCATAGCTTTTTCAAGAGCCTCACCATCATCATCAGTTGACCCATCGTAGGCATTTTCAGATAAAAGCTTGTTCTGCCAGTTGGCTAGCAAGGAGTTCAATTGGATCAACTGTCTTTGGTTTATTTTTCTTGTCAATCTTAGCTTTCTTTTCCAACACCAAATTCTCATCAGCCATTAAGATCTCATACAGTTCCTGAATTGGCATTGTGGAGATCCGTACATTATTCCTCATCCTATGACAAGATTTGCTCCATTCTGGTTGAAGAGCATTTAAGAATTTCAGATTGGCTTCCAGTTCAGTCTTTGTCACCTTTATCTTGTACAGATCATTTATCACTGCCCAAAATCTGTCAAACACACTTTTCAGACTCTCTCCATCTTTTTCCTTAAACTCCTCAAAGTTGTTCATGTAACGAGTCTGACGGAGTTGAGTGGCAACTACTGATCCAAGCATTATCTTTTCTAATTGAGTCCACATTAGCATCGGATTCTGCTTGAAACAATCAATTCGATTGTATATTGAATTGGGTAGTGCAAGAATCAAATTAGATTTTGCTTGATTATCAGCTTGATATCTCAAAAGCTCTTCAGCATCATACTCTCTTATAGCCTTCTCAACTCTTGTAGCCAGAGTAGTTGTAGTAGTTGGTATTTCTTTCATAAGCCTTTCCATAGGACCTTCAGTTAGAGACTTCATCATATTGTCCCCATTTGGTTGTTGCTCTATGAAATTGATGAATTGTTGGAACTTAGTGTAGATTTGAGAAACCTAGTCCCACATAGGAGCCAAGAGAAAGATTACACCACTTAATAAATCCAAACCAATGAGCATTAAATGAATCAATTAATTGCTTGGGCTTGGATTATGGTGTGATTGGTAGTCTCTCTTTGACATTAGTATATACATATTAATTGTCAAAGATTGGCCTTGGGCCTTGGGGCTCTTGGGGTCTCGATGGGGTCGAGATTCATTGACGATGGAAAGTGTGTGCAGGAATGACAGTGGTTGTCGCCTTAGACAAAGCCGCTGAAGAAGCCGAATGGCTTAAAAGCTTCCTAGAGGGTATTCCGTTGTGGCCTAAACCAGTGACTGCAATTGGTATCCATTGTGATAGTATGGCCGCTCTCACAAGAGCGAAGAATCAAATCTACAATGGTAAGTCACGACACATACGACGACGCCACAACACTATAAAGGACTTGTTGAAAAATGGAACAATTTCCATTGATTACGTAAAGTCAAAGGAGAATATTGTCGATCCTTTGACAAAAGGACTAAGTAGAGAGCAAGTTTCCTTCATATCGAGGGGAATGGGCTTAAAGCCAACACAATGAGTGTCCTTGGCGGAAACCTAACCTAGCGAAATTGGAGATCCCATGGTCTAGGTTCAATAGGCAAACTAGTCGGGGGCAACTCAAGAAACACCAAACAAAGGTATGCCTATTCCTATGATGTTTCCTTTGTATTTTTCCGTTGATGATATAGGGTTGAATGTTACATTCTTAATAATTCTGATAGCTATTTAGTGGAATACTACGGAATATTCCTGATCGACATTACCTATGTGAGAGTGATGTGTGGTCGCATCTTTGAGGACGGACATGGCTACGTCTTCTAAAACTCTCATGAAGAAAGGATATGTTCACGACCGAAATGAACACAACGGTAAGAATTTGATTATGTATAGCTATAATATGTGTGATGCCTATTGTCTCGATTTACTACAAAAAGTGGCTTGTTCAAGACATTCGTTCACTATCCACGAAGTAGATCCGATAGGTACTCACTAGGACATGTTCAAGTCCAAAAGACACCTTTTCCGATGCATATTATAACTAGCTTGGTGATAGAAACATAAGTTCCAATTCTATTGCTTATTTTCTATTCAAATGTGGGGTATTATTAGGGTTTGAATAGAAAATGTGGGGTATTGTTGGAACGTAGTGTAGATTTGAGAAACCTAGTCCTACATAGGAGCCAAGAGAAAGATTACACCACTTAATAAATCCAAACCAATGAGCATTAAATGAATCAATTAATTGCTTGGGCTTGGATTATGGTGTGATTGATAGTCTCTCTTTGACATTAGTATATACATATTAATTGTCAAAGATTGGTTCTTGGGCCTTGGGGATCTTGGGGTCTCGATGGGGTCGAGATTCATTGACGATGGAAAGTGTGTGCAGGAATGACAGTGGTCGGCGCGGGTCTTGGCGCGACCCGAGCCGTGCGGTCATGAGCGCAGAACACTGTTACGTATGGCATCCAGAGACTGGCGCGAGTCACGGCGCGCCCGTACCCGCGCAACTAGGCGCGCGGAACTCTGTTGTTTTTCCTACGGACAGAGGTTGGCGCGGTTCTCCGCGCGGATTGATCCGCGCGGGCGGACGTGCGGAGCGCTGGCAGTTTATTCGGTTAACAGACTGCACATATAAATACTGCACTTTTTCCACAAATTAGACACACGAAATTTCTAAAATTTCTGGGTTTTTTTCTCTCTACAAATTCATCATCAAACATATGAAGATTCGATAGATTCAAGTTATAAAACTTGAATTGATTGTTGTATCCTCTAGACAACGTCGATACATCGGGCGAATTTTGTCTTAGGACACTGCGTTCTTCGTGGGCCTCAATCGAATTGGTTGAAACAGAGAATCGTTGATTTCAAGTAAGGTTTATGATTATTTTATTGTTTTATGTTTACTACATAAATTTGTAAATTATTCCTATTTATTGTATTTAATTCAATATATATACAATATTTGTGAATTGTGATTGATCTTACCTAACATGAATCTGTCTTCCCACTGCTGAAATTCGTTTTCATTTATCAGAACTGGAGGGCGAGTGTCTGATCCCAAAGACATCATTTGGTTGTCGTTCTTGTAAAACTGAGCTTGTAGAGACATCTTGACAGAATCACAAAGTCAGAAAGTTCTAAGTCTGAAATCTGGAAAACTGGCGCAAACTGAAGTTTTGCGTGAGCAGTATGTAGCGCAAATGAGGTTTGCGTGAGCTGTGGAAGACGCAAACAAGATTTGCGTGAGCTGTGGATGGCGCAAATCAAACTTTGCGTGAGATGCTAGAGGCGCAAAAGTAACTTCGCGCGAGCTGAATATGGCGCAAACTAAAAGTTGTGCGAGGTAAAGATGACGCAAATGTAACTTTGCACACTAAGCTGAACTTCTCGTGAACTGAGGATGACGCAAAGTTTACTTTGCGTGATATGAGGGTGACGAGAACTTGAACAAAACGAAAACTTGCTTTCCTGAAGAAACTGACGCAGAACAGAGGATGAACTGGCGCAAAGCTCTATGAACTGGCGCAAAGTTCCAGATGAAGCCTGAAGAACTGGCGCAAACCTGAGATGAACTGACGCAAAGTTCAGATCTGGCGCAAACTCTGAAAAACAATAAAAACTTCCAAAATTTGATTTACAAGTACGAAATTGATAAAACTTTCTCAACCAGAAGTGATCGAAAACATTTTTATAACAACTTTCAACCAATAAGATCGATCAAAAACTACAAAATAAAGAAATCGTGAAATCAACAGTTCGAAAAACGACTTTTCAGAAAACTCGAAATTTCTCAAAATTAACCTTCAAATCGTGAATTTCTTGCAAAATGATGTGAATCAAAAGTGTTTTACTATCAAAACCGAATCCAACAAACCAATTTACAACAAAAACCGATTAGAAACCAGTCCAAATTTGATGAAAAATCAAAAAACGAGATTTTCTTGAAAAAATCAAGAAAATCAATCAAATTTTCTGATTTAAACACAAATTCAGAATAAAAAACAAAATTCTCTCAATCCTCTTAGATTCAGAATTGCTCTGATATCAACTGAAAGTCCAAGATCTACCAAATCTTAGAGAGATAAAGTAGAGAGAGAGTGTGTGCGCCAAATGTAAACTGTTCTATTCAAAATGAGCTCCAAAAGTTACAAAACAAAGGCACCTATGGGACTTAAATACTCAGGGCCTAAACCTATACAGATAAGCATGCTAAACACAGTTAAGACCACTGATAATAAATACAATGATTACTATAAAATATGTCTTAACAATATATGATTCAGGCGTTATCTAGATTGGGTATATGGTCAACCAAGGATTTTTTGTAGTCTAACCACACCTTGTCAAATGGTCAAATAGGAATCACCATCATAAACAAGAGCATGATCTAAAGATGAGATATTTCAACCCAAATTGCCCTTTAACTTTAACATCAACGAACCTACCAAAGCCTCACCCTTCCCTAAATCCTATCTAGCAACCCTTCAATGAATGAACAATTTATGCTTTAATTAAAAACAAGACATGAGACATAGTACCAGACCCCTTGGTGCTAATGTCATACGTTGTATGTGGTTGTTTAAACATAGACTTCATTTTGTCGGTTCTTTAGAGCGATACAAGGCTCGTTTGGTTGTCAATGGTAGGTCTTAGCAAGTCAAGATTGATTGCAATGAAATCTTCTTTTGGTCGTCAAACCTGCTACCATATGGACCATTCTTGCTCTAACGGTCTCAAAAAATGGCCAATTCGCCAACTTGATGTAAATAATGCTTTTTTCTAGGATCACCTTCAGGAGACCGTTTACTTGCACCCAACCGCCGGGGTTTATGGACCCATCTACACAAAATCGTGTGCCTCGTATGTAAATCCCTTTACGGTCTTAAACAAGCCCCAAGTGCATGGTACCAACAATTTGTTTCCTATCTTCTGTCTATTGGTTCGTCAGCAGGAAATCTGAATCCCCTCTATTCCATATAAAAACACGGTAATCACATGGCTTTTTGCCTATTACTTTCCTTTGCAATTCCAACCTTTATACTCATTGCTTTTTGCCTTGTTTTTATGCCGATACATATTTATCTAGAAGCACATACAAAAAAGAAAATTAACACACACACATCCAACAATTACAGAGTAATTATGCATATTTATTAGTTAAATACACATAAATAATGGCGTCTTGGTAACTTGTCATGTCATCGAGTTCAAAAGAACATGTTTACATATTGCTATAATATGTAGCTTTTTATAAGTAAATATTCTCATAAGAAATAATTTGTTAGTTCATTATCTAATAAGAAAAAATTAAACTACAATGTTATAATATAAAATGGAAAGTGTTATTTCTTGCATTTAGCCATTTGTTTTAAAGTAACTTGGCAAATGTTATAAGAGAAATTACTTATCTAGCTATCAAATGTGTGATTGTAACATTATTGTATGAGTTTTGAGTTCGAATGTCGCTCGAACTCTCATAACCAACTTCTGTGTAGAAACCAGGATGCTTCGGTTCTGGTAATTGACCCTCACTACTCAACATCAGAACCACCGTAGACATGTTTGGTCTATCTTCTGGGTTGTTTTGAACGCATAGTAAGCCTACTTGGATTGATCGCAACATGTTGGAGGAGGTGTCATCTGACTCGATCAAAGATGAATCAACCAATTCCAAAGCCCTTCCTTCATTATATAGTCTCCATGCCTAAAAACGATTAGCAAAGATATGTCAAAACTAAAACGCAGGACACTATAAATTTAGCGACTCATCTTACATGTCCAAGAAGGTTGTGTCTGTTTTGGATCCCACTCACGATCTCTAATATAAGAACACCGAAGCTGAATACGTCTGATTTTACTGAGAAAATCCCATTCCCTGCATACTCTGGGGACATATATCCACTGCATCAAAGTTTCGATTGTGTTAACAGCTAGACACTTTTTTTTTACCATATTAGTTCCCTTAATATGATGTGAAAAAACGAACATATGATGGTACATGTTATTTATCATAAAAGAAAATTGAGTAAAAGTTGAAACTTAGTAGGAAAGTATTTGCATTTATATTGAGTTCGTACTATGTCCCAACCACTCTATTAGTGTTTGTTGTGGTCTCATTTCCTCCGAAACTTCTTGCAAGGCCAAAATCTGATATCTTAGGGTTCATATCATGATCAAGCAAAATGTTGGCAGCTTTGAGATCTCTATGGATGATTCGAAGTCGAGAATCTTGATGAAGATAAAGTAGACCTCGAGCAATCCCATTGATAATGTGGAATCGTTGTAACCAATCAAGTGTTTTGTTTTTGGTTTCATCTGCAAAACATAATCGATTCATGAGTAAATTGCGTTGAATGATGAATTTTGGTTTTATACATTGTAGGATGTCAAACTTACCAAATAGAAATAAGTCGAGGCCTTTGTTAGGCATATACTCATAAACCAACATCAATTCTTGACCTTTAAAACAATATCCAAGAATCTTGACAAGATTTCGATGTTGAAGCTTGGAAATGAAGATAACTTCGTTCTTGAACTCCTCAACTCCTTGTGAGGAACTCACAGAGAGTCGCTTCACTGCAACCTCTCGGCCATCCTTGAGAAATCCCTTCACACATATGTTACTTTTTAGAAAATTCTAATAAAATTAAGTTGAATAAACACTAAATCTACTTTCAAGATTTAAATGTACCTTGTAAACCGGTCCAAAACCACCTTGGCCGAGTTTGTTATTGATTGAGAAGTTGTTGGTTGCCACGACTAACGTCGACAAACTGAACAACGGTAGGTCTTGAACATCTTTATGAGCAATTGGACCTTGCCTCTCTACAAAAACAAAAACTACTGTTGGGCCCAAATCAATGGAATAATGTTTATTGTTGGAGTCCCACATCGGCTAGACAACAGACCATCATACTTGTATATATGTCAGAACCTTCCTTGTCTCTATAAGGTCTCTTTTAGAGAGAATTCTTAGGAGATCTAGATATCCTAACATGGTATCAGAATCTGGATCTACCACATCTAGGGACTCGAGACACTCTTTTGTGCACGGTTTTTGGAAAGTTAAATTTTACGTTTATCACCCTTACAATTAATTATTTAATTTACTTTCTATCCCTTGTTTTTTCATTTTTCATTTTACACCCTTATTATTTTAACACAAATAATCGTATATAAATAAAAATGCAATGAAAAAATACGTTTCTTTTTTTACAAATTATACCATTATAATAATCTCGTCAATACCTTCAAAACGAGCCCAATATTGAATATTTTTAAATTTAACCGTACTATTAAATATCATGAATATCTACGAATTAAATCTCTACTACTATATAAAAAACTAACACAGTTATTGTACAAACTTTTGTACAATAACACTTATCACCGTAAGCTTTTATACAATAACACTTATTACCCTAAGCTTTTATACAATAACACTTATCACCCTTGTAATGTTACATTTGTCACCCTTACAATTACTTATTTAATTCATTTTATATCCCTTATTTTTTTCATTTTTCATTTTACACCATTATCATATTAACACAAATAATCGTATATGAACAAAAATGCAATGAAAAAATACGTTTCTTTTTCTACAAATTATACTATTATAATCGTCTCGTCAATATCTTCAAAACAAGCCCAATATTGAATATTTTTTAATTTAACCGTACTATTAAATATCATTAATATTTACGAACTAATTTGTTTTCTATCCATACGTTTTATTTTTTTTCCACCGTTAACACATTAAAAATACATAATCGTAAAATACGTTTCATTTTTATTATAAATTATATCATTATAATTTTTTCTGTCAATAATTGTAATATAAACTAATTATTGAATATATTTATGGGTTTAGAGTTTCATAAATTGTGATTCATAGGTCATGGTTGGATTGTTGATGACATGTCTATAAGGAAGTAACATTAATTATTTGTTATTTACTTACATTCCGCTGCATCGCGCGGGTATATGCCTAGTATTTGTAGTAACATCCCCACTCTCTCTCTCTCTCTATATATATATATATATGTAGAGAGAGAGAGAGAGAGAGAGAGAGGGAGCTTCACGGGAAAACTTCAAAAAAATGGAAAACTAAGGAACACTCTGGTGGCCCTTCATCTGGACGATATGCAGTAAATTAAGTTGTTTTTTGGTTTTTATGCATTTGTGCATTATGCAATTATGCATATGCACGTGTACATGTTACAAATTACCTGTATCGGATGAATGGCTATGAGGGTGTTCCTCAGTTTTCCCTCTTTTTTTGAGGTTTTCCCTTGAACCTGACCCTATATATATATATATATATATATATATATATATATATATATATATATATATATATATATATATATATGTATGTATGTATATGGTAACATCCACACTCTCTAAAGGCTTTTTTAGAGAAAATGCAAGGGATCCACATATCCTTGCATTTGGGAGAAACATCATTGATGAAAAGCATATATATTACCTTGTTGCTTCAGCTTTCTCTTTCTGATGATCAAAAAGCACAGTCCAAGTAGAATGAGTAAACCTATAATGACAGGGATGATGATGATGATAATCAACTTTTTCTGGCTTCTGGAGGCCCTTTCATCTTTTTCTGTAATTAGATAATAAGGAATTGCACAATTTTAGAATAATCTTTGTTCCAAAACAACTAGATAGATAGAGTTCCAATATTCTTGTGTAGATTCAACTTCACCAAATTCCCTTTATCAAAAACAAAAAACTTTACCGAGTTCTGAAGCAGCCATTCGTATATATATCTCTTGTCCATCTCTAGGAATCACTCTCATATCTATCAATTCTTCATACCATAACAAACACCCACTACCATATTTAATGTTCAAAGTCGCATAAGCCGTACAGTTGCACTCGTTTTTACACTTGGCGTTGCATTGCTCGAGGGTCATATTAGTGTCGTACCATGACTGCCTGGTGTCCGGTAATTTCATGAAGCGATACTTTCGAAACCCTTCCCTAACACCACAATCCAATGCTACTTCCCTTTGACAACCACTTGTCCAATCTGAAATATCCCACTGGGCTTGACTTTTAGGTGTGAACCCTTCCAGACATCCACAACTTGTAGATTGTGTGCTGTCACAAGCTCCGTAAACGCCACACAAGGCATATCGTTCACAAGTATCTGTGTTGAATGCCGAAAATAGAAACCATCCTTGTGTTCGGTTCACCCAAGTGTACCGACCTGTAATGCCTGATGGTGTTACAGTCAACCTACTAAGAATGGAGTCGTTGATAGAATCAAATTTGGTGTAAATCTCTCTTTCGTTTGAAACATATTCGAGTCTGTAAATCGAATTTGGCCTCGCTGCTGGTCTGGCGGTAAACGCTTGACCATTCCATGATCCAAGTCTATATTGGATCACATCTCCATTGTTTTGATATATTTGTGGGAGTCCATTGAAATTCATATAAACCATGAAAGGGCCTTGAGAAGGATCATCATCGCTCTTCCACGATGTAAAGTTTGTGACGATACCACTTTCGAAATTCCATCCCAACTTCATTCCAGGTAACTTGGTTTCTCCGGGATGATCGAAACTTTGCCAGATGTAATTCTCCGGTCCATTGTCCTTCTCATCGTCGATGACCATGAGATTCCCATCATCTAACAGTCGGGCCACCAGGTTTCGAGTTTTTCCTTTTGTGTTCGTTGACCAAATGATGCTGTTGGTGGCCGAGTCACGGAGCACCAAAACTCCATCGGTTTGGAGAGTTAGCTCACCGGATTTGTTTCTTATCGGAGTTTCTCTATTGGCAACCCAGGCAACGGTGCCTGTGGCTAGCCGTTTGTACCATATTCCTAAGTATCGGTTTTCTGAGGCATTTCTGGGGCTAAAAAACCCGAGCTCGAAGGTTTCTTGGGCAGAAACAATGGTTTGGCCATCTGTGATGGTTTGATTGATGAATATGGTGTCTGATGTCATGGCAAAAGTGTATAGTGAATGGGAAGAAATGGTGAAACAGAAGAAGAATATGGAGAATGCTGCCATTGATGAGGTTGTTATGATGATCCAGTGATAGTCTGTGGTGTCTTTATGTATTAGGAGATATTAAAATTGGTCAAAGAGTTTACCAACTCAAAAGGGATCCCTCAACATTTATTGCACTATTGGCAGCCTGGTCTCAGAAGAATAGGATTTGAATCCACATAAAAAGTCTGCCATATATCTTTTGGTCAAAGATTAATAATTGTTTGGTTTTAGTTAAAAGATATTTTTAATATTTTGTTTATGATTGATCATACAGTTTCTATTGCTTTGGGGCTAAGACAATGTCTGATCAAACATTTTTACAGTTTGGTTTTAGTTAATCATACTTTTTTCATTTGATCTTTAATCTGTTTCAGTTAGATCAAATCTTTATGAAATAGATTATAGTTTATTGTTTCGTGTATTCTTAATCTGTATCAATTATTTTTGTTTGTCCATGAGAAAATTCCAAGACAAATAAAAAAGAGAGAGATTTAACGAACAAACGTAACTACTAACAAGATTAGTAAGCTCATTCAATAACAACATTGGACCTCTCTGCTAAACACCTTGAACCATTTGGTTCTTCACAAATAACGGATCGATGCATGTTGCAGTTCCAAGACGAGCACAAAAAGAATAACTAGAATATCGCCAGAAAAATAGGAGACATGTAAGGTCCTTACTCTTACTTGCTCAATTTCAGCAACTATCTACAGTGGATTCAACCTTCTTTTTTACATTACATCACAATTGGTAGACAGGTTTCTGGGAGGAGTTCTCTTAGGGTGCGTTTGGTACGCGTACAGTGCTGGACTGGCGAGAGTGAGGTAGGTGGGTGAAAGTATTGTGGAAGGTTTTAATATGACGTGTTTAGTTTACAAATTTACCTATCTTGTCCGTTCCCTCTTATTTTTGTTAATTTTCTTTTGGTACCACTCAGTCCTGTTTCAGTATGCCAAAACGTGGTACAACAAGTTTCTGTTTTATCCAATCCTGTTCTATCTTGCGTACCAAACACTCCTTTAAGCTCGATGTTGTGACATTTCAGGCTTATTCTACAGTTGGAACTCCTGATTATATACCTCCAGACGTTCTACTGAAGAAGGGCTATGCACTGGAATGTGATTGGTAAGTGTCGTATCAGCATTTCTTTATAGGTTCGTGATGATGTTTTTTTAGATATACTTCAGTTTTGTCCTTCTCATTAAACCGGATACCCTTTTTCTTTTTCTTTTATTTTTATCATTCAAGAACTGTGCCTTTATATAACCACAAGGGTTGTGGCGTACTGGTGGGATGTGGTGGAATATCCCATCTGTCTAGGGTTCGAATCCAGGCGTACACAACAATTGTGGCCACTGAGGTTTAATCAGGGTTGATGTCTTACAGTCATAATTTGCCAAAGGATTAGTTTATGTTGAAATTTATTTTCAAGATCAGAAAATCCAGTTGTGAACAATAAAACAGTTTATAAATAAAAATATAACTTTATTTATAAAGATCACAAATTTATTAATAAAGATTCGAACTTTGTAAAGATTCAAGCTTATAAATATAAAGTTAGAATCTTTTGATTAAGATACGACAATTATTAAACAAACAAGTTTAAAGGTGATCCTAATAACGTTTCTATCCTTCACGATAGATACGATAGAAGAAGGAGTAGAATCAGAATGTCCACTCTAGTGGACGAAAGCAAGAACAATGCAGAAAACGTAAACGAGAAACCAACCTGTGTAGTAGATCTCCAACAGCAACGAACAAAAAACTGTACGGTTTAAAGGAAACCTGTCCTTAAAGGTTTTAACGATTCTCTATTAATGCTGTGAGAATTAAGCTCGCTAAACCCCCAGGATTTGATACAGTTTTGTTAAGCACTAACAGCTATAATGCTTAACTATAACACAAAGTCGAGACAGAAAAAGAAGGCAGAGATCGAGCGAGAGTGTGGAGCAGCGAGATTGAGAGAGAACACCAGCGAGATATATTCC
Organism: Arctium minus; assembly: GCA_954870635.1. Lineage (NCBI taxonomy): Eukaryota > Viridiplantae > Streptophyta > Magnoliopsida > Asterales > Asteraceae > Arctium > Arctium minus. The sequence goes on along the minus strand of OX941080.1, from coordinate 5,111,578 downwards.
AGAAAGCTTCGTTTTCAGTTTTTCAAACCCATATGAGAAGGCTCTAATTTATAGTTAAAACAGAGGGAATAAAAGGAGAATATTCTCCAATTCCTCCCCAAGAAACGGGATTGGAAGTTAGAGTTGGAGAATAAGTCTCCAACTAAATAAACCCACGTTTTATTTAAGATAAGATTGATATTTATCAGATAAAATTATTAAAACGAAATTTATCTGGAAATTAATCAAGTTGCATAAATAATTATCTCTTATATATCAATCTGTAAAAAGAAAGCTCGTAGCTCGGGAGCTCCGATGCGAAGAGCAAAGTGCGCGGCTCTTCGCGAGAACCGCGCCCGCGCCCTCGGCCTTGGCCACGGCCATGGCCACGCGCGCGCGCGCGTGTGCGTTGCACTTCTTTGAGACCCCCACCATAAGCCTACCAATTTACTCAACACCCACTTGAGATGATAGACTTATAAGCTACAATTTCTTTTGTGTCTCTACCAATGTGGGATGGAAAAATTCCAACCTCACATTCAATTTCCAACAATCCCCCACCAGGTTGGAAAATTTTCTGACATTCAATAAAAGATGATGTCACAGTGGTGTCACTAAGATTAAACCCCGTTTAATGTGAATATGCAAGAAGGAATCAATTCAGAAGTATCCTTAGGATTTAAACTTTGAATCTTGCGATTACTTCGGCTTATTCACACACATCACCTTTTGTCTTTGCATTCTCACTGAGCGCAAATATGGCCATGCGCTAAAACCCTGTTTCATGACCTTTTAGAAGAGGAACCACAACTCTTCATTTGAGGCGACACCACCTTTCAGTCGTATAGGCAAAGTTCTATAACATCTTCGTTGCTAAGATGCCTCTAAACTTTGTTAAGAGAACTAACTCATCCTTGTTCTCGGCAACGACGTACTATCACATACCTTACACGGGTCTATCATTCGATAGTACCTTCTATCAGCTAAGTAACTTGTTATTACCCTTTAAACTTGAGAGATAGGAGCACTAAATTCAAGTTGGGTTCCCATCACTAGCCGATTCTGAGTGGTTTCAGACCCATGTCTCTGGTAGTTGATCCTACTAAGTCTCTCATCAGAGGCTTAGTTAATGGATCTGCCAAGTTTCCACATGACTTGACATACACAATACTAATGGTACCATTTTCGATTAATTCTCGAACATAGTTATGCCGTAGACCTATGTGTCGAGATTTCCCATTATACACGGCATTGTACACTTTTGACAGTGTGGCCTCACTGTCACAATACATGGGAATTGAGGGAGTAGGTCGAGGCCACAAATGGATATCTGTCAACAGATTTTTAATCCATTCAGCCTCTTTTCCTGCAGCTGCCAAGGCAATTAATTCGGCTTCCATTGTTGAATGGGCGATACAAGTTTGTTTCTTGCTTGCCCAAGAAACCGCTCCTCCAACTAGAGTATAAATCCACCCACTTGTAGATTTAGAGTCACGTGAGTGATCTATCTAACTGGCATCAGAATATCCCTCTAATATTCCTGGATGTGTAGAGTATGTCAATTCTAGGTTACTAGTCCTTTTCAAGTAACCTAATACTCTACTAATTGCCTTCCAGTGCTCTGGACCCGGATTGCTAGTATATTGACTTAGTTTACTCACAGCAAAAGCAATGTCCGGTCTAGTGCAATGCATTGCATACATCATGCAACCTATAGCACTGGCATATTCTAGTTGAGCCACTGCTCTTCCAGAGTTTTTATCAAGTTTTACACATGAATCAAAAGGTGTGTTAAACTCCTTTATATTCAAGTGTTGAAACTTTGTCAATATCTTCTCAATGTAGTGTGATTGACTTAAAGAGATTTGTGATCCAGACCTCTTCACTTTTATTCCAAGAATAGTGTCTACTTCTCCTAGATCTTTCATCTTAAAGATAGAAGAAAGGTAGTCCTTTGTTTCAAGGATACCTTCAAGGTTAGTACCGATGATCAACATATCATCTACATAAAGACAGATTACTACAGTGGATCCTTTTGTGCATTTTGAGTAAATGCATCGATCAGCCCCGTTATGTCTGAATCCGAAAGAAGTGATAGTCGTATCAAATCTTTCATGCCACTGTTTAGGCGCTTGTTTCAAACCATAAAGAGATTTAACAAGTCTGCATACCTTGTTCTCTTGTCCGGGTATCACAAACCCTTCAGGTTGCTCCATATAAACCTCCTCATTTAGATAGCCATTCAAAAAGGCTGTCTTCACATCCATTTGATGAATGTACAGTCCTTTTATGGCTGAGATTGCTATAAGAGTTCGAATAGAACTAATTCTAGCAACCGGAGCATATGTGTCGAAGTAATCGACTCCCTCTTTCTGTCTATATCCTTTAGCCACTAATCTTGCCTTAAAAGCTGATATTGATCCGTCAGGATGTAACTTTCTTTTAAATACCCACTTGGAACCTATGGGTTTCACTCCCTTGGGTAAATCAGCCAATTCCCAAGTTCCATTTCCTATAATGGAATCCATTTCATCATTTATTGCTTCCTTCCATAGTGGAGCGTCTCTTGAAGACATGGCCTCTTCAAAAGTCTTAGGATCATCTTCGATGTTAATCGATAAAATGACTTCTCTAGTCACTTTCTTTTGTGTTCCTTCTACTAGGTAGGAGAAGAAATCATCACCTAGACTTTTCTCTTTTCTTACTCTAGTACTTCTACGTGGTTCGTCAACCTTGTTTGAGGTTTTCGAACTATCATGAGATGTACTGGGAAGATTTGAAACCAGATTTCTCTCAGAGTTTTCAGTATCTTCTGAAAACTTGTCTTCAAAGAATTCCACATCCCTGGACTCTACTATAACTCCTGATTCCTTATCCAACAACCTATAAGCCTTGTTGTTTCTAGCATATCCCACAAATATGCTTTTAATAGCACGAGCTCCCAGTTTGGATCTTTTAGGGTCAACAGTCCGATAGTAGGCAACACAACCCCATACTCTAAAGTAGTTCAGATTGGGTTTTCTACCTTTCCATAGTTCATATGGACTAGTTGGAATCACACGACTAGTGATCCGGTTGTGAATATGACAAGCGGTCAATAGGGCTTCTCCCCACAAGTTGTTTGGCTGACCCGATTGGTTCAACATACAGTTGACCATCTCAACAAGGGTACGATTCTTTCGTTCCGCTAAACCATTCTGTTGAGGGGTGAACGGTGAGGTGCGTTCATGTTTGATACCATTCTCTTCACATAAAGTATCAAATTCTCTGTCAAAGTATTCCCCGCCTCTATCTGATCGAAGTATTTTGATTCGTTTTTCAAGTTGATTTTCCACTTCAGATTTATAAAGTTTAAAAGCATCAAAAGCTTCGTCTTTTGAATGTAATAAGTAAAAGTATAAGAACCGACTGAAGTCATCACAGAATGTAATGAAATACCGTTTAACACCACGGGTAAGTATTCCATTCAATTCACAGATATCGGAATGAATCAACTCTAAAATAGTTGTATCTCTTTTAACTGATGGAAAAGGTTTCTTTGTAAACTTTGATTTTACACACGTCTCGCATTTTCCAAAATCTTTGTTATCAACTTTAATTAATCCTTTATTTTGCATTTTTTCAATATTTTTAACATTGGTGTGTGCTAGACGTTTATGCCATAAAGATATTGAACAAGCAAAGTACTCAAAAGAATTAATTTTATTGAAATCAGTACGAGTTACATCGATAGTAGAAACAAAAACTTCATCAGATATAGCTAACACATCACTACCCCCACTTGGTCCGTCCTCATTCTCATCATCACTCAAGTTCAACCGATACATACCCGACAGGTTGTATCCTTTTCCTATGAATGTCTTCCGTTTGTAAATCAATAGCTTCCTTGCCTCGATGTTGATTCCAAACCCATGTTCATCGAGTTTGTTCCCAGAAACGAGGCACTTATTGATGGAAGGAACATGAAGAACATTCCTCAAAGTAACAGTCTTCCCGGAAGTGAACTTGAGTAGCACCGTACCCATTCCCGCGACATCGGCCTTGCCGTTGTTTGCCACGATTACCTGTTTTCCTTCTCGAACAGGGCCATAATCAACAAACTTGGACCGAGAGTTACAAACGTGAAATGTTGCTCCCGTGTCCAAGTACCAACCTCCTCTACTAGCAGTGATTCTGGTAGCTTCTTTCGAGATCATATCAATCTCCTCCATATGCAAGTTTGCAACAAGATTCTGGATTCCTTCAACAGAGTTGGCTACTGGCGGTCCGGACTTTCTTTCCTTGCATTCTCGGGCATAGTGTCCCGTCTCTCCGCAGACGTGACATTTCCCAGTTCTCTTTAATTGTTGCACAGGTTTGGATTGCTGTCCGGATCTCTTAAAGCTCTTCTTTTGTGGACCCAGATTCCACTTCTTAGAGCCTCCAACCTTTCCCTTTCCTTTGGTGTTCCCAGCCTTCACGCTGTTTGCACCACCTATCACAGACTTGCCTCTTTTATCCCGATTTCTAGTCTCTTCTTCGATCCTTATGTGCTTTAGCAGGTCATCCAAAGAATAGTCTTCAGACTTGTGCATCATTCTCTTTGAGAAATCTTTCCAAGATGGGGGTAATTTATCAATCACCGCCCCCACTTGGAAAATTTCTGGAAGAGTTATGTTAAGCGCTTTGAGTTTGTTTACTATAACCTGGAGCTCATGAATTTGTTCTAAAATAGGTTTTTCGTCATTCATTTGAAAACGTAAAAATTGGGACACAAGATATTTATTAGTTCCCTCTTCTTGTGCCTTATATTTAAACTCAAGCGCATTCCATAACTCTATAGGTTTATCGGGGAGTACAAGTCATAGAGTCTATCGGATAGGGTATTTTTAATATGTCTGCAGGCCAAGGATTTCTCCTCCTTGCGGAGTAGCCTTAACTTTTCAAGCTCGGCTATTCTTGCCCTATCCGGTTCTTTTCCTTTTTCGGGAATCGGATCATCAGGGATAGGCGGGAGGTTCGGGTCCAACACATGATAAAGCTTTATAACCATTAGCAAAAACTTGATCTTTTCGGCCCATCGGGTGTAGTGGCACCCGTCGAACCGGTCAAGCTTCACAAACTCTTGATTCACCATTCGAACGTTGGAAGAGTTTCCGAAGTCCATATTAAAACCTTTAAGATTGTTGAAATTTATTTTCAAGATCAGAAAATCCAGTTGTGAACAATAAAACAGTTTATAAATAAAAATATAACTTTATTTATAAAGATCACAAATTTATTAATAAAGATTCGAACTTTGTAAAGATTCAAGCTTATAAATATAAAGTTAGAATCTTTTGATTAAGATACGACAATTATTAAACAAACAAGTTTAAAGGTGACCCTAATAACGTTTCTATCCTTCACGATAGATACGATAGAAGAAGGAGTAGAATCAGAATGTCCACTCTAGTGGACGAAAGCAAGAACAATGCAGAAAACGTAAACGAGAAACCAACCTGTGTAGTAGATCTCCAACAGCAACGAACAAAAAACTGTACGGTTTAAAGAAACCTGTCCTTAAAGGTTTTAACGATTCTCTATTAATGCTGTGAGAATTAAGCTCGCTAAACCCCCAGGATTTGATACAGTTTTGTTAAGCACTAACAGCTATAATGCTTAACTATAACACAAAGTCGAGACAGAACAAGAAGGCAGAGATCGAGCGAGAGTGTGGAGCAGCGAAATTGAGAGAGAACACCAGCGAGATATATTCCAGAAAGCTTCGTTTTCAGTTTTTCAAACCCATATGAGAAGGCTCTAATTTATAGTTAAAACAGAGGGAATAAAAGGAGAATATTCTCCAATTCCTCCCCAAGAAACGGGATTGGAAGTTAGATAAAATTGATATTTATCAGAACCGCGCCCTCGGCCTCGGCCACGCGCGCGCGCGCCGCGCGCGCGCGCGCGTGTGCGTTGCACTTCTTTGAGACCCCCACCATAAGCCTACCAATTTACTCAACACCCACTTGAGATGATAGACTTATAAGCTACAATTTCTTTTGTGTCTCTACCAATGTGGGATGGAAAAATTCCAACCTCACACTCAATTTCCAACAGTTTAGACATAGCCTAGGACACCCTTCCAAAAAAAAAAACTGTGCCTTTATATGCTCTCTCTCTTTGTCTAAAAGATTATGATTCTTGTTCATTTTCACGTGGTCCCTTGGTGCTATTTATGTTTGAAATGCTTGTGGGGTATCCACCTTTCTACTATGGTGATCCAATCTTTGACTTTCTTCGTCTTTTGCTGTGAAGGTAAAAAAATCTGAACCTTCACAATGTTTTGTTGTGAAGGTTTTTACTTTCACAGTGTTTTGCTATGAAGTTTCAAGTGTAAAAAGATGGTCTTACGGGTCTCACGTGATCTCAAGTATATATATATATATATATATATCCCCTATATAGTGGAAGGATATTTTGCAACCCTTAAAAAAGTTGCAACACTTGCAACCCACATCTTAACCGTCGGATTTATGATCGGTGGTTATTTTATTTTTATTTTTCGGTTTTTTTAATTAAAAATATTGGGCCCCATATCTATTGTAACCGCCGATCATGAATCCGACGGTTAAGATGTGGGTTGCAAGGGTTGCAACTTTTTTAAGGGTTGCAAATTAAACAACCCCTATATATATATGTGTGTGTGTGTTATTTAGTTTTCAAGTACCTTTATAGTTGTCCCGATTTAGATGGCCAAAATGTCTTTTATTTTAATCCCCAAATGCGATCCAATTGACATTGTACACTTTTTCTAGAGGTGCAATATAGGTGCATATTTGTAAGACTTTCACTTGATATTCCTGTGTTCCAAAGTGTAGCGAGTGTAATGGTGCATCGTGTTCGTCTGTGTGGTTTACATAGGTCCGTGTTGGAGGGTGTACCAATATGAGTTTCCGAACTGGGCCCCCAAAATTTTTGGGGCCCATTTATATATGTTTTACCCCTTACCCAATTATATATGTATTTTGATTTTTAGCCATGTTTTAGCTCAATCCCTACAGCCTTATGCCTTTTATTTTAGCCCATTTAGGCAATTATAATGTTTTAGCAATTTGGCACAATACGGTTCTACCAGATTTGCCGATTCCTGATTACAATTGCAAATCTTCAATCCCTTCTCCTTGGGTCTTTAATTTGAAGATTGAACTCTCCTATCGGCTAGTCCTCTTCATCTTTGTTTCCCGAAAGGTTAATTTTATGATTGAAGCACCAAGCACGACCCTATTTAATAATCTTCCACTTTCTTGTTCTCTGTTTCTTTATTGTTCGACGAACAGCTTCACCTGCAATTCAGACGCAGCGTAGGTTTGCGGAAGGGTCGACAAGCGTCTAAACCCTTTGAGATAACGAGCCTACAAGCGTAGCACTCGAAAAATTAAGAGAAAACTCTTAAAACTAGTGATAAAACTCTAAATATAATTTTATTGATCAATATTAAACTGAATATTATGAAAACAATCTATCATATTTATAGTCTAAGCTAATCTAAAAGATAACTATGAAATTAAATTCAAAACTAATCCTAATTCTAAACCAACTATAAAACTTAATTAGATAAATAAAATAAACTAATAATAATTCTAATCTATATCTATACTATATTATAAAGCACGGATAAAAAACTCTTAAATACAAATTATTATGCACAAGGTACCATCATTTAATGCAAGATTTTAAAAATCTCTTAATTTACAAATTTCAAAACATAAGATACATATTACTACTGTAGGCTTCTAACACCCATCAATTTGGTATGTGCAAGACCTTTCTTTTATGCAGATCTTTCCATGTATCACTATTAATTAATATATTATATTACTATAAATTTGTTTTAATTATATTATTAAATATGTAATTGGTTATTTTTTGTAGATGTAATTAAAATATATAAGATAATCATTGAATTCTAACAAAATACTTAAATTTTTTTATATAAAAAATATTATATTATTAAGTCTGAATTAAACAAATTTATAAAAAAACATTATCACTTTCTCAAAACCATCCAAAATCGTACTGTAAATCAACAAAAAAAAACAAAAAATAAAATGAAACATTAAAATCGTGATGTATCTTGCTGCATTGCGCGAGTACACTTCTAGTCTAATTATAAAGATGATAAATAATACCTAAAACTAGATAATTACACTAAACTAATTAAGAAACAAAATAATCAAATAAACAAATAAATGCAATTTGTTCGGACCCGTTAGGACACGTCCACGACCCTACACGTGACCCATGCCGCCGGAGAAGTCCCGTAAGAGCAGGGGCGGAGCGAGGATTTGAAGTTAGGGAGAGCATTGAGTATAAATAAATATAAATTTTCTTTGATTCCAAGAACAAGTGAATATTAATTCATTTAACAAACTAACAACCATTATAATTTAACTTAGACAAACATTTTTGGCTCAAAAAATGTGGTGCTAGTTGTAAGGGGGAGCCAATGCCAACACAATTCATCATTTACAAGCAATAAAAAATAAACAATAAATTTTTTTAACATAAAAAAGGGGATAGCATGTGAGGGGGAGGGGGAGCCAATGCCCCTTCCAGTTACAGTGTGGCTCCGCCACTGCGTAAGAGAGTGGTTTTCCGTTTCCGATGCATAATTACGAGTTTCTTTCGAGCTCGTATTCTACTCTTCCAATGATCTGTGAAAAACGTTGTTAATTCTCGAATTCTCTCTGTATCAAATTTGATGACTTTGTTTATCATGATATTGATCGCCATTGTTAGAGCACTATAGCCGTTTGAAAACACACACAAAAGCTGAGAGCTAAGGGAGAATTCAGCCCAACAGTTGGTTAGCTCCTATATGCTAATCTTTCAATTTAATGACTTAATGGAGAAAGTTGATTATGAAGAACTATTTTGAAGATTTTGCTTCCAACAATGTTAGAAGAATGATTCTATTTAACTGAATTTTGTGTGTTACTTTGTCATTTAAGACATCTTTGTTATTTTAATTTGTGAGATTATTAGTATAATACTAGCAGTGTACCCGTGCAATGCTGCGGGATACATGTCGATGAACTCGAATTCTTAGTTGTTGATTTGTTATATTCTTCGATCATCTCGATCTTGTTTTTATGGTTTTGGGCATTTGAACATGGTTATAATTTTAGGAAATCCAAATGTCAAACCTTATGGAGTTGTACATATATAATAATAAATTGTAAACTTGAATCGTATTTTTTAAAAAACACATAGTAAATGTGGTCGTATACCCGTAATAAGAGCAATCATCCACTAATTTGTTTATGGCCTCTATAACTTGGGGGGTGTTTGGGTAGGGATTTAGTTGTTTGTATAGATTTGGTTAAATTGTTGTTTGATTGTTGTTTTGAATAAACGGTCCAAATGATATAAATACTAACTATTTTACCCCTTAAAGTAATTGTTTCATAAATATATTGAAAGACTCATTTCAAATTAAAAATTATTTATTTAGATGTTCCTTTTTAATAAAAACAACTTAATTTAAGTTAAGGATAAGAATTTTATTGTTTGTTTATTTTTTATATTATTAAATCTTACAAACCAAAACATATGAAACCACTCTCATAACTTAATTTTTAGAATACCCATTACCAAAACAAATGATCATCTTCACCAATGTCCTTCTCATTTAATTATGTTTATCCTCATTCATAAGTCTCTTGTCTTTACAAAGGGATTGTATGAAGCAATTTACAATGTTGAAGGAGTCGTTTACCCAAAGCTTACCCTGCAAGCACTTACGGTAAGATATAACACTTTCTTAATTTACCGGATAAGATTTTAGTCCATTAAAATTGCATTGTATGGAACATTTTTATTCCATAAGCATTTACCGGGTAAGAGTCGTAACTCAAAGTTACCGGGTAAGACTCCCCGTCCTTCTTATCTGAATTCAATCCAACAGACTCACTTGCCACAACCCTAGCTTTTCTAGATGTTGCACGAAGACGATTTCATCCAAACTGGTACCATGTTTACCGTGGCTTGTAACCGCTACCGTTTCCTCAAAAGGTCGTAGTTGCTACTCGACATTTCTTTCCAGTTGATCTGCAAGCCATAAAAATACACAGATAAGAAATTCAAAGGAAATTACAAACCATTGTAAGATACACACTTAGGTGTTGTTTGTTTTTTGAAAAAAAAAAACTCTTAATGGCCCTTAAGTCTAAATCGTTCAGACCTTTTTACACACCACCTTTTATTAATCATAACTAAAATAAGACTTAAGACTTTAGACCTCTTAAAAACCAAACGGCACCTTAGATGGTTGTCTAACTCCTTAAACGATATAAAATGAAATTAGAAAAAAGATTATCAATAATATTTAGATTACCAATTTGTCATTATAAATAAGGATTCCTGCACAGAAAAGAAAGTTTTGGTGGTATATATACTCCAACTGCCTCTCTAATCTCTGAATTAGATTTTCATGATCACATGGAAAGATTTGCTCCTAATCTATATCATCATTCGATGTTGAGACAACTTCAAACCTATATGTTCGGTCTTCTACACAATCACAAAATGGTACCTTTATGTTCAATTAACTAAAAAAATGTCAGGTTTTTTTTTTTACGTTTTTCTTATTGAAAGTTCATCAAGATTCAAGAATGCTTACTCGTTTGTAGTTTTTACAAATTTGCACCAATGACCAGTGGACACAACCACATCGACGCCTTTCCATTTCCCGGCTCTGTAGAACTAGATACGGAGCTCGATAGTGCTCGATCATACAATTGCAATCGCCAAATTTAAACACCAAAAAACCCATGTGTTTCGTGATTGGTATACCATTCACTTCATATATCAAAGATTTGTTAGAAACAACAGTAGATAACCAACACAAAAGCGATTCCCATTGATTTCTCCCAATCGAATCGCCAACGAACACCAACTTACGGTTTCATAAGTCTTTTCAACATCTTTTCTGTATCTGAAAACACGATCAGAACCAAAAATCAATAAGCTTTTAATTCATAATCATCAAATCAACAATTACCCATTTGAAAGATTCAACAAAAACACATAAAATCTCCATGGATAAATGTCAAAAATCAGTGATCTTTAGCAATCTTGTGAACTTCAAACAAGAACATATGATGATTATGGATATCAGAAATCTTTCAAATGAACAAAAACACATTTGAAATATGTTGCTGAATCTTTCAAATGATAAAAAAACCTCTTTCAAACTTGTTCTTGAATCAATTAAATGAATAAAAACCCTTTTGAAAGATTAAAAAACACATAAATCCATGATCTTTAGCAACCCCATGAACTTGAAATAAGAACACATCTTATGGAAAACCTAATGTTGGCAAATATGAAATAAGAACCCAGTTCAAAAGAATTTAGAGAAAAAAGAGAGAGAGACCCTTGGTGTAGAATCTATCAAGTCGACCATTTCCATCAAATACGTTACATTCGCTCCGACCAACGATGGCTACGAACCCTGAATTGTCTCTTCTTCCTCACTGCAACAACGCATTGAGAAACCACAACTAGAAACTGTAAATTCAAAACAGTGCCATTAGTTAGAATTTAGAAATGATTTCAAGGAATACCTTTGAAGAAAAATCGTGCAAGAACATAACCAAATCTTATTGAAAAACTGTTGTGAAATTACCAAGACCCAAATAGCTAAAAGCTCAATGGTTGGTTCCCGATAAAACACAAAATTACCCGAGAACAAATGAACTAAAGTTCTATATCGAGATTCAAAGCGGAAAATACGATTAACAATGTAAGATAATCAACTACTAAGAAATGTAAACAATGATTAAACCCAATAAATGTAAAATAAAGCATAAGTAAGAGAGACACCGAGATTTTTACGTGGAAACCCGGAAAGGGAAAAACCACAGACGGAGGACGCCGAGAACTGATCCACTATCACTTTGATGATGATACACTTGAGATTTCAACTTACAATAATGGAGAAAAAAGTTAGGGTTCTTGAGGTTTAGAGAGTAAGTTTTTTTTTTTTTTTTGAGTGAGAGAGTAGAGAGTACACTAGGGTTTTTGTTCTTGTCTGATACTATATAAAATCAACAACTCTAATTTTAAAAGAATAAAAATAGAACCTGATGGGTCTAAACCCTTGTACACACAAAAAATCAGTTGGCCTTCTAAATGGGCCATATGGACCTGTTTGACTTGAGCGACTGAAGTCGCCTCCCACAAAAATTGAAGGCACGATCTCACAAATCTCCACCTTGCATTCAATTCAAATAACCATGCAAAGAGCAAAATTCCACCTCGTCTTCAAACCAAGTAAATACACCAAGAATACAATCTCCACCAATTTTCATCTCAAGCCAAAAACGATCACCCGTAAACAAAGCAATACCAAAGTAATCAAAGTTCTCGAAAAGCAATATCCTCCGCCAATTCGCCCCTAAGGGCATCAACCCCGTCTTGCAACACCAACCAAGTCCAAACACAAATTGAACTTAGATACCGGAAGCGGCTTAGTCAACATATCCGTTGCGTTGTCGTGAGTGCTAATCTTGACCACTTTAACATCACCTTTAGCTACTACCCCACGGACATAGTGATGGCGAATATCGATGTGCTTTGTCCTATAATGAAACATCCGATCTTTGGTCAAGAGAATCACACCTCGATTATCACAGAAAACCTCCTCGACCTTCAGATGATCACTCAATTCACCAAAAAATCCCTTGAGCCAGACAACTTCTTTCACAGCTTCATTAACTGCCATGTATTCCGCTTCCGTTGTGGACAAAGCGACGATAGGTTGCAAATGTGCCTTCCAACTAATGGCACACCCATCAAGAGTAAAAACATATCCAGTGATAGATCTTCTATTATCAAGATCCTTGGCATGATCAGAATCCGAATAGCCAAGTACCCCCGAAGAATTCTTCCCAAAGTGCAAACACAGATCTGCCGTGCCCCTCAAGTAACGAAAAATCCATTGGACCGCTCTCCAATGCTCTTTACCCGGGTTGGCCATATATCTGCTCACCATAGAAACTGCATAGGCAAGGTCAGGACGGGTACAAATCATGGCATACATCAAAGATCCCACCGCACTAGAATACGACACTCTTGCCATATAGGCAACATCGGCTTGAGTCGAAGGACTTAAAGTAGATGATAACTTGAAATGAGGCGCAAATGGAGTGTTGACAGACTTTGCTTCAGACATGTTGAACCGACGAAGAACTTTCTGAACATACCCCTTTTGACTAAGGTATAATTTTCTCGCCTTTCTGTCACGAATAATCTCCATACCAAGAAATCTCTTTGCGGCTCCCAAATCCTTCATATCAAATTCTAAATTTAACTGATCTTTAACTTTCTGAACTTCTCCCATATCTTTAGCTGCTAAGAGCATGTCATCCACGTACAAGAGCAAATATAACATCGACCCATCTTCACACTTCTTGAAATAAACGCAACTGTCGTACGACGAATTTGATAAGCTGTGTGCGGTCACAAATGCGTCGAATCTCTTGTACCATTGCCTAGGAGACTGTTTGAGGCCATAGAGAGATTTAATAAGCTTGCACACGTTACCTTCTTTACCCGGAATCTCGAAACCTTCCGGTTGTTGCATATAAATCTCTTCCTCAAGTTCACCATTCAGAAAAGCGGTCGTTACGTCCAATTGCTCAAGCTCAAAATCATTGGACGCGACCATCCCGAGCAATGCACGTATAGAAGTATGTTTCACCACCGGTGAGAAAATGTCATTATAGTCAATGCTAGGAATTTGACTATAACCTTTCGTGACTAACCGAGCTTTATACCTTGGCTTTTCATTTGGAGTGGTCCCTTCCTTCAATTTATAAATCCACTTGCATCTAACCGACTTTTTTGCCTTTAGGAGCCGGCACAAGCTCCCAAGTTCCGTTCTTTTGCAAGGATTCCATCTCCGCGTGCATTGCCATCATCCATTTATCCGCATCTTTTAGTTTCATAGCCTCACTATAAGAAGTAGGCTCAACGGTGCATTCCATTTCTTCCGCTACACTCAAAGCATATGCTACTAAATTGGTTTCTTCAGTATACCGTGCGGGGCGTACAATTTGTCTCCTTCCCCTATCACACGCAATGCACGGCTCGGGCTCTTTGGCGAAGGTTGTGATGGAGCATCACCTACCACTTGAACACCTGTAATGGAAGAAGAAGAAGAAACATTAGTGTCATTATTAACATGTGGGCTCGACGTTTGAGCCATAGGTAGCTCCACCTCCACTGGAGGTTTCTCCTTAGGAGCTTCATAAATGGTCTCGGATATAGGAGACGGCGAATCATGCAACATGGAGGATTCATCAAAAGTGACATCTCGACTTATAATGATCTTCTTTGTTTCCGGGCACCATAGCCTAAAGCCTTTCACCCCATCTTTGTATGCAAGGAACTTGCATTTCAATCCTCTCGGTTCCAACTTCCCTTTATCAACACATGCATAAGTCGGGCAACCAAATATCTAATTAGTGTAATCGGCCGGTGATCCGTTCCAAACTTCCATGGGATTCTTCTTCTCAATAGCAACGGAGGTAGACCGATTGATGATATAACAAGCGGTAGAAGCCGCTTCCGCCCAAAAAGACTTGGGTATTTTAGAGTTTGAAAGCATGCATCGAACTTTCTCAAGAATAGTGCGATTCATCCTTTCGGCTACACCATTCTGTTGAGGAGTATGGGCAACGGTACGATGCCTTGTAATGCCTTCCTTCCAACAAGGGAACTAAGATAGAGGAGATTTCTTCGAAGCTCGGGAACATGTTTCACATTCCCAAGTGTTCGGGTGATACCATCATGCATACGGATTCTAATTGTTCCTTGAACAACAATAGGGCACGTAGCATTGTTCCCCATCATCACAACACCTTCGGAAACTTGCTCATATGTATGAAACCAACTACGGTTGGGACACATATGAAATGTGCAACCCGAGTCTAGAATCCACTCATCCGTGGCCTTTGGATTACCATCGGAGACCGTCATGACTTCATCTTCACTAGCTCCACCTTCATCGTGCTCAACAATATCGTCTTCCCCGGAGGAACCCGTTGTCTTGTTCTTGGCTTTGTTTTTGGCTTGAACCTTAAAACATTCGTCAATGATGTGACCCCTCCGTTTACAAAAGTTACAAAACTACTTCTTTCCATGAGATTTTGACCTTGATTTGCTTGAAGAGCTCGAGCATTTTTCAAAAGGTCTTCCCCTTGCATTTAATCCCTCAGCCCTTGGTTCATGACCGGGATTTATCTCATTCATCTTCTCTTTTGAACTCAAAGCGGTATACACTTCCTCAAGAGTAAGGGAATCCCTACTATAAATGATTGTATCCATAAAAGTTGCGAATGATGGCGGCAAATAGCATAGCAAAATGAGACCCAAATCCTCATCGTCATATTTCACCTCAAGATTCTTCAAGTCACCAACTATCTCTTTGAATTTCGATAGATGTGCAGTAATTGAATCACCTTCAGATAAACGATGGGCATACAATTTAAGCTTCATATGGAGCTTAGTGGGCAAGCTCTTTGTCATAAGCATTTTATCTAGCTTACACCATATTCGATAAGCCGTTTCCTCTTCCGCAACATCCTGTAAAATATCGTTAGACAAGTGCAATCTAATCAAGGATGAGGCTCTCAAGTCATTTAGTTCCTTTTCCTCTTTCGTCCAAGCACCGGGCATAAAAGCCCGTCCCAAAATACATTTGTGTAAATTTTGTTGGACGAGGACATCTCTCATCTTTATCTTCCATAAAGGCTACCGGGTATCTCGTTCCAACAAAGGTAGATCGAATTTCATTGTCGACATAAATGAAACCCTAGCAAATCAATAATCCTACAATCTTCAATCGATCAAAGAATCTCAATATTAATCCTTGAGCTCTGATACCAATTGTTGTGAAATTACCAAGACCCAAATAGCTAAAAGCTCAATGGTTAGTTCCCGATAAAACACAAAATTACCCAAGAACAAATGAACTAAAGTTCTATATCGAGATTCAAAGCGGAAAATACGATTAACAATGTAAGATAATCAACTACTAAGAAATGTAAACAATGATTAAACCCAATAAATGTAAAATAAAACATAAGTAAGAGAGACACCAAGATTTTTACGTGGAAACCCGGAAAGGGAAAAACCACGGACGGAAGACGCCGAGAACTGATCCACTATCACTTTGATGATGATACACTTGAGATTTCAGCTTACAATAATGGAGAAATAAGTTAGGGTTCTTGAGGTTTAGAGAGTAAGTTTTTTTTTTTTGAGTGAGAGAGTAGAGAGTACACTAGGGTTTTGGTTCTTGTTTGATACTATATGAAATCAGCAACTCTAATTTTAAAAGAATGAAAATAGAACCTGTTGGGTCTAAACCCTTGTACACACAAAAAATCAGTCGGCCCTCTAAATGGGCCATATGGGCCTGTTTGACTTGAGCGACTGAAGTCGCCTCCCACAAAAGTTGAAGGCACGATCTCACAAAAACAATAGTGTTAAGCTTACCTCGTTCAAGAGATTTAGGTGGCGTTTGTTTTTTAAGTGGTGCTGAAGTCTGATTTCACTTCTGATTTTTAAGTGGTGGTGCTGAAGTCTTAAATCTGAATAAAAAATACTGTTTGTATGTAGTGATTTTAATCCAATAGAAGCTTTTTCATTCAAGCATTTTTCATTCAAACAGAACTTTTTTTTTGGAAAAAAGGGGACGGAACCCCCGGAAACACAAAAAACCCACCCCCTTCAATCAAATTATTATACTGCACAAAAACAAATCCCCTGTACACCATATTTGATAGTCTCCAGCCCACAATCCACACTCCCAAATGAACCTCCTTGTTACTCAAAAACAAGTTCAAAGGACCTAACTCCATTACCCTGCACCCCCTTATACCAACATCCCTTTGTCCCTCCCCAAAACCCCGTAGGTGTATCATTAGACCAATAAATGGGGACAGATACAGATGCTGAAATGCCATTATAGCATTCAACAGAAAGAAGGTGACAATGATTAAAGTGAGAGCCTTTCTTAGAACATTAATGGCCTGGGTAAACATATAACACCAGAAATTCATGAAACTTCCCAAGGCCAAACTAGTAGTTTTCCAACCACATTGAGGATAGATGAATAACCAAAATAACCAGAAGAACAAAAATAATTCACACAAAAATATCCATACACACCAATAACCATATATATATATGGGGTTGTTTAATTTGCAACCCTTAAAAAGGTTGTAACCCTTGCAACCCACATCTTAACTGTCGGATTCATGATCGGCGGTTACAATAGATATGGGGCCCAATATTTTTAATTAAAAAAAACAGAAAAATAAAATAACCGCCGATCATGAATCCGACTGCTAAGATGTGGGTTGCAAAGATGTGGGTTGCAAGGGTTGCAACCTTTTTAAGGGTTGCAAAATATCCTTCCAATATATATATATATATATATATATATATACACCAAATCTCACGTGTATACCCAAGAAATGAAGCTAAACTGCATAAAGAACCAAGAAGATGTTCTAGAATGGATTTGGTAGTATCAAGCCTGTAACTACACCCAAAACCCCAAATGCCACTATAAGAACTTTTAAACCACCACCCACTAAACGATAAAGAAATAAAGCTCCATACAAACCTCCAATCCTCCCAAAAACAGAAGCTTTTTCCATTCAAGTATGTAGTGATTTTAATCCAATAGAAGTCCATTCAAGCTTTTTCCATTCAAGTTTTTTCCAATAGAAACATAAGATGAAATTCAACAGAAGATGAAATCCAACAGATAAAATTCAAATAGAACCATAAAACTCAAACTTGGGTATGCCTATGATTCATGGTGTGCCGACTTAACCACCGATTTCAAGCCAAGAAAAGCAAGATATTTTGTTTTCTGCATTCACAGAACATTAAAGGGCTCGATTGAAAAAATTGCCAACAACATAAATCCCTAAGATCATCAACATAAACCCATAAATCAAAACCCAAATATGGCAGCAGCATAAATCAAGTAAACCTGTTAAAAGGGTTGGTTTAACTTAGTCTTTTTGTCTAGCAGTTTCTGTCAAGTCCTAGTCTTAAGGGACGAGTAGTTTTTTCTTTGATTTAGTCTAGCCCCATGATTGTAGTGCTATGAAGTCATGGGTAGTTATTTTCTTTTTCGTTTCTTTGTAAGGCTATTTATAGCCACATCTGTTTCTCTTCTTTTTAAGTAATTAAAAAGCTTTTGAGTGCTTGCAAGCCTTGTTTTCTCTGATTTCAACAAAACCATGTTCCCTAGTTTCAGACAACGAACTACAAACACAGGGATCGATTGAAAAAATTGAACCACAAGGATCGATAGAAAAAATCGAACCACAGGGATCGACTGAAGAAAAAAAATCGAACCACAGGGATCGACAGAAAAAATCGAACCACAGGGATCGAACTAATCTGGAGTCGACAAACCTTGGAGAACGATTTGGACAAAGATGGTCGACTTGTAGATTTGGTCGAGGTGAGGCGAGCAGGAGCGACTGTGAGTCGATTTTGAGGGGAAATCGATGCGGTCGATTTTGAGAGAGGCGATGGAGCAATCTTCGGTGGATTTGGGAGGAGGCGATGGAGGAGGCTGGACCGCTGGAGGCGTTGAAGACGTTGGGGAGACTGAAAAAAAAAAGTGATAGGTTTTCCACTTATTCGGTCAGCGAAAAAAAAGTGTTAAGTGGGTCTGAATTAGTGGAAAAAACAAACACACTTAATTGGTCTACATCTGACCGAAAAAGTGATAAGGGGCATTTAAGTGCTTATTTCCAAAAAAACAAACAACGCCTTAGGGTTTTGCAAAAATGAAGCAAACGGAGAGAGGGAAATACAGAGACATAAGGCAAATTGTTGGTGGGGGTCTGTGAGCAAATATTTTCAGGACTAAAATACAGAGGGAAGTGTGATTAGTTCTTGGGAGCTTGAAGCGTCGTCTCCAGGCATGATATTGGGAACCCAAAAGGTGTCTGACATTTTTAAATTCTCAGCATAGCATTATCAAGTTGTACATGTTGCTTGTTAACTTGTAATTAAGAGGGAGTTGTGGATCATATGTATTAATGGTGTTGTACTTTAGCTTAAAGAACTTGTAAAGTTGAAAATTAAGCAATTGTGCTTTAATTAATTGTACCATAAGCTTAAAAAGTTGTTTTTAAGAGAGAGGGTGCTAAATGTATTATAAAGTAGTATAGATATAAGATATGGTGTAAACTTTTATATTTTGTTTTATTTATTACTTATCCAGTTGATCTATTGTTTTGATACAAGTGTAATTGGACCTCCAAAAAGATTGGAACGACCCCGGACTTACATGTGTAGAATTGTAAGTTGGATATGATGTGTATCCGCCATATTATGGTATATTTTCTTGAATGTACAGATTAAAGGGTTCTATTGCCCTTTTAACAATCTGTGCATTGTTTCTCTACACATAGATTAATCCATCCTTATTTACATGACTTATTCATTTTTGTGTCCTTCCAGGTTGTAGTGATTCCAAACTGTAGCATTCTTGCAGCAGCTGGCCAGAAAATGGTGAGGACTCCAGATGTTAGTCCTTTTAATGCTCTTGCATAGGTAAGTTTTCTACACCTTTTTGCTAGAGTTGCCAAATGGTGCCTGTAATTAAATGCACATGTCTACTTAAATGATAGCGAGGGTAGAAGGCTCTTGATAGGAACCACGAACATTTTAGAAACCTTGTGAACCAATCTCAACCGACGACTCTAATTAAATAAACATTTCAAGTAAAATAGGAATAAAAAGGGCATATAGGTCAATTGCATTTTCTCTCTTTTTAGGTTAATCCTTGAACTACTCAGGTCTGGAAAATTTGAACAACAATGGACCATACCTTAATCAGATATTGGAAAATTTAAAGAACACCAATGGACTCGAATCTGGAGAAAAGAAATACTAGATCTACCACAAATCATCACAAAATGAATAGAGCAAAGTTAAAACAGAACCTTTAGCCGCTGAAACATACGAGCCAAGAACAACAAAAAACTAACCAGATTAGCAAAAACGAAAACTAAAGAGATTAGCGAAAAAAACGAGCCAAGAAAGAACAAGATACTAGGTGACTCGAGATTTAGGGATTAAACTCCGAGACATCAATCTAGAACACAATGATTAGAGATTGAAACCTTAACCTTATGAACGAGATCAAACAACAAAAAACACATCGCAGAGCCAAAGATTTTATACCATGCCAAGATTTCCAATGTTGAATGATAGAATCAAACCAGAAATAAACCTAGTTTATAATGAACTATATTACAAACTCGAAGTATTTACAACGTTATAACACTAAAGTACAACGAAATAAGATTGAGAAAGCTAAATCATACTCTTAACCGGAATTGTAAACAAAAAACCTTAAGAAGATCCCATTGTAAACGTGTATGAGCCGTGGTTTTTTGAAGTATATAATATTTAGATATTGCAAAACTCTCACACACATTTCTCACCTTTGTGAATCTTCAATCCTTGACCTTGTAAGGATGTTAAGATCTACTTGTAACCCGTATACTGCTAGGCCATTGATCCTTAGGTTTGGTAGGGAGAGCTGTATCAAGAGAGAGGGAGTTGTGTGATTTTTTCTTATTAATTAAGAAATACAAAAAAGTCAATCTCTTTATATTTTTCTATTTCTATCTTGCATTTAGCCATTTGTTTTAAAGTAACTTGGCAAATGTTATAAGAGAAATTACTTATCTAGCTATCAAATGTGTGATTGTAAAGTTGTTGTATGAGTTTTGAGTTCGAATGTCGCTCGAACTCTCATAACCAACTTCTGTGTAGAAACCAGGATGCTTCGGTTCTGGTAATTGACCCTCACTACTCAACATCAGAACCACCGTAGACATGTTTGGTCTATCTTCTGGGTTGTTTTGAACGCATAGTAAGCCTACTTGGATTGATCGCAACATGTTGGAGGTGTCATCTGACTCGATCAAAGATGAATCAACCAATTCCAAAGCCCTTCCTTCATTATATAGTCTCCATGCCTAAAAACGATTAGCAAAGATATGTCAAAACTAAAACGCAACTTATTGAACACACTATAAATTCAACGACTCATCTTACATGTCCAAGAAGGTTGTGTCTGTTTTGGATCCCACTCACGATCTCTAATATAAGAACACCGAAGCTGAATACGTCTGATTTTACTGAGAAAATCCCATTCCCTGCATACTCCGGGGACATATATCCACTGCACAAAAGTGTCGATTGTGTTAACAAACTAGACTTCTTTTACCATATTAGTTCCTGTTAAATGATGTGAAAAAAATGAACATATGATTGTACATGTTATTTGTTATAAAAGAAAATCGAGTAAAAGTTGAAACTTAGTAGAAAAATATTCGTATTTATATTGAATTCTTACTATGTTCCAACCACTCGATTAGTGTTTGTTGTGGTCTCGTTTCCTCCGAAACTTCTTGCAAGGCCAAAATCTGATATCTTAGGGTTCATATCATGATCAAGCAAAATGTTAGCGGCTTTGAGATCTCTATGGATGATTCGAAGTCGAGAATCTTGATGAAGATAAAGTAGACCCCGTGCGATCCCATTGATTATATGACACCGTTGTAACAAGTCGAGTGTTTTACTTTTGTTTTTATCTGCAAAAAACAATCAATTCATGAGTAAACTGCGATGAATGATGGAGATGAATTTTCGTTTTATAATTGTAGGAGATTAAACTTACTAAATAGAAATAAGTCGAGGCCTTTGTTAGGCAAGTACTCGTAGACCAACATCTTTTCTTGACCTTCAAAACAATATCCAAGAATCTTGACTAGATTTCGATGTTGAAGCCTGGAAATGAAGATAACTTCGTTCTTGAATTCCTCAACTCCTTGTGAGGAACTCTCAGACAGCCGCTTCACTGCAACCTCTTGCCCGTCCTTGAGAATTCCCTTCACATGTTGGAAATTTGAGTGTAAGGTTGGAATTTTTCCATCCCACATTGGTAGAAATACAAAAGAAGCTCAAGTTTATAAGTCTATTGTCTCAAGTGAGTCTTGAGTAAAATGGTGGGCTTATGGTGGGGGTATCAAAGAAGTGCAACGCACGCGCGTGAGTGAGAGCGCGGGCGCGGTTCTCGCGAAGAGTTACACTGTAAAATCAGTTGGAGACTTAAATTAAACATCCTCCTCCCTTTGTTAACACACCAGAAATTGATCTGCTCTCTCTCTATCTCTCTATCTATGCTTACCCTTGCATTAAAACAGTTAAACACTATCGCTGTTAGTGTTTGATTAATACTGCATCAAATCCTGGGGTTAAACGATAGTAGACTCACAACTTTCTAGAGTGTCGTCAAAACCTTCAAGGACAGGAAACAGTTTCGTGCAAGTCTGCTCATTTGAATTCATCGTCTACTTCCAGGTTGGTTTTACATTTACTGTTGTGTAATTTAGATTCGTTCACTGAGTGAACATTCTGTCTTCTACTCCTTTCTTAAAACGATTCTATCGCGAAGGATAGAATCTGTTGGACCTAATGTAACTAATAAATAACTTTGTTTAACGATCTCCATTAATAAAGAGCTCGTCTTTATTAATAAAGTTGTAATCTTTATTAATAAAATCGTGATCTTTATTAATAAAAGAGCATTCTTGAATTCCGAGTTATTTTGCTATTAATATATTTTTTACAACAGTTAATGTACCTTGTAAACGGGTCCAAAACCACCTTGGCCGAGTTTGTTATTGATTGAGAAGTTGTTGGTTGCCACGACCAACGTCGACAAACTGAACAATGGCAGGTCTAGAACATCTTTATCAGCAATTGTACCATGCTTCTCTACAAAAACAAGAGCTACAGTTGGACCCAAGAATTATTGTATAGTCTCACATCAGGTAGACCATGGACCATCAAACTTGTATATATGTCGGAATTTTCCCTCTCTGTATAAGTGCTCTTTTAGAGACGGATAATAGTAGTTCCAAATATCCTAACATGATATCAGTACCCGGATCTACCACATCTATGTATCAGATCCAAGATCTATGATACCTAGGAACTCGATAATTTTCTTTGTGCGCCTCTATTCTAGGGGGCACCCTCTGACCTCAGTTTGAGAGGGCATGTTGGAGTCCTACAATAGCTATAGAGAGACCATCAAATGTGTGTGTACATATATGTATATATATATATAGAGAGAGAGAGAGAAATGATCATGTGAGAAGTTACACATTTTGCGAGAAGACGAGAAGTCTCAATATCATATATGATTACACGTCCTTTGGGTGTGTTCAATCATATATGATCAAGTGCCTGTATATTGTCAATGTAACGTGTGTTTAATCATATATGATATCACAGTTCTCGCTTTCTCGCAAAATGTTTAGCTTCTCGTTTAAACCTGACCCTATGTGTGTATATATATATAGGGTTGGGTTCCGGTGAGAAGTTGAGTTAATGGTGACGGGTGAGAAGCGTGAGAAGTGGTTATCGATCGTTTGATGAGGAATGAACACACAGTAGGATGAGATGCACCAGCTCAATTCCCTTCTAAGCCGCAATTCATGGGAGGGCTTGAGATTAAAAGAGATCAACGGTTCAGATCCACTTCTCACGCTTCTCATTATTACTTCAACTTCTCACACGATCCTTTGCCTATATATATATATATAGGGTTGAGTTCCGGTAAGAAGTTGAAGTAAACGTGAGAAGTGGTTATCAACTGTTAGATGAGAAATGAATGCACATTACGATGAGATGCACCGGATCAATTCTCTTTTAAGCCATAATTCATGGGAGGACATGAGATTAAAAGTGATCGATCCACTTCTCATCCTTCTCACATTAACCACAACGGATGTGTGAGAAAGAATTCAAAGAGACTACCTTGTTGCTTCAACTTCCTTTTTCTGATGAATAAAAACCACAGGCCAAGTAGAATGAGTAAACCTACAATCACAGGGATGATGATGATAACCAACTTTCTCTGGCTTCTGGAAGCCCTTTCATCTTTCTCTGTAATTAATTAAAGAATAATGGATTGCACAATTAGCATGATCTATTCTTGTTTAGGGTATATATAGGAAGAGAAGAAGTTTCAAACGAAAACAAGGTCAAAATAAGAAAACACCATAACAGTCAAATCATATGTGATTTTGCACTGAAATCAACATGGAATCACATGTGATTGTGCACATAATTGTAGTGTAAAACCACATGTAATTTGACATTTGTTTTCTTATTTAATTACTGTTCTCGTTTGAACCCCTTCACCATTACCTAATTCCGAAGCAGCCATTCGTATATATATGTCTTGTCCATCTCTCGGAATCACTCTCATATCGATCAATTCTTCATACCATAACAAACACCCGGTACCATATTTGATGTCCAAAGTCGCGTAAGCCGTACAGTTACACTCGTTTCTACACTTGGTGTTGCATTGCTCGATGGTCATGTTAGTATCGTACCATGACCGCCTCGTGTCTGGTAATTTCATGAATCGATACTTTCGAAACCCTTCCTTAACTCCACAATCCAACGCTACTTCCCTTTGACAACCGCTCGTCCAATCGGAAATATCCCATTGAGCTCGACTTTTAGGTGCGAACCCTTCCATACACCCACAAGTCGTCGACTGTGTGCTGTCACAAGTTCCGTAAACGC
Source organism: Arctium minus (assembly GCA_954870635.1). Taxonomy (NCBI): domain Eukaryota; kingdom Viridiplantae; phylum Streptophyta; class Magnoliopsida; order Asterales; family Asteraceae; genus Arctium; species Arctium minus. The sequence continues at coordinate 5,086,909 of OX941080.1, read as the reverse complement.
CACACAACGCATATCGTTCACAGGTATCTGCGTTGAATGGCGAAAATAGAAACCATCCTTGCGTTCGGTTCACCCAAGTGAACCGACCCGTAATGCCTGATGGTGTTACAGTCAATCTATTAAGAACCGAGCCGTTAGTATAATCGAATTTGATGTAAATCTCTCTTTCGTTTGAAACGTATTCGAGCTTATAAATCGAAGAGGGAATCACCCCCGGTCGGGCAGTAAACGCGTGACCATTCCATGATCCAAGTCTGTATTGGATCAAATCTCCATTGTTTTGATATAATTGCGGGAGTCCGTCGAGATTCATATACCCGATGAACGGGCCTCGAGAAGGATCATCGTCGCTCTTCCACGATGTAATGTTCGTCACGATACCCCTTTTGAAATTCCATCCGAACTTCATTCCTGGTAGTATGGTATCTCCCGGATGATCAAAGCTTTGCCAGATGTAATTCTCCCGACGTTCGTTGTCGTCGTCATTGTCGATGACCACAAGATTTCCGGTATCTAGCAATCGGGCCACCAGGTTTGGAGCGTTTCCCTTTGTGTTTGTATACCAAACGATTGTGTCCGTGGTGGAGTCACGGAGCGCCAAGACTCCGTCGGGACGGAGAGTTAGCTCACCGGTCTTGTTTCTGATCGGGGTTTCTCTATTGGCAACCCACGCGACTGTTCCTGTTGCTAGCCGTTTGTACCGTATGCCTAAATATCGATTTTCTGAGGCGTTTCTGAGGCTGAAAAACCCGAGCTCGAAGGATTGTTGAGGTGAAACAATGGTTTGGCCATCTCTAATGGTTTGATTCATGAATATGATGTCTACTGCCATGGTAGTGATCATGAATAATGTATGAAAAGAGAAAGTGAAGCAAAGTAGGAAGATGGAAAATGGCTCCATTGTTGATCCAAAAGAGTCAATGAGTTATTGACAATATATATAATAAGTGAACCCATGTTGCATCTTATGTTGTTTATTATGATATGATCAAAGACTGCCTCAAACATATATATATCTATATATACATATAGAGAGAGGGGGTACGTTATTATATATATAGAGGGAGGTTAATATATATATATATATATATATATATATACAAACGTCATTCCTGTTTGAAGAGGAAATGTTTTTGGATATAGTTTAACTAAAATCCTTACTAATTGATGACTAAAGGTTATTCACAAATACATTAAAGAAAGAGAGCATTGGTTTGGTCAAGGTTATCGGTTATTGATTTTCTTCCTTCTAGAAATTTCAATATCCTTGTACCAATTTTATAATTAATAATTGTTAGAAAAGTTAATAGCTAGGGAATTGGTGATCAAATTCGGTACACAACAATTGTGGCCATTGAGGTTTAATAAGAGGCTGATGTCTTACCATCATAATTTGTCAAGGGATTAGTCTAGACATAACCTAAGACACCCTTCAAAAAAAAAAAAAAAAAAAGTCCTAAGTTACATGAAATATTTAGGTTTCCATATTTACATGACGTCAATGATCTCTATCTTAATTTACAAGATATGTATCTAGAATATTCTCTATAACATAGTGTACGAGGTCATATCAATTTTGTCACACTCGTAGAAACCATCGACTCTACATTTTACCGGTTACCCAAATATGGGCTCTCAGGTTTCAAAAATAACACTTTACCTAGGCTCCATAAGTGTAACTGTGACACTGTTGTTTGAGTTTTGTGTTTGCATGCTAGATGAATTCTCGGGCCCAAATCTATCATCTTCTTTATAAAAACCAGGTTGTTTCGGTTCTGGCAACCGACTCTCATCACCGCTCAACATCATTACCACGGTAGACATGTTGGGTCTATACCCCGGGTCGTGTTGAACGCATAATAAAGCCACACGGATGGAAAGCAACACTTCAAATGTTTGGCCTCTTTCGATCAAAGATGCATCGGCTAGCTCCAAAGCCTTCCCGTCTCTATGAAGTCTCCATGCCTGATTAAATATCGATTAGTTAAGACATATTACAATAAAAAATAGTTTGATTTGACATTTGAAAGTCGAATAATTTGTTATCTTACATGTCCAAGAAGATTGTGGTTATGATCTTCATGAGAGAATCCCCTATTTTTCTTCCCACTAGTAATCTCCAATACTAGAACACCAAAACTGAATACATCTGATTTAACTGAGAAAATCCCGTCTCCAGCATACTCCGGTGACATGTATCCACTGTATCAATTATAAGTCACATCAACAAAATAGACATTTATGGTTTTTAAGAAATTTTGATAATTAGTGATATACGAAACGAATAAAACCCTAAACATCAAAAATGTAAATATTGAATTCTTACTATGTTCCCACCACTCTTTTGGTATTTGTTTCGGTTTCATTTCCTCTAAAGCTTCTTGCAAGGCCAAAGTCCGATATCTTTGGGTTCATGTCATGATCAAGCAAAATGTTGGCAGCTTTGAGATCTCTATGAATGATTCGTAGCCGAGAATCTTGATGAAGATAAAGTAGACCTCGAGCGATCCCATTGATTATATGGAATCGTTGTGACCAACCGAGTGTTTTGCTTAGGGTTTCATCTATAAAAAAAGGCTAGCTTCGTTATTTTTCGTCTCAAATCACTACAACAAAATTAGGTTTATAGAATGTCAAAATTAATTGTGTAAGTATCCCAATAGACTGTATTATAGAATATAAGTTCATAGGATTAAACGTTAAAGTGTCCTATCTAAACTAGGTTTATAGGACGCTTTTGGGCGTCTTAACAAGTTTTTAGAACATTTTTAAAATGAAGTATCGCATTAGCTATTTTATAGGACACTTCATAGAAGTGTCCTATAAACACCTTTTTTTATAGAACACTAGTTTTTATAAGATACAATTTCAAATAGTGTCCTATAGAATAGCTAATATGTGCTTTATTTAAAAACTGTCTTTAAAAACTTATTATGACGCTCAAAAGCGTCCTATAAACCTATTGCAACATCTTTAGATATGACACTTTAACGTTTGGTCCTATAAACATATATCGTATAAAACGGTCTATTGGAACACTTACATAATTTTGGCGTCCTATAAACCCAATTATGTTGCAGTAAATGATTGAACTAAACCTAACAATATGTATGGTTTGAGGTTAAACTTACCAAAAAGAAACAAGTCGAGGCCTTTATTAGGCATGTACTCGTAAATTAACATCCGTTCTTTCCCTTCAACGCAACATCCTAGAATCTTGACAAGATTCCGATGTTGAAGATTGGAAATAAACATAACTTCGTTCTTAAACTCTTCAACTCCTTGCGAAGAATTAGTAGACAGTCGTTTCACTGCAATTTCTTGTCCGTCATCTAGAAATCCCTTCATTTTCAATTGTTGATGTTTTTAGGCATTTATAATCAAAGTAGTATGAATTAATGGTGAAACTAAAACTCAAGATTGAATAATACTTTGTAAACTGGTCCGAAACCTCCCTCGCCAAGCTTGTTATTCACTGAGAAGTTGTCGGTTGCAACTAGCAACGCAGATAACTTGAACAATGGTACGTTGATAACGTCTTTTGGTTCAATTGGATCCTCAGTTACTGCAAATACAAAAGCTAAGATTCGATCAAAACTATGATATATGCCTGTCTAGATTGGTTGTGTCACTACAACAAAGTCGGTTTTATAGTGGCAGATCCATAAATGTTGAAGAAGGGGTCAGGATTTAAATAAGATAATATAAAATATAAGAAATAAGCTTTATTGTGGTAATGTAGGGTCAAGCCTTTTTTTTGGTCAAAAGAAGTGTATATAAATAAAAACAAAATTTAATATTAAAAAACAAAAATTTGAAACTTTATTGGTGTCAAGTGACCCTCCATAATAATGAGCAGACTCTTTTAAGACAATTTATAATAACAAAATCTATGTAGAAGCAAAAAGTTTTTTTTTTTTTTTTTTAGTTTTAACAAGTTTTTTTATAATACGCTTAAAATAAAGTGTCATAGTTTATGCTTGACACTTTGTTTCAAAACGTTAATATAAAAAAATTAATATGATACTTTGTTTCAAAAGTTCTTAAAAACTTGTTAAGACATTTAAATCCGTCTTATAAACTTATTCTACTTTACATAGCACACACAATTGTTTGGTCATATAATCTTGAGTTCTATAAACCAGTCTATTAGGACACTTAGGGGTCGTTTACCCAACACTTACCGGCAAGAGTCACCATCCTTACTTACGTTATCAGGTAACATTTTTGGCAATCAAAATAGATTGTTGGTAAAAATCTTTTACCTGTAACCACGTAACAGGTAAGAGTGTTGTCCCTGCACACTTTACCTGGTAAGTTCTCGGTTCTTACTATGCCTTTTACCGGGTAAGATTCTCGATTTTTGTCATGCTTACCCAATTGACGTTTGGTAAACCACCCTTGGACATATTTGACCTCTAAAACCAAATTTTATTGTAGTGTGTTTAAGACCAAAATATTACATTACAAAATAGTTACCTTGTGCATTGGGCTTCTGCTTCATCTTCTTCCTTATGATCAACAAACATACTCCCAGTAGAATCACCAATCCCAGTGTTACAGGGATTGCAATGACCAACACTTGTTTCTTCTTTCTGGAAACCTTCATATCTTTTGCTGCATGTGAAGACAACAACTGTTATTAATTAGAAATTCTCTTTCTTCATGCCAACAATCTCCTTAAATTTAATTGCTTACAACAACAAGATCATATACATATACATATAGAGAGAGGTTCAAATGAAAAATGCTAAAATGTATGTATGAGAAATAGAGAAGTGATCATAGCCATTCATCTAGTCAACATTTGCCGCTGTGAAGCACCAGATAATTTCTCGCATAGTTTGCAGAAGATAGAGGGATAATTTCTTAATTTGTCGGATGGCAAACAATTTCATATGTGAATTCGTGTGATTCACATATGAACTATATATATTCATATGTGAACCTGTTAATTAGCTCACATACGAACTATTTAACTTATTCATATATGAACCTACGTGAATCAGTTAATTAGTTTATATGAGAATCCGTCAAGTAGTTCATATGTGAATCTGTTAATTAGCTCATATGATTCACATATGAACCTATAATTAATTAGTCCATATGTGAATTAATCACAAAGATTCATATGTGAAACAGTTAAAAAAGAATTCATATGTGAATTACACGGACATATAGTTCATATGTAAATCACACAGGTTCACATATGAACCCATTTGCCGCATATTTGTAAAAGTTACGAAATTGTCCCTCTATTTTTGGAATAGCCGCAATTTTGTCAAAGTCGTAACTTTTGACCAGTCAAATCCGATATTGACCGTATGAAGGACTAAGATTACTTCTCTATTTCTCATACATTTAGCATTTCTCATTTGAACCTATGGCTATACATATATACACATATATATCTATACATATATACACATAGGGGTAGGATATTTTGCAACCCTTGAAAATGTTGCAACCCTTGCAACCCACATCTTAACCGTCGGATTCATGATCGACGGTGACAACAGATATGGGGCCCAATATTTTTAATTAAAAAAAATAAAAATAAAAATAAAATAACCATCGATCATGAATCCGACGGTTAAGATGTGGGTTGCAAGGGTTGCAACCTTTTCAAGAGTTGCAAAATATCCTTCCACTATACACATATATATATATCTATATATATAGAGAGAGAGGGGTTAAACATTTTGTGAGAAGCGAGAAGTTTCAATACATATATGACCACACATCCTTTGGGTGTGTTCAATCATATATAATTAATTTTTTCTATCATATATGATATCACACTTCTCGCCTTCTTGCAAAATGTTTAGTTTCTCGTTTGAACCAGCACAGTTACCTAATTCTGCAGCAGCTATCTTGATGTATATATCTTGTCCAGTATTTGGAAATATCCTCATATCAATCAATTCATCATACCACAACAAACAACCAGTTCCATACTTAATATCCAATTGAGTATAAGCAGTACAATTACACTCATCTCTACACTTCACCCTACATTGCTCGATCCCCATACTCGTATCGTACCATGATCCTCGAGTATCCGGCAACTTCATCGACGAATACCTCCGAAACCCGACCCCAATCGAGCAATTCAAAGCTATTTCCCTTCGACACCCATCGCTCCAATCCGATACATCCCATCGATCAACCCTTTTCGGCGTAAAACCTCTCAAACATTCACACGATTGCGACTGCTGAATATCGCAGCGCCCGTAAACCCCACATAACGCGTACCGAGCGCAGTTATCACCGGCCGGTGTCAAATAAAGAAACCAACCATGTGTTCTATCAATCCAATTAAACCAACCAAGATCACCAGATGGACTTATAGTTGTCCTAGTAAGAACAGATGTGTTAATCAAATTAAAAACTGAGTAAGTACTTGTTTCATTTGAAACATATTCATATGTGAATATGGGATTATTTGTCCTTAAAGTTGGCATCCCAGTATACCCAATACCATTCCATATTCCAAGCCTATGTTGTATAACATCACCATTTTTTATAAATATTTGTGGGAACCCATTAAAATCCATATACACCATAAAAGTACCTTTTGAAGGATCATCAACACTTTTCCATGATGTAACATTTGTGACCAAAATACCCTTTTCATGCAAACTCCTTCCAAATTTCATTCCGGGTAAAAGCGTGTCTCCGGGATGATCAAAGCTCTGCCAGATGTAATTTTCCGGTGAATCGTCGTCATTGACAACGATGAGATTCCCGCTATCGGACAGCCGCGCAACCGGGTTTCCGGCGGCGGCGGTTCCCGGCGAAGCGGTTGACCACACGATTGTGTTGGTGGCGGAGTCGCGGAGGACCAAAACGCCGTCGGGATCGAGAGAGAGCTCGCCGGAGTTGTTTGGTATCGGAAAATCACGGTTCGCAACCCATGCGACGGTGCGGGTGGCTTGTTTTTTGTACCAGATGGCTAAGTATCGGTTTCGGGAGGTGTTTGAAGGGGTGAAGAAACCGAGTTCGAAGGATTGTTGAGGTGAAACAATGGTTTGGCCATCTTTAATGGTTTGATTGATGAATATGGTGTTTGTTGCTTTAATGGAGGTTAAGAAAGAAAAAGTGAAGAAGATGAAGATTGTTGTTGTCTTCATTTTTTATGGGTTTTTTTTGAAGTTGTTATTATTTGAATTGGGTTATAATTGTAATGATTTTTGGAGGTGTTTTAATTAAATATCAGAACTCTTTCAAGTCAAGTGGGGGCGTTCTATTATTGTGGCTGCTTCAAATTTATAAGAAAATAAAATAAGTGGTTGATTTGGGAGACGAGATTCATATGTGAATTTGAATATTAATTTGTTGAATTGAATTGGAGATTTGATAAGATTGGAGATGGTATTAATTAAGTTGTGAGCCAACTGTACATAATGTGTAAGAGCATCTCTAACATTTCTTTAAAATGGAGAACTCCAAAATCTCTAGTAAAAATTGCATTCCACTCCAACAGATTCTCCGTTTTGGAGATGAAATCATTACTTATATTATTAAAATATTGTATATATCTAATAAAATATTATTTCTCTTTCCTACACATTTTAATTCAAAATTTCTTATTGGTGGAATATAATAAAAAACAATTTCTCTCATGGTAATCATTTTTGGAGAGTTCTCCAAATTTGGAGAAAATTACACTATCTCTCTTACTTTCTCCATTTCAGAAAAGATTTGGATAATCTGTGAGCAAAAAAATGTACAAAATCCACATTTTCTCCATTTTGGAGAAGCTGTTGGAGATGCTCTTGTTAAAATAGAAAATTTTGGTTTTTTCTTTGTTATTCCTCTCAAACAGTTTTGCTATATGGTTTGCTAAAATAAAGAAAAATCAAAAAATTTCTAAATTGGAGAGAGAAAATATTATTTTATTCAATCCAACCAATAAGATTCAATTTTTAACATTTTATTTTAAGTTTTTTTTTTAAAAAGTGTATTGGAATGATAAATTATGGAATATTATAATAATATAAATAATGATTGATTCTCTAAAATAGAAAAGTTGTTGGAGTTAGAAGAAAATGTTTTTAGAGATTTTGATTTTCCATTCTCTATTTTAGAAAAAATTTAGCAATGTTGTTGGAGATGGTATAATGTAATGAATACGTAATTAATGAGATAGCCTTTCATTAATGCTGGGCTTATATTTAATACTAAAGTAAATTAAGAATTTGGTCTTGAGGTTTGTCAAATTTTTATGTAATTGGTCTTGTATTTTAATTTATTACTAAAAGAACCTTTCATTTATGCAATTTGTTTTGGATTTGGTTTCTTGTGCAAACGGCCATCCATTGTCACCATTTGAAGTACGAAGGCAATGACGCATTGTGGCATTTTCTCCATTTTCTACCATTTTGGCATTTTTTATTGTTTTTTATATTATTTATTGAATGTTCATCTTCATCTTCGGAATCAAAAACAACAATGAACAATAATCAAATAACATCTTTTTATTATAAGTTTCATCTTATCATAAAAATAAAAAAAATAAAGAAAACCTCTAAACCAAAAACCATAAAAATTTAAATCTAAGTCAAAACCCAAAATCAAAAATAAAAACCTTAATCTAAGTAACCGACAAACCCTTAAATCCTTTTCGGTTTTTGTTCTCCATACACATTATACAAACAAACTAAAGAACAAATTATATTCATTATCATCAACATCATTGTCTATACAACTCATATTTTTAAATCAAACACTCTAACTTAAAATCAGGAACAATCGAAAACCCTAACTTAAAAACTGAAATTTGCATCGAAAGTAAATCTACTATCTGAAAACCCTAACTTAAATCTACTTATCTGAAATCTACTTCGAAAAACCTAACTCTTGTAGAATCGAACACAAAGGTGCTACTTAACCCCAGTACATGTTGCTCTTCACAATACTAATGCGGAAGACTTCACTAATTTAATCATCTCTTCGGCACACCACTAGCGCTCATCTCCTCATAGAGTCACTACAACTCTTCGCCAACGAAGCATGTAGCACATGCCGACAAATAAAAAGGTTAGACTAACGCCTAGTGAGTTCAAGAGTTTTACATGAGTAAATATCTTTAAAATGATGAACTTTGCTTAAAGTCATGACCTTTCAATTGATGTACTTGAAAGCGTAGAAAACAACTCTTATCCAATGTTATGCACTTTCAAAGATGGACACCTCATTTCAAACATGTTTTATAAATTGATGCAACGTAAACTAACTCGAAACATGAATATGAAATGACTCCCATTTAAGAAATGCGGATAAAACGTTATATCCCAAAACACCCAAACACGGGTGGGGCAAAATACTCGACCCATGATTCATCATCAAAACCACTTACACCGTACGCCCGAAAACATGGACATTAGGTCCAATACTCACGCGACCTTAAACGAAAGAAATCTGACCACCAACACAAGGGATTGACATAATTCATTCAAACCTTAATATACGAGGAGAGAGGTCCAATATTAAAGTCTTCATGCATTGTCGACCATATAGAGCAAATGACAATAAAGTAAAACATCTTTATATTTAAAATACTGATAGCCGACAACGGGGGAGACCCGTATATGTTGAGAGTGGAGGAAACACAAAAATATACCACCCATGCAACGTTAATCGCATGACACCTCACGACATCACAGCCAGGTGTCCCTACGACTTCTTTACAAGCCCACCCCAAGTAAAGTTGACCTTAATGAACATCCCGAAGGACTCCACCCCAAGGCCCGACACACTTAAAGACTACCTCTCAGGCATTACTTCAAGCGGCGGAGATCCTAGCGCCTACTTTGCCTGTAGCGCTACCAGACTCAACCCCTCCCAATGCTTACTTGTAAAGTTTCCGGTCATAAATCATGGGTACCGAAGGTCAACCCCGCAATACCCAATCGACCATTCAAAACAGACTGACTTACGTGCCTATGGATCCAACGCAACAAAGTCTAACATTACATGCCTAACCCAAAATGACCAACGCACTCGAACATGTAACCTACACCAAAATGCAACAAGACATATTAGTACGTACGTCATGATGGGGCTACATGATCGATTCAAAACCGGACAAGTGTCCTCAAGACTCTTTAAGTCGACACCGAGCCAAAATGTTCAAAACTCCTTTTGTGACCAACGATTAACGACTTCCCAAAAATTAACGCGGTTGACTCACTTCATGCAGACACACTCCCAAAATACGTATGCAGACTCCAATGCAGTTTAAATTGGGACTAATTACTTTCCAATTGATTTTATGCCATTTACTTCTTCAATACGACCCATAACCTGAAATTATGCATTTCTCCAAAACAAACACTAAAATGCATTTTTAACCAAATAATCTCATTTGTGCAATAAATCGCCAAACACACCCATTTAAGACTCATTTATCAAAATGCCCAAAAATCCCCAATATGGGTATTTTACAAGGTTTATAAAACCAAACTTCTCAAATAACAAAAACCCATCAAGTAACTCCACAAATGATAATTTCAGGTTAAACACATAAATACTTTAAAATAAACATTTTGGTATGTACAACGTTTTCACAAATCAACTTGAACTCACCTTGCTAGATTTAGGCTAAATCTAGGTTTTACCCCCAAAACTTGAATCTCCTTTGATGAAGACTTGAAATCTCCAAGAAATATCCCTAGATCTTAGATCCAACACATCTACAAGGTCACCTTCACCACACAAGTCAACAAAATCACACCCAAGATGAAGGATGAAAGGAAAAAGGGTGAAACCATTAAACCCTAGCTTAAAATTGAGAGAGATAAAGAGCTTACCACCATAAAATACCCTTGAATCTTCCAAAATACTTCAAATATATTTCTATATCTTTGAAGATATCTCAAAAAAGAAACCATGGCAACTTGAATCATCAAAATCGGAGTTGTGAGGCAAAAGTTATGAGGAAATGAAGTTCTAGGGCTGAAAATCGGGTTTTATGCTCGACCAGGGGATTTCGTGGGTTATGTCGTGACCATAAGTCGTGGCATAAGTCGCCCGCTTCCCTAAGTCGCGGCATAGTTGCGTCATAAGTTGCGTAGTGCACTGTTCGCCCGGTTTTCTTCTCATTCACTGTTTTGGCCGTAACTTCTTCGTTATAGCTCCGTTTTTGCTCCGGAAAGAACTGTTGGACTCGTAATTGAATCATTTATCCATCAAGACTATAAAATCTAGGATTCAAGTCCAAAATCATATATCTTATTTTTCCCTTTAAAGCTACTGATTTCTGTATTAACTTGAAATAATGCTTTTCGAAATTCGGGGTGTTACAATCCTCCCAACGTTAAAAGAGATTTCGTCCTCGAAATCTAGCACCAACCAATCACCCAACATCGCCCTTGGCGAGATCAATTGATTCCCTATCCAAAAGGAATACCTTCACGAAACCTTACCTCATATACGAACCCGATTACGTCCCGGTTGAGGTTGTCGCTGCGTTTCTCCTAACGAGCCATCGCAACTCAACCTCCACTTTCCATATAACTCACCCAAGTCGGGACGAACGTTGAGTCTTGGCTTAATCACTTTCTTAACATTAAATCTTGGTTGCCTCCCAACCTTATGTTGCTCATACTGCCTCAAGAGTAACTCACGACCTTATTCAGTCCTTTCCACCAAGAATACCCCAACGCAACCTTTCCCCTTAGATACCTCTAAATACGACGCATCAAGGTATCCTCAATAATCGATTTGTACTTAAAGTCTACCTCGTCATTCTCACCAAATGTCTCCAATAAACATTACCACCAAAGAATTATCGTCCTTCAACGAAATTTTCTAACAACTAGTCTGGTCTGAACCGACACAACCTTAAATTCGTTCCTCAAAGCTGACACAGACACGATGTCTGCAAGGGCTCCCAAACTTCCATAGATCCCAGCATTGGTCTGATGTTTCCCCCAAAACTGTACCAACACTCTCTATAGATAGTCGCTTATCCCAAACTTCAAGGTTACACAACTCCCGCCATGCACTCCAGCATCGCTTGCCAATTCAGCGAAAGTCTTGACAATTATCGAAACACCAATGATTGATTCTTAATTATTCACATCTAATTTCCTTAAGGTTACCGCTTGTCCTGCAGACCCACCAGATCTACATAAGTACACTGAAGCACACCAACAGTTATTGTCCTCAAAATAGAGTGTCGACACCTATCCTCGGAATGACCATTTTGCAACGTGGGTATACCACCAAACATTTCGCTCCCGAGTTGCAACGTCGAAAATAAAGTTGACACCTACTCACGAAATTTAAACCCCATATCATACCGCTTTATTAGCCAACCATAATATCATCAATATTCATAGATACCCATTAAGGTGATACACCATAGACACATAGCATGTCGTTGTACCATTAACCCACAAATTCAAAACCCAAACACACATAAGCAACCACACATGGTTTTAACCCAAAGACTTATCGAAATGGGAAAATCATCACCTAATTAACTAGGAGAAGGCACAAGCCTAACGTCTCCATTACTTTTGTGTGAGCCAATCCAAGAAACCAAAATCCCAAAATTCGGACTAACCACAAGTCGTCTTATCCGACGCTTCAAATCCCCAAGGATGCTTCTAGACCTTATTAACAAGTCATTTCACAAGGAGGGGTTAAAGTTATGGTTCTAATGAGTTCAAGGGTTTTTCAAGCTACTATGCCAATCTAATATTTTATAAAACTTCCAAGTTCATAAGCTTTATAACAATTAACCATGCGAGTAAAATCCACTACCGTTTTACTCGGTAGGTGTACAAAGTGGACACAACTTCACACAGATAGGAAAATATTTCGAAATCATTTGATCACTACTCACGCTAATAACGATAATAATAAAATATGCGCAACAACCTTTTTAAATGTACCGCTATGGTCCGAATATGCATCACTTTATGTTATGTACTTAAAATAATTTCTCGCACTAAAGCGGCGTGCACCAAATGTTTGCATAAGCTCCGGAAGGAGAAATTTACGTAATCAAGTTCCAAAATTCCCCATTTGACCATAAAATGACGTGGAGTCAAAACTACTATACGGACCACATACACCAGTTTATTTCTCAATCTTAGTAAAACGAGAAGTGCATGCGATTTGGCCAAACATAAAATAATTTAAATAGACTTTGACTTTAGTCGAACGAATAAAACGCTCTTTGACCAACATAGTGACAATTATTTCATGCATGCGAGTAAAGCAATACAACAGATTTCGTGAAACAGTAATGATAAAACGAAAATCAAAGAATGCTCAAAGCCTCAGTTCAACACGAACCCATTCTAGGTTTTTCATAAGTTTACTCATACTAAAAGTTTAAATCAACTCACCCACTAGGTTGTACACAACGTGCTACATTTGCATAAAACTCAAAAATGAACTCACACGACATTGAAACTACCAAAATAACATATGGGGTGACATCCACCAACTAAATTCTTATGAAATAAATTTCCCAACAACCCATACAAAAACGCATGCAAAGAACTTAAACTGTGCATTTTGAGGTTCACCCAAGCGTCGTAAACGTCGTAAAACAATACCCCCTAAACTTAACAAAACTCACACGGAATATAATTCCCAAGAAACTCATACACTAAAATAGTGGAAGACAACTCTTCGTCCAAGGCCTTAACATATGTGAAGGAGATCCAATGTTAAGGTCATAGTCGTAGTTACTTGTCCAAGACTCTACGCAACGTCAAAATACGAACATCACAATAATTGAAAATAACGTTAAGTAGCAATGAGAATAAACAAAGTATCAACAAAGCTTGCAACCACGTGCAATAAAATAATTTCATGCTTGTTTAAGATCATGGTCTAAAAACTTGTGTGTGCTGAACATTTCAAAATTTCGTGATATGACCCACACGGTGATTTTTGGAAACATGAGAAATAATCGATGCAATTTATTTCAGAAATGAATTTCGTGCATGGATTTGATCGACACTCAACACCTCGAAACCACACTCCTCGATTTCTCCAGACCAAAGATCCTCAATTTCCCGGCACACTATTGTCATCCAGATACTCAATCATCTTAGGACAATAATTCAAGGGTTCCATAGGTTCACCTTACAATTCTCCTCGAATAATGTTGATTCCAAAATCCTATGGTTCTACTCCAACCAATCAATCTGACTCGAAACTGTCCACCTAATGCAATCACCATGCTTACTGTCACTCCAAATAGCGAATACTAAAATCATCAACTCCTTCTAATGGCTACTCACATAGAAACTGCTTCACTACCCCAACGGTTATCATACCAAGGCAGTTCAAGCATACACACGTAACTCGTATGTTCACCATAAAACTGGCCAGGTGCTATTATGAACGTAATGTACATGATCATCCTTGCCATTTTCGGCGTGATTCCCGTTCCTAGTGACTCCACTCACCTCGAATCATCAAATCTTAAAGTGCCTAATTGTGCAATCTCACATTTAATTACTTAAAATTGTGCTAGTTTGAGTCTAGGCATTCAAAATCAACACCTAATTCTCTCAAACTTAAGCTCTGATACCAACTTGTAACACCCTCAAATTTGATAAGAGCAACTAATTAAAAATCTCAATTTAATTACAAATATAGGACAACTTCCGCTTTGCATAACAAAGCTCAAAATACCTCGAATACAAAATTCTATAAATAACCTCAACAATACAAACTTCAGTATTAAACAACGACCTAACTGAAGTCGGGTGCTACTTAACCCCAGTACATGTTGCTCTTCACAATACTAATGCGGAAGACTTCACTAATTTAATCATCTCTTCGGCACACCACTAGCGCTCATCTCCTCATAGAGTCACTACAACTATTCACCAACGAAGCCTGTTGCACATGCCGACAAATAAAAAGGTTAGGCTAACGCCTAGTGAGTTCAAGAGTTTTACATAAGTAAATATCTTTAAAATGATGAACTTTGCTTAAAGTCTGACCTTTCAATTGATGTACTTGAAAGCGTAGAAAAACAACTCTTATCCAATGTTATGCACTTTCAAAGATGGACACCTCATTTCAAACATGTTTTATAAATTGATGCAACGTAAACTAACTCGAAACATGAATATGAAATGACTCCCATTTAAGAAATGCGGATAAAACGTTATATCCCAAAACACTCAAACACGGGTGGGGCAAAATACTCGACCCATGATTTATCATCAAAACCACTTACACCGTATGCCCGAAAACATGGACATTAGGTCCAATACTCACGCGACCTTAAACAAAAGAAAGCTGACCACCAACACAAGGGATTGACATAATTCATTCAAACCTTAATATACGAGGAGGGAGGTCCAATATTAAGGTCCTCATGCATTGTCGACCATATAGAGCAAATGACAAAAAAGTAAAACATCTTTATATAAAATACTGATAGCCGACAACGGGGGAGACCCGTATCTGTTGAGAGTGGAGGAAACACAAAAGTATACCACACATGCAACGTTAATCGCATGACACCTCACGGCATCACGGCCAGGTGTCCCTACGACTTCTTTACAAGCCCACCCCAAGTAAAGTTGACCTTAATGAACATCCCGAAGGACTCCACCCCAAGGCCCGACACACTTAAAGACTACCTCTCAGGCATTACTTCAAGCGGCGGAGGTCCTAGCACCTACTTTGCATGTAGCGCTACCAGACTCAACCCCTCCCAATACTTACTTGTAAAGTTTCCAGTCATAAAACATGGGTACCGAAGGTCAACCCCGCAATACCTAATCGACCATCCAAAACAGAATGACTTACGTGCCTATGAATCCAATGCAACACAATCTAACATTACATGCCTAACCCGAAATGACCAATATACTCGAACATGTAACCCACACCAAAATGCTACAAGGCATATTAGTACGTACGTCATGATGGGGCTACTTGAGCCATTCAAAACCGGACAAGTGTCCTCAAGACCCTTTAAGTCGACACCGAGCCAAAATGCTCAAAACTCCTTTTGTGACCAACGATTAACGACTTCCCAAAAATTAACGCGGTTGACTCAATTCATGCAGACACACTCCCAAAATACGTATGCCGACTCCAATGCAGTTTAAATTGGGACTAATTTCTTTCCAATTGATTTTATGCCATTTATTTCTTCAATACGACCCATAACCCGAAATTATGCATTTCTCCAAAACAAACACTAAGGGGGCGTTTGGTTCGCTGGATTCCGCCGGAATCTGGTGGAATTGGAATGGTCAATTCCATTGACCGGATTCCGTCGTGCTGTTTGGTTGCCAAGGGAATGGAATTGAATTCCATGAAATCCTTAGATTAAGGAATTGGTCATTCCATTTGAAAATGGATGGAACTGAATTCCATTCCATCATGGTTTTTCAAAAAGACAAAAATACCCTCCAAACCTTTTCTAACAAAATTAAAACCCATCAGATGTGGATTTGGTTTCCTCTCTCTCCTCTCTCTCCTCTCCTCTCTCTTATCTCTCTCTCTCTCTCTCCTCTCTCTCTCTCCTCTCCTCTCTCTCTCATGTCCTCTCTCTTTCCTGTCTTCTCTCTCTCCTCTCTCTCTCTCCTCTCCTCCCTCTCTCTCCTCTCTCTCTCCTCTCTCCTCTCCTCTTTCTCTCTCCTCTCTCTCTCCTCTTTCTCTCTCCTCTCTCTCTCTCCTCTCTCCTATCTCTCCTCTCTCTCTCCTCTCTCCTCTCCTCTCTCTCCTCCCTCTCTCTCTCTCTCTCCTCTCTCTCACCTCTCTCTCTCTCTCTCTCCTCTCTCTCTCCTCCCTCTCTCTCTCTCTCGGCATTTAAAAAAAATAAAAATAAAAATAAAAGAAAGGGTATTTTTGTCATTTTTCAAAATTCCATTCCAATTCCTTTGTAAACCAAACAGACATATTCCAATTCATTTGAGTGATTACATTCCATTCCTGCCAAGCAAACAGTTGATCAAACCTGAAAACATTCCATTCCAATTCTTTCCAGATTCCAATTCCATTGACAGATTCCATTCCATCAGAAATCATTCTGAGAACCAAACGCCCCCTAAAATGCCTTTTTAACCAAATAATCTCATTTGTGCAATAAATCGCCAAACACACCCATTTAAGACTCATTTATCAAAATGCCCAAAAATCCCCAATATGGGTATTTTACAAGGTTTATAAAACCAAACTTCTCAAATAACCAAAACCCATCAAATAACTCCACAAATGATAATTTCATGTTAAACACATAAATACTTTAAAATAAACATTTTAGCATGTACAACGTTTTCACAAATCAACTTGAATTCACCTTACTAGATTTAGGCTAAATCTAGGTTTTACCCCCAAAACTTGAATCTCCTTTGATGAAGACTTGAAATCTCCAAGAAATATCCCTAGATCTTATATCCAACACATCTACAAGGTCACTTTCACCACACAAGTCAACAAAATCACACCCAAGATGAAGGATGAAAGGAAAAAGGGTGAAACCATCAAACCCTAGCTTAAAATTGAGAGAGATAAGGAGCTTACCACCACAAAATACCCTTGAATCTTCTAAAATACTTCAAATCTCTTTCTATATCCTTGAAGAGCTCTCAAAAACGAAACCATGGCAACTTGAATCATCAAAATCGGAGTTGTGAGGCAAAAGTTATGAGGAAATGAAGTTCTAGGGCTGAAAATCGGGTTTTATGCTCGACCAGGGGATTTCGCGGGTTATGCCGCGACCATAAGATCGTGGCATAAGTCTCCCGCTTCCATAAGACTGTTCGCCCGGTTTTCTTCTCATTCACTGTTTTGGCCGTAACTTATTCGTTATAGCTCCGTTTTTGCTCCGGAAAGAATCGTTGGACTCGTAATTGAATCCTTTATCCATCAAGACTATAAAATCTAGGATTCAAGTCCAAAATCATATATCTTATTTTTCCCTTTAAAGCTACTGATTTCTGTATTAACTTGAAATGATGCTTTTCGAAATTCGGGGTGTTACAACATGCGATTTGGTTGAACGTAAAATAATTTTAAACCGACTTCAACATTTAAGTTACACACACAAGACATCCTTTGTTTCAAAATCATGGCTACCATATCGTGTATACCAATAGACCAATAAAATGCATTGCGCGACACAAAACAGTAAAACCCAACAACCCAAAAAAAATGTTCAAAGAAAAAGTTCAACACGAAATACATCCAAAAGCGCAACCATGCAATATGAAGACTCTCAGGACGCCTCTTGCGGTTGCGAAATGACGTGGGCAAAACCCGCATGGGACATGACGATCAATAAGGCTCATAAATTTACATCTACCATAATTAAAGTTTACACGTTTCAAAGTTCATCTACGTGACGCAAAATGTCGAGAAATAGAAATCCATAAAACCCAATAAAATTTCCATAAAACTCAATGAAACTCAACGACACTCAAAATCAAATAGTGCCAAAATTTTCGTTTACAATACTCAATTATCATAATACAAGGTTATAACCAAGTGGCATGTTTTCAAAAATTTCTCTTTTATCGCATCGGGATATAAAGTGACACTTTTCAATAAAACTCGCATGGAATGAAAATTCCCAATAAAACTCAATTACTAATATAATCAAGGTAACTCTTCGTCCAAAACCTTAACATACGTGGAGGAGATCAAATGTTAAAGTCATATATTACAGTTACTTGTTCAAGACTACAAATAACATTAAAAAAGGGATATTTCGATATCCGAAAATAGCATTGGGCAACAACGAGAATACAACAGGTTTCAACAAAGTTTGCAACAACACGCAACTACACAATTTTATGCAAGTTCAAAATCATGGTTTGAGAACTTGTGTGTGTGCTAAACATTTTTCCAAGATTTCGTAATATAATCCACATGGTGATTTGGAAACATGAGAAATAATCAATGCAATTTATTTTAGAAATAAATTTTTGTGCATGAATTTGGTCGGCACTCAACGTCTTAGAACCACGCTTCACAATTTCCTAGCCATTCTATTGTCATCCAGATGCCTATATATCTTAAAATAATAATCGAGGATTTTATCGGTTCACCTTACAACTTCTCCTTGAATATCGTCGGTTCCAAAAGTCTATGGTTCTAATCTAACCAATCATTCCGACCCGAAACGATCCACTTAATGCCATCACGATGATTACTGTCACACTAAGTGACGAATGCTAAGAGCATCAACTTCTCCTAACAGTTGCCCACTTAGAAACGTAACACCCTCAATCCTAATAATAGCAACTAAATTAAAATTTTCTAAATACATCGAAGATTGCTTCATCTACAATCATCATTTAAGGTTTAACCTCAATACACACGTATCATTCTATACATACAATCTATAATAAGGACGGGTGTTTCTAAAACCCAATAATAGTTACTATCTCCAAGCCGCGGAAGACTTCACCAACTACTTACGCTTGTGTAAGGCTAAGGCTCAACTCTTTATAGTACTGCTAGAACCAAACCCCAGTTGGAACCTGATGCACATGCCGACAAATAAAAAGGTTAGGCTTAACGCCTAGTGAGCTCAAGAGTTTTAACATGAATAAATATATCTTTAAAAGAAGGGAATTCAGTTTGAAACAAGATCTTTCCAAAATGGTTTACTTTAGAATGGAAACGACTCATTTTTCCATAATATGCATCTTTAAAGACAACACTCCAAAACAAACATTCTTTATAAAACGATGCACCCATAACTCACCCAAACGGGATTATAATTTGTAACACCCGAAATTTTCGGTAAGTATTTGTCACCCGGATTTTCTTTGCATTTTAACCTTAGAATAGTTATTACTAAGTGTTTTAAGTATTGGTGGTGTTTGGGTATAAAAATAGGCAATAAAAACCAAGTATCCAAAATTGCATGTTTCTCGCCAGTGAAGTAAATCATCACACCAGTGAAGTAAATCATCACGCCAGTGATGGTGGGCAGAATATTTCTTCATGCCAGTGAAAAAATGCTTCACTGCCAGTGAAGCGGGGCAGAACCTGCACCCCTTTTAAATCCGATTTCATCTCTTTTTCCCATTTCCCTCATCTCAACTCTCACCTACCTATTCTCCTCTCTTATCCCTTTCATAGAAACCGAACCTAGGGTTCATTTTATCCGCAATCACATCATCTATTGCTAGAAGTTGGGTGTTTCATCCAAGGTTTCGGTTTGGAAGCTTCATCACCATCTTCATCTTCTCCAACGGGTCAAAAAGGTTTTTGGGTTTTCTTCTAAAACCTACTTGGTGAGTTCCTACTACCATTTTCTAAACCTTATACATGTCAAAACTCATATTTTGAACTCCTATACATCTCCTTGGTTTTGGATTTATGATTATCACATTTGAACTAACTTGAGTTTTTTTTTGGGAGATTTTAGGGTTCTTACTAAGTTTTGTTAAAATGAAGGGTTCCATTTGATATGTGTTAAAATAAAGTATTTCTTGCACAATTATGGTGAAGTACTTGAAAGAATATGTATAATCTCATTTTTATGATTTCTCATTCTTATCAGCAGTTAACTTGGAAATTTCATTTTTTGGAAATAAATGTTATTGAAAGCTATATGTTTAGCTTTGGTTAGTCACAAATGTAAATGTGACAAGTCTAGACTATTACTAGTGGATCCCTAGGTATTGAGTCGACTTATATATATTTGGGATGTTTTTCCCCATTATAGCTATGGATACGTTTGATCCTCGGGTGCCTTTGGTACGGTTATGTGGGACCGGTTACTAGCCATGGGTCAAATGTAGTCTTAGTGAATCCCTTTTGTAGCTACGGATGCATTTTTACCCCTTTTTGGCCTTTGGTATGATTATGTGGGATCGGTTACTAGCCATGGGTTAAATGTAATTATAGTGAATGAGCATGACTAGGAATCATTGGGTGCCACCCCCACATCTTTATTTGAACCGACGTGCTCACGACCTTGATCCTAGTATGGTGAGCTCAAAACTCGGAAAGTGGCTTACTGAGTGTTCCGCCACAATTCTTGGAATCTGGGCTTACCCCCGTCATCGCAAGATGAGGTCTGGACCGGAAGGTCACTATGTGTTTACCAAACCATTTACAAAGATGTTGATGAAAACAGTTTATTTATATTTCAATGAAATCTTTTACTGGCATTCATATAAACTGTGTGTTCTCTCTAGGATTTAAGCCTAACACTTTTTTGAAAATGATGTGTATAACAGGTTCCCTTAACGGCGGGCCATCAAGAGGTTGAGTGAAGAGTTTGGTCTCTTGAGGAAATTTCTGGATGACAGTTATTTTGGAGACTTGGTATTTAAACCAATTTATTCATTTGGTATTGAGTTGACAACATATGTAATCTAGAGAGGTTTGGTTTGGTTTGGTTGTTGTTTCACCGTACACATTTACATGTTTTGTGAATGTTCACGCTTTGCCCATTATTTGGGTGGTTTGCCCTTTTTACAAACGTTATATTGCCGAATTTTCAATTTTTTTTAAAATTACCCCAATTTTTAGGGTGTTACAAGTTAATATCAGAGCTCTAGTTTAAGTGAACTAGGCATGAATGTAAGATGTCTAGACTTAGACTGAGTACGTTAGGCAATGATTTGTGAGTTGGGTAGAATTTCTAAGATGGGTTAGTCTTAGAGTCGACGAAAATTATGTTCATCAAGCGTTGTGATGATGGTAACGAGAACCCTTAGCTAATGTTATTATGAGGATATTTTACGTAAGTGTTCTTGGTTTGCTAATGTTATGACATTTGCTAGACATAGTAGTACGTTTCTTTCGTGCGTATTTCGGTTAATCCCCTTCTTATTATTTTTCGTGCTTGTATGACAACCATTATTTTAGTATGGTGAACACTTGCAGTAGACCGATAGTCGATGGGGATGCACGTGAAGACAGCTCACCCGAGCAAAATCCAATAGTTCGGGCAGCAACTGTTGTTCCTCCGGGTATGCCGCCTATATTCCCGGGAGAAGTGGAACAAGGGCCAAGAGTGGAGTTGGCATCCACAAACCCGACTGTTCAAGAGGCTAACCCTCAGGCTGTCATGATGGCCAACATTATGCAGATGGTGTCATCGGCTATGGAGAAGCAACATGAAGCGTTTCTGAAGCTGTTAGAAGACCGTGATGCTAGTCTCAAGAGGAACGAGGCGGTTGCAGAGAACATCATGGTAGGTTCCAGTGGCACTGGTCAGGGTGTTAGAACTGAAGAGCACAGAGTTATGGGTGCTCAGAAGAGTGGAAGGAGCTGTTCCTACAAATCCTTTCTGGGATGCGGGCCGCCAGAATTCTCTGGTTCTGACGACCCTGTTCTGTGTGTGAAGTGGATTAGAGCTGTCGAGCAAGCTTTCGGCTCCGCTGAATGTGGAGACGATCAGAGAGTGCGGTTTGGTACCTAACTGTTGAGAGACACGACGCTTACTTGGTGGAATGTTACCCAATCCACTCTCTCTCCTACCGTGTTAGCTCAGTTGACCTGGGCGGAATTTAAGAAGAAGTTAATGGAAGAGTTCTGTAGTGAGAGAGCTATGGACCGTATCAAAAAGGAGTTTCGGTCTCTAGTAAAAGGGAACTTGACGGTGCGGGAGTACACTCGTCAATTTATGGAGAAGCTTGATTTGGTAGGGCATGTGGCCCCAACGGAGAAAGAGAAGATAAAAGCCTACCTAAATGGCCTACCGGCGTACATAATGTCCATGGTCCACAACTCCAAGGCTTCCAATCTTCGCGATACGATTGAGGAATCTCAATTCATGGAAGAAGTCTTTGCGAGAAGAAGGCGAAGAAAACAGTAGTGGTTGGGGATAAGAGAAAATGGGAGAACAACTCTGCACCTCCTAGGAGGAATCAACCTTTTGTTGGGAATAGGAGTTCCAACAACCGTCAGGAGGCGAAATGGTGCCGGAGGTGCCATAGCAAGCACTATGGCAATTGCATCTCCCTCCTTAACCTTGCAACAAGTGTGGGAATTCTGATCATGCCATCAAAGATTGCCCAATCCGGGGACTTGTCTGCTTCGAGTGCAGGACACCGGGACATATGAAGAGAGATTGCCCAAAGATCAAGTCGTGTAATGCGCCGGAGAAGAAGGAGAACCCGCCTAGGATTCCGGGTCGAATTTTCCAAATGATGGACGAGGAGGCCAAGACATCCTATGATGTGGTTTCGGGTACGTTTCTCCTAAACTCCGTACCTGCTCGTGTGCTATTTGATTCGGGTGCCAGCTTCTCTTTCATATCTGATTCGTTTCGTGAAAAACTTGCCATGCCCACTAGTAGCCTAGAGAATGCTTTAGTGGTAGAAATAGCTAATGGTAGTCAAGTATTAATCCGTGATGTATTGAAAGATTGTACCCTTGGTATCGAAGGAAATAAATTCTTGATCAATTTGATGCCAATGGTCATTGGTGGATTCAATGTAGTGGTAGGCATGGACTGGTTGGCGGACAACCATGCCGAAATCCTATGCTCCAAGAAACTAATCCGACTACCTATATCGGATGGTGACATGGTGATAGTTTATGGCGAAAGAAGGAAAGGTGTTGTAGCGGTTATCACCATGGATAAGGCGCAAAAGTGTTTGGTGAAGGGATGTTCGTCCTTTCTAGCTACGTGATAGACGCGAAACTTGAGAAGAAGAAGCTCGAGGACGTGAAGGTGGTGCACGAATTTTCCGATGTCTTTCCGGATGGTTTACCCGGTCTGCCACCCGATCGTCAAGTGGAGTTCCGGATTGATCTTATACCGGGGGCAACTCCAATTGCGCGAGCTCCTTACCGGTTAGCGCCATCGGAGATGCAAGAAATGATGGCACAACTCCAAGAACTCCTAGAGAAGGGGTTTATACGGCCGAGCTCGTCGCCTTAGGGAGCTCCGGTCTTGTTTATCAAGAAGAAAGATGGCACAATGAGAATGTGCATCGATTTTCGTGAACCGAATAAGTCCATGGTAAAGAATAAGTATCCACTCCCGAGAATCGACGACTTATTCGATCAGCTCCAAGGAGCAGGTTATTTCTCGAAGATCGATTTGCGTTCGGGATATCACCAAGTGAAGGTGAGAGGAGAAGACATTCCGAAGACGGCTTTTAGAACGCGTTACGGTCATTACGAATTTCTTGTGATGCCGTTTGGTCTAACTAATGCACCGACGGTGTTTATGGATTTGATGAATAGAGTGTGTCGACCTTTCCTCGACAAGTCGGTCATTGTATTCATTGATGACATACTTGTGTACTCCAAGAGCGAGTCAGAACATGAAAAACACCTATGCGAAGTTCTAAAAGTATTAAGAAAGGAGAGGCTATATGCCAAATTTTCCAAGTGTGATTTTTGGCTTGAAGAGGTGCAGTTCTTGGGTCACGTTGTCACTCGGGACGGAGTGAAAGTGGACCCCTCCAAAATAGAAGCAATGATGAATTGGGAGCCTCCCAAGAGTCCGTCCGAAATCCGAAGTTTCTTGGGTTTGGTGGGATATTATCGGAGATTCATTCAAGACTTCTCCAAAATTGCATCTTCCTTGACAACTTTGACTAGGAAGAATGTGAAGTTTGATTGGACCGAAACGCAAGAGAAGGCATTTCGGACTTTACAGAAGAAGTTGTGTGAAGCTCCAATCTTGTCGTTACCTGAAGGGTCGGAAGACTTCGTAGTCTATAGCGACGCTTCGAAAATGGGTTTGGGTTGTGTGTTGCAAATAGGCAAAGTAATTGCTTACGCATCGAGACAACTCAAGATTCACGAAAAGAATTATCCTACCCATGATCTAGAGTTGGCGGCGGTGGTGTTCGCTTTGAAGCTTTGGCGACACTACCTCTACGACACAAAATGTACTCTCTACACGGATCATAAGAGTCTGAAGTACGTCTTTGATCAAAAAGAGTTGAACATGAGGCAAAGGTGGTGGCTCAAGTTACTCAAAGACTTTGATTGTGAGTTGCTTTACCATCTCGGTAAGGCAAACGTGGTGGCCGATGCGCTAAGTCGTAAGGACTATAGCGGAAGTATTCAGGCTACCATTTTGAGAATCGAGTTAGTGTCAAGTCTTGTTGAGAAGATCAAGACGTCTCAAGAAAAAGCCTTGTTGGAAGAAAATCTCAAGGATGAAGTCATGACAAAACAACGTTTGCTCTTAACGGAAGATAGCCGTGGGGTGAAGTTGTTTAACGGTGGTGTGTGGGTACTCAAGGTTGGGGGTAACCATGAACTTCTTGAGGATGCTCACAAGTCCAAGTATTCCATTCATCCGGGGAGTACAAAGATGTATCGGGACTTGAAGCTACACTATTGGTGGCCGGTGATGAAGCTTGACGTGGCACGTTACGTGGAGCGTTGTGTGACGTGCTTACAAGTGAAAGCCGAACATCAACGACCGTATGGGAGTCTACAATCCTTAGAGATCCCCGAGTGGAAGTGGGAGCATATTACCATGGACTTCGTGACGAAGTTGCCTACAACTCTTCGAAGTCACGATACCATTTGGGTAATAGTCGATCGGCTGACTAAGAGCGCTCACTTCTTGGCTATGCGTGAAACCTTATCGATGTACAAGTTAGCAAAACTCTACATCGATGAAGTGGTCTCGAGACATGGAGTACCTTTGTCGATCGTGTCGGATCGCAACAGTCGGTTCACTTCGAACTTTTGGGATGGCTTTCAGAAGGAGCTTGGTACGCGAGTAAAACTGAGTACGGATTACCATCCACAAACCGACGGTCAAAGCGAGAGAACGATCCAAATGCTCGAAGACATGCTAAGGTCTTGTGTCATTGATTTTGGGGGTAGTTGGGACTCTCACTTACCTTTGGTGTGGAGTTCGCTTACAACAATAGCTACCACTCAAGCATTGGAATGGCACCTTTTGAGGCATTGTATGGGTGGAAGTGCTGAACTCCCGTTTATTGGTTAGAAGCGGGGGAGAAACAATTTGCCGGACCCGGAATTGTGCAAGAGACGACCGATAAAGTCAAAGGCATTCAGGAAAGATTAAAAGCGGCCCAAGATCGGCAAAAGAGCTATGCCGATAAGAAGAGACGACCGATGGAATTCCAAGTGGGCGATCGTGTAATGTTAAAGGTGTTGCCTTGGAAGGGCATTATTCGGTTCGGAAAACGTGGGAAGTTGAGTCCCCATTTCCTTGGACCTTTTAAAGTGCTGAAATGTGTGGGCTTGCAAGCCTACCAATTGGAACTTCCACCGGAAATGAACGGGATTCACCATACGTTCCATATCTGTTATCTTCGGAAGTGTTTGGCGGATGAAGAAAGCGTCATTCCTCTGTCCGAGATAAGAGTGGACGAGGGTAACCGATGTGTGGAAGAACTAGACGCTATTCTAGAGAAGAAGTTTAAGAAGTTGCGTCACGAGGAGGTCACAATGGTCAAGGTGCAGTGGAGGCATCATCGTGGGGCCAATGTGACATGGGAAGCCGAGGAAGACATGAAGCGAAGATACCCTCACTTGTTCGTGTGACTAAGATTGTAACACCCGAAATTTTCGGTAAGTATTTGTAACTCAGATTTTCTTTGCATTTTAACCTTAGAATAGTTATTACTAAGTGTTTTGAGTATTGGTGGTGTTTGGGTATAAAAATAGTCAATAAAAACCAAGTATCCAAAATTGCATGTTACACGCCAGTGAAGTAAATCTTCACGCCAGTGAAGTAAATCATCACGCCATTGAATTAAATCATCACGCCAGTGATGGTGGGCAGAATATTTCTTCACACCAGTGAAGAAATGCTTCACTGCCAGTGAAGCGGGGCAGAACCTGCACCCCTTTTAAATCCGATTTTCATCTCTTTTTTCCCATTTCCCTCATCTCAACTCTCACCTAACCATTCTCCTATCTTCTCCCTTTCATAGAAATCGAACCTAGGGTTCATTTTCTCCTCAATCGCATCATCTATTGCTAGAAGTTGGGTGTTTCATCCAAGGTTTCGGTTTGGAAGCTTCATCACCATCTTCATTTTCTCCAACGGGTCAATATCTAGGTTTTTGGGTTTTCTTATAAAACCTACTTGGTGAGTTCCTACTACCATTTTCTAAACCTTATGCGTGTCAAAACTCATATTTTGAACTCCTATACATCTCCTTGGTTTTGGATTTATGATTATCACATTTGAATTAACTTGAGTTTTTTTTGGGAGATTTTAGGGTTCTTACTAAGTTTTGTTAAAATGAAGGGTTCCATTTGATATGTGTTAAAATAAAGTATTTCTTGCACAATTATGGTGAAGTACTTGAAAGAATATGTATAATCTCATTTTTATGATTTCTCATTCTTATCAGCAGTTAACTTGGAAATTTCGTTTTTTGGAAATAAATGTTATTGAAAGCTATATGTTTAGCTTTGGTTAGTAACAAATGTAAATGTGACAACTCTAGACTATTACTAGTGGATCCCTAGGTATGGATACAAATGTAAATGTGACAACTCTAGACTATTACTAATGTCACAAATTATATATATAATTGGGATGTTTTTCTCTATTATAGCTATGGATACATTTGATCCTCGGGTGCCTTTGGTACGGTTATGTGGGACCGGTCACTAGCCATGGGTCAAATGTAGTCTTAGCGAATCCCTTTTGTAGCTACGGATGCATTTTTACCCCTTTTTGGCCTTTGGTACGGTTATGTGGGATCGGTTACTAGCCATGGGTTAAATGTAATTATAGCGAATGAGCATGACTAGGAATCATTGGGTGCCATCCCCCACATCTTTATTTGAGCCGGCGTGCTCATGGCCTTGATCCTAGTATGGTGAGCTCAAAACTCGGAAAGTGGCTTACTGAGTGTTCCGCCACAATCCTTGGAATCCGGGCTTACCCCCGTCATCGCAAGATGAGGTCTGGACCGGAAGGTCACTATGTGTTTACCAAACCATTTACAAAGATGTTGATGAAAACAGTTTATTTATATTTCAATGAAATCTTTTACTGGCATTCATATAAACTGTGTGTTCTCTCTAGGCTTTAAGCCTAACACTTTTTTGAAAATGATGTGTATAACAGGTTCCCTTAACGGCGGGTCGTCAAGGGGTTGAGTGAAGAGTTTGGTCTCTTGAGGAAATTTCTGGATGATAGTTATTTTGGAGACTTGGTGTTTAAACCAATTTATTCATTTGGTATTGAGTTGACAACATATGTAATCTAGAGATATTTGGTTTGGTTTGGTTTGGTTGTTGTCGTTTCACCGTACACATTTACATGTTTTGTGAATGTTCACGCTTTGCCCATTATTTGGGTGGTTTGCCCTATTTACAAACATTATATTGCCGAATTTTCAATTTTTTTTAAAATTACCCCAATTTTTAGGGTGTTACATAATTCGACACCCAAATCGTAAAAACGTGCTCGACACTTCATATCCAAAAACACCCAAAACGGGCATGATACTAGACCCATAAGTAACGGAAAACGAACCATTTAAATATGATACGTCATTGAAAGCATGGAACTGAAACTTAATACTCACGCGACCATAAAATGGAATGAAATCCCAAACATTTAGGTAAGGACAATTAAATATCCAAAATACTACGGGTCGATAGCGGGGGATGCCTGTAACACCCTAAATCTGATAACCGGTAAAAATTAAAATTTTTTCAATATGACGTCTAAAATATCAATAAATCCATTTTCCTGTAAATCAACAACTAAAACCCAAGAGTTCAGGGTAGTTTGTAACTAATATAGTAGCGATGGAATAAGACATACATTACAACAACCTAACTAATCTAGATTATAAGACACAACTAGATTAACGTGGGTGTTGCTATATCTTCAAAACGCTGTTCTCAATGCTATCCTAAAAGCCCGGTCCACCAACGGTCCTAATCTCGAACCGGAAGTCAAGGTTCCCGTTGTACACCACTAGGGGGACCTGAAGATAAACGCAACATCAAGTGTTAGGCTGGGAGCCTAGTGAGTTTCCAAACAAGTATTTAAATGATAAGATTAGAAGTTGGAAAGTAGAAAACTTCAAGTTACCGCACCATGATGAAAATCCAAGTATAGTCCATCAGAGATTTAATATTATAACCTATACACAATTCATTATGAAACATAACAAGACCACATGGATGGGATTTTACACCTCAGACTCTCACTTTAGTGCACACCATTGCCGGTGTCACCTCAAGTGTATAAACCACCTTTAGTGCCCACTCCGTCGAGCTGCACCTCAAGGTTAGCCGAGCCTTAGTGCCTATCTATCGATTATAAGGTTTCACCTCAAGGAGTCGGTCCTTTAGTGTCCACCAACAAATCATACATCACGGTTCCAACATCACCCAAACTCCCGTGCACAAGAGTTGGGTTCCAACACGATAAATATAACATATGACACTATTTCACCATTTCGCATATGGAGATCATAGTATATTTACTAACATGATTTCATGGCCATTTAACATCACTAATAACAATATTCACAAACCATTTTAGAATAATATGCATTCTTATCAGCATTTAGGTCAAAATCAACAAATCAACAATTATAAGAATCTAACATATATTAGTAAGCATTAGCATGTAAGAGTGGGTAGAAAACTCACCTTTAGGGTTTGTGGAGTAAAAACCCTAAAATGAAGAAACCCTAGGTTGGAAGTGAGATTCCTTGGAGCTTTAATGGCACAAGAGTTGCAATAAGTTGAGATGCTTAAGGTAGTTGAAGTTTAATAAATGGTGAGGGTGGAATTAGGTTAAGAATTTAATGGGTGAAGAAGAGTGAAGAGAAAAATCGCAGGCATGAAGAGAGAAATAGAAGTCTTGGAGTTAAAATGAGAAAATGGTGTTTTAAGTGAACAATTCGGCTAAAGAGGTGAACAGTACCCTCGCTCGCGATTGTGCCCTCCGCAGTAGTGCCCTGGCACTCTCGCCAGGCACTATCGCGCCAAACGTACCGTAAGTCCAATCCCATTAACGTGATTGTGCCCTTCGCGAGAGTGACACTGGCACTCTCACGCCAACTCCCATTTCCTAAAAATTCAGATTCTTGACCAGCTATTAACCACTAAATGATGTCAAGGTTCGATAGAATAGTTCCACGGATAAGGAGAGCATATTAAGGATTACTAGTAGGGTCTTTAAAGCTCAAAATCAACACATTCAACATAAAGAACATAAATGGAATTTATAGAAGGCTAAACATGAACTCGAAATTTCGGGGTGTTAGACGGTGCTCAGTTTGATTCTAGTGCCCAACTCTTTTTGCAAACCGTCCCAAAAGTTTCACGTAAAACGGCTATCGCGATCCGATACTATGGACAATGGCACCCCATGCCTCGAGACGATTTCATTAATATAGAGTCTTGCTAACTTATCCATTGGTAGCGTTTCCCGCATCGCCAAGAAATGCGTGCTCTTGGTCAATCTATCTACAACAACCCAAATGGTGTCGTGCGCTCGCAAGGTTTTGGGTAACTTGGTCACGAAGTCCATGGTAATATGCTCCCACTTCCATTCCGGAATCTCAAGTGGTTGCAAACTACCATAAGGACGTTGATGCTCGACCTTGACTTGCAAGCAGGTCACACACTTCTCCACGTATTTTGTAACACCCCAAAAATGGGACTAACAAAAATTTCCGGAAAGTGGAAATATGGTATATAAAATTGCCAAGGCAATGAGCTCATACAAAAGGAACAATAAATGCCTGTTAATTACAAGTTTATAATAAGAAGCAACCATAGATGACAATTCTCTAATCTAAGTCTAGCTAGACGTAAGATTACAAAAAGGTTGTCAACTAAATTCAAAAGAATAGTCTTCAATATTGGAATCCCAAAAATGTTCCCAAGCTCACCACTACATTCGTCTAAGCTTCCTTGGCGCTCGCGCCAATAGAACCTGAGATACATACCAACAATCAAGTGTTAGACCAAACGGGTCTAGTGAGTTGCATATAAACACGACATACATGTATAAAGCGTATTATGAACAATTATAACGTTCCAATCCCAAAGTCCACACAGGGTCAATCATGGGGGAGACCCTTTACACCAATGAGTTTTACCACAAGTCAATGTACCTTGATGTTCACTCGTTTGAGCAACATCCCAAAGGCCCGACAATAAATGTCTTTTCTTCATGTCTTCTAGCTCCCTTTAAAACCAATAAATGTCTCTAACTAATCTAGGGTTTCAATAAATGTTTGGTGGGTTTAGAAGTAGAAGAAAATCGTCCAAACTAGCTCCAAGTCGGCCCCAAAACGATTTGAGATGAGAAGTGAAATCAAAATAGGTCAAAGTTGGATTTTATACCCTCAGACATCGCCCGCGATAGTGCCTGGCGATTGTGCCCATGGCACAATCGCGATGGCACAATCGCGACACTCTCTCAACTCTCAGTACAAATCAGGGGATAGTACCTGGCGATTGTGACAAGGGCACTATCGCGATGGCACAATCGCGACCACCTCCGAACCTTCGGTACATTTCCCGCGATAGTGACCAACGACTGTGCCCAGGGCACTGTCACGTGGCACTATCGCGCCACACCCCCTCGGTACCGAAAACTTGATTTTCTAAGGTTCGATAAGGTGAAGCTAAATATATGGATGAACATGAAATTAGCAGGTTAATAAAACACCAATTAAGCACACAAAAGGTTTCTTAATTTAGTCAATAGTCAAGGAACGAGGAAAAATACTTACCTTAGATTTTTCGGGTGTTACAATCCTCCCCACCTAATAGGGATTTCGTCCCCGAAATCTTATTCAATAAAATAGATGAGGATATCTTTTCTTCATGTCTTCTTCCGACTCCCAAGTCACGTTAGCACCATGATGATGCTTCCATTGGACTTTCACCATCGTTACCTCCTTATGCCGCAACTGTTTTGTCTTTGACTCTAGAATAGCTTCCGGTTATTCTACACATCAGTTCCCGTTGTCCACCCGAATTTCCGTCAAGGTCCTCGGTAGTTTAGTGACGAAGTCCGTTGTGATGTGTTCCCACTTCCACTCCGGAGTGGTTAACGACTGCAAACTCCCATAAGGATTTTGATGTTCCGCCTTGACTTGAAGGCAAGTGACACACCTTTCCACATAATTGGCCACGTCGAGTTTCATCACCGACCACCAATAGTGCAATTTTAAGTCTCTATACATCTTGGTGCTACCGGGATGTATAGAGTATTTGGACTTGTGTGCTTCCGCTAAAAGCAACTCGCAGTTTCCCCCGATCTTCGGTACCCAAATTCTTCCTTGAAACAACTTAAGGCCGCGACTATCCTCCGATAATAATTCCCTTTGTTTCGCCATAACCTCGGCCTTGAGATTTTCCTCACGGAGCGCTTCGGCTTGGCTCCTCTTGATGTCCTCCATAAGACTTGACAACACTTCAATTCTAGCAAATGTTACTTTACATTCCCCTCCGTAACTCTTTCGGCTCAAGGCGTCCGCCACCACATTGGCTTTACCGGGGTGGTAAAGCAATTCACAATCATAATCTTTCAAGAGTTCCAACCACCTCCTTTGTCGCATATTGAGCTCCTTATGGTCGAAGATGTACTTCAAACTCTTATGGTCGGTGAACAACGTACACTTCGTCCCGTAAAGGTAGTGCCGCCATAACTTTAATGCAAACACTACCGCCGCTAGTTCCAAATCATGCGTAGGGTAGTTCTTCTCGTGATACTTGAGTTATCGCGATGCATATGCGATTACCTTCCCCCTTTGCATCAAGACGCACCCCAATCCTAATTTAGAGGCGTCACTATAAACCACAAACTCTTCGGACCCTTCGGGTAAGGATAGTATTGGCGCTTCACAAAGTTTTCTTTGAAGAGTTCGGAAAGCGTTCTCTTGCGTCTCGGTCCATACGAAATTAACGTTCTTCCTCGTCAACGATGTGAGTGGTGAGGCGATCTTCGAAACACTTGAATAAACCGCCGATTGTTATTCCCAAATCTATCAAGTTCTAATTGTAAAACATAAATCAATCATGAATCGTAGTCATATGTCATTGATCAAATCTCAATTTCACATATTACAAATTTTCTCTCACTACTCTCTCTCTAGAAATGTATTCTAATCAGCTCTCACTCTCAATTACAATCTGAATTGTTACTTACACATTACAAGGACACAAGGTATTTATACCCTTTCACAAATACAAAGAAACAAACAAATACAATATGTTGACTTTGACTTTTATTACAAAATGACTTTGACTTTCCATGAGAGTTGACTTTCCATCTTTGACTTCTTGAACTTTCATCTTCAATCTTTATGATCTTGAATCCAACAAATCTGTGCTCTAACATTCTCCCCCTTTGGATCAAGATCATTACTAAAAAGATTTAGCAATGCGATCTTCTCTCTTTAAGCTCGATTGAAATAACTCCCCCTTTGATACAAAAATGATTTTCTCAATCAACTCACATGCCCCCCCTATTAGTAAGAAATATTTACATTCTCCCCTTCTCTGATAAGCTCTATCTCTTCAAAAACTTTCAACAATCTTTTCTCAAAATCTGATTCTCTCACAAGATTATAAAACCTCTTTCACAAACCAAATGTCAGAAAAATCTTCAAAGCCTTTTAGTTTTCAATCAATCTTGAATATCTTCTCCCAGTTTTAACATTGCTGACTCAAAAACATTTCTTTAACTCTTCTCCCCCTTTTTGATGATTAGAGCATCGATATCATCAAAACTTCTTCAAGAAATGTCATTGACCATTCCGATCTGTCCAAGAGCCTCTGATTCGTTGATCCATAACCATATTTATCTAGATCTTTGCAAATCTAGACAGAATATTTGTGTAACACCTGAATCAACAAATGAATCAATTAAGATGTTTGTCAGTAACACTAAGTCACTGTGTGTAACGAATACACATAGGAAAGGAGCTTTTTGATGTTCACTCCCCCAGGGCTTCCATCCAATCATCGAAACACCACAAAGGTAATTTCTATGAACTTTATGACAAAGAAACAAATTATTTGTGTGTTCGTGCAAGTGTAGAAAGAATTAAGCACTTGATGATTGCTTTTAATAAGGCTCAACATTGTGTAAACCACTGAGACAACAGTAGATAAACACAGACTCAATGTGCATGATTGAAGTGCGAAGGTGGGACAGACTTCCTTCTTTTTCAATATCCAGATTTTCCAAATGAGAATCAGATAGCATATGTGTTGCGTCCCCAGAAA
This sequence comes from Arctium minus, assembly GCA_954870635.1. Taxonomy (NCBI): domain Eukaryota; kingdom Viridiplantae; phylum Streptophyta; class Magnoliopsida; order Asterales; family Asteraceae; genus Arctium; species Arctium minus. Next base: position 5,052,763 of record OX941080.1, on the reverse strand, counting down.
ATATGAAACATTTTCTTTTAGAGAAGAAAATGAGTAGCTGGTGGGGTAGTAAGCAAGAGTTGGCATGGGCTAGTTGCCTGTTTCAATAATGTTCACCATAGAATTGTGAAACATTAGTAATGTGGCTGCCCGACTCAGAAAGTAGTTGGTGCAGAGTTTGATATATATATATATATATATTTTTACTCTGATCTCACACCCTCTTTTTTTTTTAAGCATTAAGCTCACATCTAACCAAACTCTCATTTCCCTTTTACCTCAACTCACATCCCACACTCATTTCTTTTAGACTCCTCACACTAAATCACTATGGATTAACTTCTTGGGTAGTAACCGGCCAATCCCAAGAAGCTCTTGATCTCTGTTGGACTCGTCGGTGGCTCCCAATTCATCATCGCCTCTATCTTGGCCGGGTCCACTTTCACTCCATCCTTGGACACCACGTGGCCTAAGAATTGAACCTCTTAAAGCCAAAACTCGCATTTTGAAAACTTTGCATACAACTTCTCCTTGCGAAGGATTTCCAAAACTTCTCGCAAATGTTGTCGATGCTCCAACTCATCACGAGAGTAGATGAGGATATCGTCGATGAAGACTATAACCGACTTGTCTAATACGGGTCGACATACTCGGTTTATCAAGTCCATAAACACGGCCGGAGCATTGGTCAACCCAAACGGCATAACTAGAAACTCATAGTGACCGTACCTCGTTCAGAAAGCCGTCTTCGGTATATCGCTCTCCTTCACCCGCACTTGATGATAACCGGACCGCATGTCTATTTTAGAGAAACATCCCGCTCCTTGAAGTTGGTCGAAGAGATCGTCGATCCGTGGAAGTGGGTATTTATTCTTTACGGTAACTTTGTTGAGCTCGCGGTAGTCTATGCACATCCGCAGAGACCCATCTTTCTTCTTCACAAACAACACTGGCGCTCCCCAAGGCAACGAGCTCGGTCGTATAAATCCTTTCCCGATTAGATCTTGAAGTTGCGTCATTATCTCTTGCATTTCTGTCGAGGCTAAACGGTAGGGAGCACGAGCAATCGGAGCGGCTCCCGGAGTAAGGTCGATGTGGAACTCCACTTGTCGTTCCGGTGGAAGTCCAGGTAGATCGTCCGGAAAGACATCTTGGTAGTCGCACACCACCTCCACCTCTTCTAACTTCTTCTTCTCTAGCTTCGCGTCAATCACATAAGCTAGGTACGAGTCACATCTTTTGGATAGGCTCTTGCGTGCCTTGAGTGACGATATAATCATATTGGTTCCTCGGTTCTTCTCACCGTAAACTATCACTTCCCCACCCTTAGACAAGGGTACCCGAATCAACTTCTTAGAACAGAAGATACCAACTTCGTGCTTAGCTAACCAATCCATTCCCACTATTACATCAAAACCCCCTATATTGACCGGTAACAAATCTATAACGAAGGGCTCTCCATCTAACTCTAACGTACATCCTACATAACAACTCCGAACAACCATATGTTCACCATTGGCTACCTATACCACTAGAGCATCATTCAACAAACTACAAGGAGTAGTGAGGTTCTTGTAAAAAGAGGTAGACACAAAAGATCAGTTCACACCGGAATCGAATAAAACACGGGTAGGTAGAGAGTTCACTAGAAACGTACCCGACACTACGTCCGCCGCCTCTCTCGCTTCACTAGCCGTCATCTGGAAGGCCCAGCTTGGCGCCTTCGGTTGAACTTCTTTCTTCAACAAAACCCCGCTTGACGCCCCTTGGTTATCCTTTGCTAGCTTAGGGCAATTGCGTTTGATGTGTCCCGGTTCCCGGCACTCATAACAAACTCTCCGTAAGGGGAAATCCCGACTCATGTCGTCCTTTCGCCCACACTTAAAACATTCCATAGCTCTAGAAAACGGCCTCGGATTACAAGGCCCGAAGTGCTTACTCTTACATTTGGGGCACCACCTCGCCTCCCGTCGCTGGTCAGTGTTCCTCCCCCCGTTAAAGGGTTTGGAAGATCGTACGGGCCCGGTTGGCCCCTCCATTTACACTTTTCGCCTTGCAATTTCTTCTCCTCTCTCTCTTGTAGAAGATCATCTTCCACCAACTGAGATTCCTCAATCACTTCCTGCAAAGTAGCCTTTTGGGCGTTCCTCACTCCCGTCTTCATCTCCGCCGGTAATCCCTTCACAAATGCCTTTATTTTGGATCCTTCGTCCGTTGCCAAATGCTCGACCAAACTGAGCTTGTCCAAAAATTGTTTGGCGTAATCGGCGACCGACAGATTACCCTTCTTCAGACTTCGGAACTCCTCCTCTATCTTGTCAAGAGCTCTCTCGTTATAATATTTCTCCATGATTTTCTTCTTGAATGTTGGCCAAGTGAGCTTGGCCAAAACCTCCGGTGTGAGCGCTCTTCGGGTGACGTTCCACCAACTCAGAGCATCCCCTCTAAGTAGTTGAGAGGCAAACTTGACTCTCTGAGAGTCCGCACACTCGCTTGACTCGAAAGCCATCTCCACATCTTGAATCTACTTCATGCAGGCAAATGGGTCGGTCGTTCCAGTGAATTCCGGAGCCCGACTGCATAGGAAGGTCTTGAAAGAACAACTCCCTTCTTTCCTCTTGTCAGCCCTGGTTGCATGCTCCTCTGTCCCAACTGCATTATCAGCACCACCGGATCCCAACACGGCGTTGTCCTCCACCATCTCATGCCTCCGGTTACTTGCATCTCGATCTTCCAGAACTTTCAGGAGTTTCTCGTCCCGCTTGTCCATTGCAGAGTTCATCATCTGCATTATACTAGCCAATAGGACCGACTGAGGGTCCGCCTCTTGAATTACCAGGTTCTCAGCTTCCAAGTTCCCTTGAGGAATCGCATCTACAATTCCCTCTAGCATTGGGGGGTATCGGCGGAATGACTCGGTCCGCCGTTGGATTCGCTTGACGATTTGCCCCCGGGGCAGTTACACTTGCCTCATTCGCATCCTCGGTCACCCCGACTCGACTCCTCATGTTTACCATTATGAACTGTCACACACGATAAGAATTATACCGGTTAATTCTTTTAAAGATAACCGATTCAATACGTACTACTTACAAAGATCAAACATCATAACAACAACTTCAAGCATGCTCACGTAATCATATATTCAGAACAAAACTGGCCAAGTGGAATTGTGAACGTACTTTACACAAGAATTCTCGTTATCATTATCATAATTTCAATCAATGCAATTTCCGAATTCCTACTACTCTCCCCACCTAAGAGTGCTCTACCCGAATGGACAGTGATTCTATAAGCATAGCCAGTCTAAATCTAGGTACGCTAAAGTCATCACCTAGTTCACTTAAACTAAAGCTCTGATACCAACTTGTAACACCCCAAAAATGGGACTAACAAAAATTTCCGGAAAGTGGGAATATGGTATATAAAATTGCCAAGGCAATGAGCTCATACAAAAGGAACAATAAATGCCTGTTAATTACAAGTTTATAATAAGAAGCAACCATAGATGACAACTCTCTAATCTAAGTCTAGCTAGACATAAGATTACAAAAAGGTTGTCAACTAAATTCAAAAGAATAGTCTTCAATATTGGCATCCCAAAAATGTTCCCAAGCTTACCACTACATTCGTCTAAGCTTCCTTGGCGCTCGCGCCAATAGAACCTGAGATACATACCAACAATCAAGTGTTAGACCAAACGGGTCTAGTGTGTTGCATATAAACATGGCATACATGTATAAAGCGTATTATGAACAATTATAACGTTCCAATCCCAAAGTCCACACAGGGTCAATCATGGGGGAGACCCATTACACCAATGAGTTTTACCACAAGTCAATGTACCTTGATGTTCACTCGTTTGAGCAACATCACGAAGGCCCGACACACTTGAAGACTACCTCCCAGGTATTACTCCAAATGGCGGAGGTCTAGGCGCATACCATTATAGTGGCGCCTAAGACTACATCCTCCTAGCACTTACTCTTGGATCGTCCAATGTACGCACAATGTCCGTCTCTATACATTACTCCATCCTCATAAGAAACATGTATAAGACTCCAACAATCCCAAGCATAATTTAGGTACAAAACTCTAAAGCATACAAATATTCCAATATTACCCATGGCTCATAAAACACATATTATTAAACCCAAATATCAATAATAATCATAATCATAACATTATTACCCACAATAATAACCAAGATTACATCTACAAGAATCTCAATGTGACAGTTAGGTCAAAACTTATCAGGTGATCAGACATTCTACATATACATGCATTATTAACAACTAAACACATAAGGTAAGTATCTCTTTTGAAAATAGTGTAAGAAACTCACTATCTAGGGTTTCGCACAAAACCCTAGAAAACTAGGAGTGGATGATGAGAAGGTGAAGACTTGAATGCTCCCTTGAATGATCCTCTAGCTCCCTTTAACACCAATAAATGTCTCCAACTAATCTAGGGTTTCAATAAATGTTTGGTGGGTTTAGAAGTAGAAGAAAATCGTCCAAACTAGCTCCAAGTCGGCCCCAAAACGATTTGAGATGAGAAGTGAAGTCAAAATAGGTCAAATTTGGATTTATACCCTCAGACATAGCCCGCGATAGTGCCTGGCGATTGTGCCCATGGAACTATCGCGATGGCACAATCACGACACTCCCTTAACTCTCGGTACAAATCAGGCGATAGTGCCAAGGGCACTGTCGCGTGGCACTATCGCGCCACACCCCCTCGGCACCGAAAACTTGATTTTCTAAGGTTCAATAAGGTGAAGCTAAATATATGGATAAACATGAAATTAGCAGGTTAATAAAACACCAATTAAGCACACAAAGGGTTTCTTAATTTAGTCAATAGTCAAGGAACGAGGAAAAATACTTACCTTAGATTTTTCGGGTGTTACATATTTCGCCACGTCGAGCTTCATTACCGAACACTAGTAATTCAACTTCAAATCCCGATACATCTTCGTGCTCCTCGGATGGATGGAGTACCTTGATTTGTGGGCATCAGTTAGGAATAGTTCCAGACACCCTCCTATCTTGGGTACCCACACCCGTCCTTGAAACAGTTTAAGCCCCCGGCTGTCCTCTTCTAAGAAGAGGTGATGTTTTACCATGACCTCATCCTTGAGGTTCACTTCCAACAACGCCTCGACTTGCGACATTTTGATTTTATCTAGGAGGCTTGAGACTACGTCGATTCGGGAGATAATAGCCTGCATGCATCCACTATACTCTTTTCAGCTCAAGGCGTCCGCCACAACATTTGCCTTACCCGGGTGGTAAAGTAGTTCGCAATCGTAGTCCTTCAGTAATTCTAGCCACCTTCATTGACGCATATTCAACTCCTTCTGATCGAACACATACTTGAGGCTTTTATGGTCGGTGTAAAACGTACACTTGGTCCCGTACAAATAATGTCGCCATAACTTCAAGGCGAACGCAACTGCCGCTAACTCGAGATCATGCATCGGATAATGCTTCTCATGCTATTTAAGTTGACGCGACGCATAAGCGATGACCTTCCCTCGTTGCATCAAAACACATCCTAAACCCATCTTGGAAACATCACTGTAAACGACAAAATCTTCCGTTCCTTCAGGTAATGATAGAATCGGTGCCTCATACAATTTCGTTTGCAAGGTTCGGAAAGCTTGCTCTTGAGTTTCCATCCATAAGAATTTTACATTCTTTCTCGTCAATACGGTCAAGGGTGAGGCAACTTTGGAGAAGTCCTTAATAAATCTCCGGTAATACCCGGCTAGGCCCAAGAAACTCCGGATTTCGATTGGGCGCTTAGGTGGTTCCCAATTCATCATAGCCTCGATCTTCGAGGGGTCCACTTTTACTCCGTCCTTCGACACCACGTGACCAAGGAATTGCACCTCCTAAAGCCAAAACTCACACTTTGAAAATTTAGCATAGAGTATCTCCCTTCTCAGAACTTCCAATATTTCACGCAAGTGATGCTCGTGCTCTTCTTTGCTCTTAGAGTAGATAAGGATATCATCAATGAACACAATGAAAAACTTATCCAAATAGGGGCGGCAAACCCGATTCATCAGATCCATGAATATCGCGGGCGCATTGGTTAATCCGAACGACATCACGAGGAACTCATAGTGCCCATACCGAGTTCTAAATGCCGTATTCGCTACATCCTCCTCGCACACTCGCACTTGATGCTAACTCGACCGAAAGTCTATCTTTGAGAAACATCCCGCTCATTGCAACTGGTCGAAGAGGTCGTCGATTCGTGGGAGGGAATATTTATTCTTTACCGTCACCTTGTTCAACTCACGGTAATCAATACACATACGCATTATACTGTCCTTATTTTTGACAAATAAAACTGGGGCTCCCCAAGGCGAAGAACTTGGTTAGACAAAACCTTTCTCCATAAGCTCTTGCAATTGCTTCATCATCTCTTGCATTTCTGTCAGCGCTAAACGGTAGGGTTCTCGGGCAATTGGCGTCGCGCCCGGGACAAGGTCGATACGGAATTCCACTTGACGGTTGGGAGGTAATCCCGACAAGTCCTCAGGAAACACATAGGGAAAGTCACATACGACCTCTACGTCTTCCACCTTCCTCTTTTCAGCCTTGGAATCCACTACATAAGCTAAGAACGATTGGCACCCATTCGTTAAGCATTTTCGTGCTTTAAGGGAAGAGATGATCGCCGTTTCTCCTTTTCGTTTCTCACCATAGATAAGAATGAAATCTCCATCCTCTAACGGAATCCAGATAAGTTTCTTGGAACAAAGGATCTCGACTTGGTTTGCCACCAACCAATCCATCCCAATCACCACATCAAAACTCCCAATGGTCATGGGAAATAAGTCCACCGAGAAATGTTTACCATTGATTTCCAATCGACAACCTTTCACTACTTCCCTCACTACAATTTGGTCCCCATTTGCCACCTCCACAACTAAGGCATCGCTAATAGTGGTGGAAGGTATATTCAAGGATTTACGAAAAGATGATGCTATAAAAGAACGGTTCGCGACCGAATTGAAAAGTATTCTAGTGGGTAGGTAATTGAGTAGGAACGTACCCGATACTACGTCCGCGGTTTCTCTTGCTTCTTTTGTTGTCAATTGAAACGCCCTCCCTTGAGGCCTTGGAGCGACCTCCTTCTTGACTATAGGTCCCGAATTAGACCCCTTCTGATTTCCTTTCAACTTGGGACAATGTAGCCGCACATGCCCCACCTCCTTACACTCATAACACACCCTTCCTCGGATGGGGCACACTTGGCTAGTGTGACCCAACTTGCCGCACTTGTAATATGTAAGAGGAGAAGGGTTACAAGCTCCGAAGTGCTTACTCTTGCATTTCGGGCACGAATTCGGTTCTCGTCGTGGTTCCACTCTAGAGTTTACCACAAACGGTCGTGGGCGTTGAGGTGGCATTGGGTGATTTTCAAATTTCCTCTTCTCACCGGCTCGCGCCTTATCCTTTCGGTCTTGGATGATGTCGTCTTCCACTAATTGTGACTCTTCAATCGCATCTTGAAGAGTAGACACTTTGGCATTCCTCATAGTGGTCCTCATCTCTGCCGGTAGTCCCTTATAATATGCCTTGATTTGAGCCCTCTCATCCGGAACCAGATGCCCCGCAAAGTTCAACTTTTCTACAAATAGCTTGGAGTATTCTTCCACAGTTCGATCCCCTTTTGTCAAGGTTCTGAACTCATCCTCAATCTTGTCCAATGCCCTCTCGTTACAATACTTATCCATTACCTTCTTCTTGAAATTCCCCCACGAAAGTCGAGCCATGATCGTGGGGTCAACAGTGGATCAGACAACATTCCACCAAGTAAGGGCATCACCTCTGAACATCTGAAAGGCAAAACGGACCTTCTGTGCCTCTCCGCATTCATAGGATTCGAAAGCCATTTCTAACTCTCGAAGCCAATTTACATAGGCTACCAGGTTTGCAGCACCCGTGAACTCCTTAGGATTGCATCCAAGGAATGCCTTGAAGGAACAAGTCTTTTCTCTTGGCCCTGGGTTGTTGGCTACCAATTCGATAGTCTGAACTCCATTCCCGGTTCCCCCGGACCCCGCAACCACTATGTTTTCCGCCACCGCCTCGTTCCTACGGTGACTGGCATCCATGTCCTCCAAAAGCTTCAAAAAGAATTCCTGCTGCTTAGTCATAGCCTCACTCATGGCCCGCATTACGTTATCCATAATCCTTGTTTCGGGAGTGTTTTCAGTTAACACGGGGTTTGGGGTTGCCAAATTCGTCCTTGGAATGTGTTCCGGTCCTCCGCTCAACAGATTCGTTTGGGGTGGCACTTCTTTCGTAACCACATTTTCCGGTTGATCGGTCGTCGATGCGGAGGCCTCCTTACCCTTCGACGGAGTCCTCGCTTTGTTCCGAGTGTTAACCATTTAGTCTGTCACACTATGCACAGAAGAACATAGTGAGAGACAAACATTAAAGATTTTTCTAAAAACGTACTAGTACAAATATTGATCATCATAATCGTAGTGAATTAAACATGCTTACGTAGTGATATACTCATAATAGCAGTAGCTAATTGAAATTATGAACATACTACACATAAGGATTCTCAATACCATTCTCACAATTTTCAACAATGTAGATTCCGCCAACTATACAATTTCCCTTTACTAAAGACCTACCCCATATCACAGCTTACAACTTAACAGTCTCTGCTTAAGTCTAGATATCTTGGTCTTACCTTGTTCAGTTAAACTACTGCTCTGATACCAACTTGTAACACCCTAAATCTGATAACCGGTAAAAATTAAAATTTTCGCAATATGACGTCTAAAATATCAATAAATCCATTTTCTTGTAAATCAACAACTAAAACCCAAGAGTTCGGGGTAGTTTGTAACCAATATAGTAGCGATGGAATAAGACACACATTACAACAACCTAACTAATCTAGATTATAAGACACAACTAGATTAACGTGGGTGTTGCTATATCTTCAAAACGCTTTTCTCAATGCTATCCCAAAAGCCCGGTCCACCAACGGTCCTAATCTCGAACCGGAAGTCAAGGTGCCCGCTGTACACCACTAGGGGGACCTGAAGATAAACGCAACATCAAGTGTTAGGCTAGGAGTCGGTCCTTTAGTGTCCACCCACAAATCATACATCACGGTTCCAACATCACCCAAACTCCCGTGCACAAGAGTTGGGTTCCAACACGATAAATATAACGTATGACACTATTTCACCATTTAGAATATGGAGATCATAGTATATTTACTAACATAATTTCATGGCCATTTAACATCACTAATAACAATATTCACAAACCATTTTAGAATAATATGCATTCTTATCAGCAGTTAGGTCAAAATCAACAAATCAACAATTATGAGAATCTAACATATATTAGTAAGCATTAGCATGTAAGAGTGGGTAGAAAACTCACCTTTAGGGTTTGTGGAGTAAAAACCCTAAAATGAAGAAACCCTAGGTTGGAAGTGAGATTCCTTGGAGCTTTAATGGCACAAGAGTTGCAATAAGTTGAGATGCTTGAGGTAGTTGAAGTTTAGTAAATGGTGAGGGTGGAATTAGGTTAAGAATTTAATGGGTGAAGAAGAGTGGAGAGAAACATCGCAGGCATGAAGAGAGAAATAGAAGTCTTGGAGTTAAAATGAGAAAATGGTGTTTTAAGTGAACAATTCGGCTAAAGAGGTGAACAGTACCCCCGCTCGCGATTGTGCCCTCCGCGGTAGTGCCCTGGCACTCTCGCCAGGCACTATCGCACTAAACGTACCATAAGTCCAATCCCATTCATGCGATTGTGACCTTCGTGAGAGTGACACTGGCACTTTCGCGCCAACTCCCATTTCCTAAAAATTCAGATTCTTGACCAGCTATTAGCCACTAAATGATGTCAAGGTTCGATAGAATAGTTCCACGGATAAGGAGAGCATATTAAGGATTACTAATAGGGTCTTTAAAGCTCAAAATCAACACATTCAACATAAAGAACATAAATGGAATTTATAGAAGGCTAAACATGAACTCGAAATTTCGGGGTGTTACAATACCCGTATCCGTTGAGAGTGGAGGAACACAAAAGTATGCCACTCATACAACGTTAATCTTATGATACTTCACGACGCACAAGCCCAAGTGTCCCTACGACTCCTTTCAAGCTACACCAAAAGAGACAACTGACCTTAGCGAATATTATCAAGAATATCACCAAAGGCTCGGCACGGGGATACAACCATGGCATTGCCCCGACATGGCGGAGGCCCCAAACGCCCATCATGACCTACCCATTGTCACAATAGCACAACCGGACTCAGCCCTCCTAGTGTACACTTGAAAGGATAAGGTCATAAGACATGAGTCCCGGGGTCCAACCCCGTACCACCCACTTGACCATCAAATAAGACTGTCTTACATGCCTATGGATCCAATGCAACACAGTCTAACATACATGACTACACATGAATGACCAAAGCACTCGAGCATGTAATTATCATAAATATGCAATAAAATGAATTAGTATGTAAATCGTAATTGGAATCTACATCGAGCCATTAAAACCGGACAAATATTCTCAAGACTCTTTTAAGCCAACTCCGAGCTAACATGCTCAAATCCATTTGACCCATAAACAACAGTCCCCCAAATAATGAAATGTCTTTAAACGACGTTTATGCGGCCACCTACCTCAAAGATGTGATTACCCCAAAACTCATTAGTATAGGGACCAAAGATTTTTCCAAATGATTTATGAACTCAAATACACCAGAATGCATATATCATGGATTAGACTTCGTTTGTACAAAGATCGTCGAAGATGCATAAATCATAAAATAGACTTTACTTGTGCAAAGTCACCAAGAATACGTAAAACATGCTATTTACTTGTTGAGATATTCAAAAACCCAAATATTAGCATTTCATGAAATCAAAACAACCCAAGTTTACCAAATATGAAAACTTATCAAAATACTCACACTTTGGCAATTACCATGTAAAACATATTTTTTTACTTCAAAATACACATTTTGGCATGTACATAGTTTTCACAAAGCATCTTGAACTCACCTTGCTAGATTTAGGCTAAATCTAGATTTTTCCCCACTTTGAGCTCCTTTGAAGCAACTTGAATCTTCAAGGTCAAAACTTCCATAACCTAGATTCACAAGCTTCCAACCATAAATAACCATATTCAAGTGTTTAGAATCATTCCTCAAACATCTTATATCCAAATCTTCGTTTTGGTCAAAAACCCTAGTTTGACCTAACTTTTCTCAAAATCTTCCAAACCGAAATTGGAGAAATATAACACTAGGTTGACATCAATAGACAATATATAACCCATAAAGAAGTTTGGAAGTAGAAGGGGTCAAAAATCTAGAAAATCCCAAATTCTTGAAGATGGAGGTGATGATGATGAACTCTTGACCTTTGCTTGCAATCCACCACCAAATACTCTTTAATCATCCCAAAACTAAAAATCTAACCTTGAAAAGCTTTCAAAAACGAAACCGTAGAAACTTGAATTGTTGGGAACTGAAGATTTGTTTAAGTATGATTACTGCTGCCAGTACAACATAGTTACTACTGCTGAGCCAAATTACTACTGCTTGAAGAAATTAATATTGCTAAGCATAGTTACTACTGCTGGTGAAGATTAATACTGCTCATAGTGTTAATGCTGCTATGACTTAATACTGCTTATGTGATAATCTTGGTAATACTGGAAGCTTCAACCAGAACAGAAACTCTGCTCAAGCTCTTGTTTCTCAACAAGGAATGGGGTTTGACTGGAGTGATCAAGCAGAAGAGGCCATTCAAAATCAAGCTCTCATGACAGAGGTATCAGATCTCCCAACTGAGGTACTTTCTAATCTCTGTTCTCAAACTTGCATAGACACTGTTAAAAGGTACAGGGATCACAACCAGAGTATGAGTGATGACCTTAAGAGGTTAGAAAAGGATAGAAAAGACTATGTGAAAATTGTTGAGAGGTTTGAGGAACAAATTAAAGGTGTCCAAGCCAATGAACTTCAACACACATATGATACAAATTACTGGAAGTGGGAGAAAAATGATTTAGAAATCCAACTGACAAAGTCTAGAGAGGAGAATGAAAAGTTGAGAGGAGAGCTAGCCAAGGTTAAGCTAGATGTGGAAAAGTTTTCATATGCTTCTAAAGCCATGGATTCAATTCTAAAGGTCCAAATCCATGATAAGCTTAAACCAGGAATTGGGTACAATACCACACCACCACCATACAACAACAACTACATTCCTCCTAAACCAGACTTGCTAGAGACCAAGGATAGGAAGGACTTGCATGAGGGAGCCACTAAGATAGATCCTTTAGATGAAGTAGTTGTTAAGGACAAGACTGAGAAAGAAGCTGGTAAGAGTAAGGATAATACTGTGAGTGGTGAGATTCCCTTAGAAAATAACATTCTTACCAATGAGGGTGGTGGAAGGGATTGGGTCAAATCTGATGACATAGAGAAGACTGAGGGAAAGTCTAAAAAGGTCCATTACAAGCAGACTACAGTTGTGAATCCTGTTCTTTGCAAACAGTGTGCGGGTAATAAGTCTGAGCCCCTAAAACATGATAAAAGGAAGGGCAATCAAAGAAATTGGAATAATCAGTGGGCTCAGAAACAAGGAGTTGATCTGAGTAGAATCATCAAACCAAAAACTTGTTTCATATGTGGCAAAATGAACCATCTTGCCAAGAACTGTTATTTTAATCCTATTAACCAAAGGATAAATTTTCAAAGATCTGTGCAAAAACCCTTTGGTTATAGGAAGGATGAAAGGATCCATGTGGCTAAGAAATCTGTTAAATCTAAAAGCCACATGAAGAAAAAGACTGTAAAAGAGAGTGTCAAGATGTGGGTTCCCAAAAGCACTAAAACTGTTAGTACTGCTACCACAAATAGTGCTGCTGACAAAGATAGTGCTGCCAGAAGCAATACTGCTGCTATCAATGTTAGTGTTGCTGAGAGTTTTAGTACTTCTCAAACTAACATTGTTAGTACTTCATCAGATGTTAATACTGCTAACTCTGTTAGTGCTTCTAACAAGGTTAGTACTGCTAAACCTGTTAGTGCTGCTAACTCTGTTAGTACTTCTAAAATTAGTACTGCCTCTAGTGTTTGTGCTTCTAGACCAATCATCTTGACAAAGTACTCCAGTAAAGAGTATTCTAATTTTAAAAATCTCATCAAAAAGGAGTGTAAGTACTTTGATGAGAAAGGGAGGCCCAAGAACACTTTGGCTTGGGTTCCCAATCAATACTAATTGATTTATCTTATGTGCAGGGCAACCAGCATCTCAAGGGAAAGAGCATTTGGCATGTTGATAGTGGTTGCTCTAGGCACATGACAGGGAACATGGCTTGCCTCAAGAATTTCAAGAAAATTGATGGAGGGCATGTTGCCTTTGGTAATACTCCATATGGAGGTAAGATTAGTGGTAAATGAGATGTAACAAAAGGTAAGATGACATTTGAAGATGTTTACTATGTTGAGCAGTTAAGGTACAACCTGTTAAATGTATCACAAGTTTGTGACAAAAAGCATAGTATATTATTCACTGATTCAGAATGCATTATCCTTGCTCCTGGATTCAAGGTAGTTGATGAAAAGATGATACTACTAAGAACTCCTAGAAAGGATAATGTCTATTGTTTGGATATGGAAAATGTTTCAAATGATTCATCCCTAAACTGTCTTGTTTCAAAAGCCTCTTTGGATGAATCATCACTTTGGCACAGAAGGATGTGTCATATGAACTTTAAAACAATGAATAAACTTGTTAAAAACAACCTTGTAAGAGGTCTGCCTTCAAAAGTCTTTTCATGTGATGATCATTGCGTTGCTTGTCTCAAAGGCAAACAACACAAAACTTCTCATAAGTCCAAAGAGTTGAACACAATTTCTTCTTCTCTTCAGTTGTTGCATATGGATCTGTTTGGTCCTACAAATGTCATGAGTATAGGTAAGAAATCATACTGCTTAGTTATTGTTGATGATTACTGTTAAAGCACATATTTATTGGATTCAAGATCATAATTATCTGAAGATGGAAATCTGAAGTCAAAGCTGATAAAGTCGCCTCAACAAATAGTCTAGGGTCCTTTTGTAATAAATAGTCAAAGTTTGTTTTTCGTATTTATATTATTAGTTTTTATCTTATTTTAGTTAAATAAGTTTTAGTTTGTTGGGCCTATGCCAACCCATTTGGTTATTAGCCTAAGTATAAATTAATCTTGTTTAGTGATTATTAGGTTAGAGAAGAGCTTAATAGAAAAATTAATATTGAGAGAGAGTTGATGCTGGGGTGGTGCGCCGTACACAGAATAGAGAAACAGAGTGGTTTCGATTTCAAGCTTGTAATCCTTTGAATCAATTGAATAATCATATCAGGTTTGCATTATCGTTGTTGCTTAATTGTTTACTTGTTTGAATGATTACGTATTGGGACACACAATTGGTATCAAAGCAAGTTACAGATTGGATTGAATAAGTTTTTGTTCGGTTCTGTTTTCTGTCAAAGATTCATAATTTTTATTGTGTGATTGTTCATTCAAGTGTTTATTTATTGGGTTGTAATTGATATGCATATTCTATTGATGTGGTATTGTTGGATTTGATTATTGCATTGTTTTTTATTTTCAATTTGGTGATTTTGGAAATTCTGGGTTCGGTCTTGAGTCGACACTGTGTCTTCAATCGAATCTTTCTTAGAGTGGTTTTTATTGAAATTAACTTATTGCAATCTGTTCTAGTTGATAAATTGATCATATTGGCAAAGTTTGGTACTTTAATTCGTGATATAGTGTGTTTTTTGGGCTGATTTTTGGCTTCTGGGTCGAAGAATATTAAGAACATATCGGTCTTTGTAAGTATCGGTCTTTGTGTTTTTCCGGTAGAAGACCTCTATCGGTCTTTGATTTCTTCCGGTCGAACATCTTTTATCGGTCTATTGCATTTGACCGATACACTCACAGTTCACTCCGGTCAAAGCCAATCCCGGTCAAAGCCAATTCCGGTCTAAGACCTTTTTCCGGTCAAAGACAAGATATTATGAAGTTTTTGCTGCTTTGAAGAAATTTTCTTTGAAGATGATTTGCTGAAGTATTCCGAGCTGAAACTGGAGATAATTTCTTTCCAAAAGATATTCTCATCGATTGGGGAGATTGCTACATTCTGAAGACAAAGAGGAAGATTACATTTTCTGAGCTTAAAGCATGATCTTGATCCAAAGGGGGGGAGATTGTTAAAGCACATATTTATTGGATTCAAGATCATAATTATCTGAAGATGGAAATCTGAAGTCAAAGCTGATAAAGTCGCCTCAACAAATAGTCTAGGGTCCTTTTGTAATAAATAGTCAAAGTTTGTTTTTCGTATTTATATTATTAGTTTTTATCTTATTTTAGTTAAATAAGTTTTAGTTTATTGGGCCTATGCCAAGCCCATTTGGTTATTAGCCTAAGTATAAATTAATCAAAGCAGACTTCAAGATTTGCAGGATCAGCAAAATACAGTACTCTCTTGCTTTCTATCTCAGATTGAGCCTAAGAAGGCTTATGATGCAATGAAAGATTCAAGTTGTATAGAAGCCATGCAAGAAGAGTTGCTACAGTTTAAATTGCAAGATGTTTGGGACTTGGTGGACCTTCCAAAAGGTCATAGAGCAATTGGCACCAAGTGGATTTTCAGAAATAAAAAGGATGAGAGAGGAATAGTAATCAGGAACAAAGCAAGGCTAGTGGCACAAGGGTACACTCAGGAAGAAGGCATAGACTATGAGGAAGTCTTTGCTCCAGTTTCACGGGTAGAGGCAATTAGGCTGTTTCTAGCCTATGCCTCATATATGAAGTTCAAGGTAT
The DNA here is from genome assembly GCA_954870635.1 of Arctium minus. Lineage (NCBI taxonomy): Eukaryota > Viridiplantae > Streptophyta > Magnoliopsida > Asterales > Asteraceae > Arctium > Arctium minus. The sequence continues at coordinate 5,036,885 of OX941080.1, read as the reverse complement.
ATCAGATGGATGTGAATAGTGCCTTTCTGTATGGAACAATTGATGAAGAAGTATATGTCTGTCAGCCCCCTGGATTTGAAAATCCATCATATCCTAAAAGAGTATACAAACTTAAGAAAGCACTCTATGGTCTACATCAAGCCCCAAGAGCATGGTATGATACTCTGTCTACCTATCTCTTGGAAAATAGGTTTGAAAGGAGAATCATTGACAAGACCCTTTTCATTAAAAGAAGTAAGAAGGACACCCTACTTGTTCAGATCTATGTGGATGACATCATATTTGGATCCACAAAAGATCAGATGTGTAGAGACTTTGAAGAGTTTATGCACAAGAACTTCAAAATGAGTTCAATGGGTGAACTCACTTTCTTCCTTGGGCTTCAAGTGAAACAACAGAAAGATGGGATTTTCATAAGTCAATCAAAGTATGTGAAAGACATCCTGGATAAGTATGGTTTATCAGACTCAAAGCCAGCAAGCACACCAATGGAAACACACAAACAGATCACTGCTGATCTCGAGGGGGAGGATGTTGATGTCCATATTTATAGATCAATGATTGGATCTCTCATGTATCTCACAGCCTCAAGACCAGATATCATGTTTCCAGTGTGTGTGTGCCAGATTCCAAGTCAAGCCAAAGCAGTCACATCTTCAAGCAGTTAAGAGGATTTTCAGATACTTAAGAGGGCAACCTAGATTAGGTCTTTGGTATCCTCATGAATCTACTTTTGACTTGATTGCATATTCAGACAGTGACTTGGGTGGTGCTAATATGGATAGAAAGTCTACTTCAGGAGGATGTCAGCTTTTGGGTGCAAGACTAGTATCTTGGCAGTGTAAGAAGCAAACCACAGTGTCCTTATCCACAACAGAAGCTGAGTACATTGCTGCTGCAAGTTGCTGTTCTCAGGTTCTATGGATTCAGAATCAAATGCTGGACTATGGGGAAACCTTTCTTCACACTCCAATCTTCATTGACAATAGCAGTGCTATTAGCATGGTTAACAATCCAGTCAAGCACTCCAAAACAAAGCACATTGAAATCAGGTATCACTTTATTAAAGACTGCAATGAAAAAAAGCTTATTCAAGTTGCTAAAATTCATACTGATAACCAGTTTGCTGATCTATTCACTAAAGCTTTTGATGTGGGTAGATTCACTTTCTTGGTCACAAGTGTGGGCATGATCAACTCTGAATGAGCTCATGTTTAAAAAGTATTTGTATACCTGTTATTTGTTTATTTGTCTTTTGGTGCTACTAATCATCTTTCTCAGGAAGTTTATTACCTTGCTCTGACTAACACAAGCTTCAACAGTGTAAGTATAGTTACTACTGCCAGTGCAGTTTTAATGCTGCCAGTGCAAAGTTACTACTGCAGGTTCTTTATTACTACTGCTAGTTAGTTAATACTGCTAGTTAGTTAACACTGCTAGTTAGTTAACACTGCTAGTTAGTTAATACTGCTAGTTAGTTAATACTGCTAGTTGGTTACTACTGCTCTCAGTTAATACTGCGAGTGGGTTAGTACTGCTTTAACTGAAATTAGGGTTAATACTGCTTCTTTCCTGAATTCTATAAATACCCTCTTTGCCCGCCAAAAAGCTCACAACGACTCTTTGAATACTATTCGTCTTATCTCTAACTCTTTTCTCTCAAGCAACCAGTGTGTTTCAGTCAAGAATCCTCAAGCCCGATGGCATCCATGACGTTTATTGATGAACACAATGAGATCGCAATGCTTCAAAAGCCTAAGCAGTCTGCTGGATTCCATCAAATAGTTGATTTTCTCAAGTCCAGTCACATAGCTCATGCTCTTACAGTGTCACCACCAATTTACATCGAGCACCAGAAGCAATTTTGAGCCAATGCCACCGCTGTTACTGAAAACGGTGTGCAGTGTATCAAGACAAGGGTGTGTGACAAACCCTTGACAGTCTCTGAAGAGGTCATTCGCATCAGTCTACGACTAGACGATGCCTCAGGTATTACCTCTATCTCTAATGAGGATTTGTTTTCCAATCTCACAAGAATGGGGTATGAAGGCCAACTGGGTGTTTTCAAATTTTACAAAGCTAACTTTTCTTCCCAATGGCGTTTCTTTGTTCATACTCTTATGCACTGTATTTCTCGAAAAACTACTGGATGGAGTCAGTTCAGTAGTACCATTGCTTATGCTTTGGTCTGCTTGTCCACTGCCAGAAAGTATAATTTCTCATGAATGATTTTCAATGACCTTGTGTCAAACTTGGATAATAAAAAGAGTTTCTATATGTATCCAAGATTTGTCCAGGAAGTTATCACCTCTGAATTGACGGATATACCTCAGTTTAATGAGGTATATGTACCTAAAATCCCCAAGGGCAAGGTCTTTTCAAATATGAAAAGATCTGCCAAGGACTCGGAAGGAGTTGACACCCCATTGTTCTCTACAATGATGGTGGTGTCCCACAACCAAGAAGGTATGATATCAGGGTCAAGGCCCTCACTAGACCATCCCACCGATAGCCAAACCCAACCTTCAACCACTATATCACTCCCTCAGTCCCTTGTTCTTAAGCCAACCCCAGTTATATCCAAAACTTATACTAAGAGAAAGGTACACAAGGCTCCTTCCCTTGTTGTACCTCCTACAAACCCAGAACCTCAAAGCCTTCTAATGGAGCATTCTCCATTAGAGAATATCCATAGGGAAACCACTGGGGTGTCTCCAAACCCCAAGGAGGTGCTCACTAAGGAGATGCATGAGCATGTGGGTGAGAAGGTGCCACTACTCCTGCTAGCATAGAGGAAGCCAGTGGTAACATCACAAAGACCTTCCCCATGGCAACTTTGAATGAGCAATCATTCAAAGGTCCCAGGTGCCCAGAAACCAAGGGAATAGGTGGTGCTTCAGCCAGGCTGGAGATCCCTATTAAACATTCCAATGATCCCTCAAAAGGGGGTAACACTCCTGGAGAAGGTGAGGATAGATATGACTACCAGGAATTGATTTCTGCCATGTCCAACATGGCATCTGAACTAGATTCTCACAAAAAGGTTGTAAATGAACTCCAGAAAGTCATCATCAACCAGCAAGAAGAAATCAACACCTTAAAGAAGTTGGTTAAGAAGGTGGTTTAAAGAAGGTCAAAGAAGTTGGTTAAGCAAAGATTTGAGCTCAGAAGAAGGAACCCAGTGGATGATGCTCCCAAAAAGGGGGAGTCAGAAGCTAAGGTCAACATGGAGAATGCTAAGAATAAGGGGGAGAAACATGGAGATGAGGGGGAGTTTGCTGGTGGTAGTGGGGATAAGGTACAAGCAGTAGAAACAGAAACAGTTAATGCTGCTGAAGCAAGCAAAGCAGCAAAAACAGTTAATGCTGCTGAAATAAATGAAGCAGCAGAAATTGTTCAAGAGGTATTAACTGACATCCTTAGCAGCAATTTGGAAGAAATTGAGATAGCTGAAGCATTAATCAAGGATAAACATGACACTCCTAAGGTCACTTTAAAGACCAAAGGAGTTGTCATCAAAGACAATGCTGAGGTTATCAAGAAAGCTAGTGCTGAAAAGGTAGCAAGAAAGGACAAAGGCAAAACCAAGATAGTGGAATCTGACCAACCACTTAAAAAGCAAAAGTTGATTGAGTCAGATGAAGCTTTGGCTAAGAAAATTCAGGCAAAATTTGAGCAAGCAGAAAAGGATCAAGTGGAAAAAGATAGGAAGATAGCAAGAGCTCTAGCTGCAGAGCTTAATGAAGCATATCAAAAGAGTTTGGCAACAAAGATGGCACATAAGAAATATGCAATTCTAAGGAAGCCTGTAATGGTCAAAATGGGTGCAAAGAAGAGGCAACCTTCACAGAACTACCTTGGCACTCAAGAGAGAAAGAAGATGATCACTTTCCTCAAAGGTGCTGTGGGAGTCAAAAAGGAAATTTTCACAAAAATGTCATTTGATCAAATCAAAGATTTGTATGAGGCAGAGATGACTAAGTTACAAGGAAATGACAAAGCAAGAGTTGAAGTGGAAAAGAGGATGAAAGAGAGGCATGACCTTCAAATACAAAAACCCTTCCTGATGATCAAGAAACACCAAGGAAGGAAGCTACTCTAGGTAAAAGTTTGAGGACTTTGAAAAGAACAAAAATGATGGCAAGAAGAAAACCGGCTAAGAAACCTAGAGTGGATGAGGAAGAAGCTGGGAAAGAACAGAAGGTAGCTGAAGAAGAAGAGGCACCTAAGTCTGATGAACAGGAAGCTCAAACTCAGGAAGAACCATTCAGTACTTCTGATGTGAATATGTACATGGTGGTGATGGAAAAAGTGCCTGAGCCTATAACAGCTGAACCGGTTGGTGTCAAGCCTCCTGAGATTATTCACTGACCATGGAAGTAAATGGAAAGGAGTATATCAGGCTTAAGAGGAAAGATGACAAGTTTGAAGTGTATCCTACTTGGGCCAAGATTGTAAGAGTATGCTCCAGATCTGATTTAGAGGAAATGTTTGAGGTGGGGATGAAATTATATACTGATAAGCTAAAAACTCCAGGGATACCAGTTACAAAACTTGTGATGGAATATCTATGCATGTTATTCAAGCCAGAGGAAGTTCAACACGTTATCAGAAATGTTTTCAAAACCATTAACAACTGGACTCTGTATGAAAGAAGTGGAGTATATGCACTGACTATGGATACAAATCACATTGAATACTTCTTAGTGGATAGAGTTTACAACCATAGCAGGCTAAAGTTGCATGCTATGTTGAAGAAAAAGCTTGGTTGTGCACCAGAGTCTGCAATGGCAAGATACTTGATCCAGAGAACTATTAATCAAAGTTTGGGGCTGAATCCTAATACAGGGTTATGAGCAATGGAGTTTTGGGAGCATCTGAAGAACTTGACTTCTCTTCCTAAAAGTCAAGTTAGGGGGAGATTGTTGGGAACTGAAGATTTGTTTAAGTATGATTACTGCTGCCAGTACAACACTACTGCTGAGCCAAATTACTACAGCTTGAAGAAATTAATACTGCTAAGCATAGTTAATACTGCTGGTGAAGATTAATACTGCTCAGAGTGTTAATGCTGTTATGACTTAATATTGCTTATGTGATAATCTTGGGAAGTCGCACAGATCAAGGCTTGAAGATAATCATGGAAGGTTGAAGATAATTATGGAAGAATATACTGAAGATCTTTTATGTTTTGTAATTATCTTTTATTTTTAGTATATGTATAGAATTATTCAGAATAGTTTGTTAGACGAGTATTATGAGTTTTTGTTTTGAGAGAGAATTAACCTCAAGGTTTACAACCCTAGTTCTAGAGAAGTAGAATTCGTCTTGGTGAGCCTGTTCATCAAGATTGAGGTTTTGTGTGAAAGCTTGTAACTTTAATCATTCAATAAAGTTTACAAGTTGTGTTTTCTATTTTACTGTTACATTAATATTTGAATATTAAAGTGTTTTTCCGCAACTTTTTTAATATTGTTTCTGAGTTTCATTATTCTTGTTAAGAATCAGATCCTGACATGAATCATCAAAATCGGAGTTAGGATGAAGAAGATATGAAGAAATGAAGTTCTAGGGCTGGAAATCGTATTTTATGCTCGACCAGGGGATTTTGAGACTTATCATGCGACCTTAAGTCGCGGCATAAGTCGCCCGCTTCCCCTAAGTCGCGGAATAAGTCCTAAGTCGCGGCATAAGTCGCGAGATGAACTGTTCGCCCAGTTTTCTTCTCGTTCACTGTTTTGGCCGTAACTTCTTCGTTATAGCTCCAATTTTGCTCCGGAAAGAACCATTGGACTCGTAATTGAATCCTTAATCCATCAAGAATATAAAATGTAGAATTCAAGTCCAAAAATCCTATATCTTATTTTTCCCTCTCAATTACCGATTTCTATATTAACTTGAAATGATACTTTTCGAAATTCGGGGTGTTACAAGAAACTCCTTCACTACCCCAAACGGTCATCACATCAAGGTAGTCTAAGCATACACACGTAACGTGTAGGTTCACCATAACACTGGCCAGATGTAATTATGAACGTACTGTACATGATCATTCTTGCTACTCTCGGCATGATTCTCGTTCCTAATACTCCATTACCCTTGAAACATCAAATCTTAAAGTGCCTAATGGTGCAACTCTCTCTCTCTCTCTCAATCACTTAAAAACATTAGTTTGAGTCTAGGCATACAAAATTAACACCTAATTCTTTCAAACTTAAGCTCTGATACCAACTTGTAACACCCTCAAATATGGAAATAGCAACTAATTTAAAATTTTCTAAATACATCAATAACGGAATCATCTACAACAACAATTTAAGGTTTAACTTCAATAAACGCATTTCAATCCTTACACACGATCTATAATAAGTACGGATGTTACTAAAACCCAATAACAGTCACTATCTCCAACTGCGGAAGACTTCACCAAACTACTTACCCTCGAGTAAATCTAGTGTTCATCTCTTCATAGTACTGCTAGAACCATTTCCCAAACTGAAACCTGATGCACATGCCGACAAATAAAAACGTTAGGCTTAACGCCTAGTGAACTCAAGAGTTTTCCATAGATATATATAAAGCAATAACTTTAATGATGTTATCTAAATCGTGATTTCCAAAATGAAATACATTTAATTTGATAGTAACTAAAACGAAATACATTAATCTGAAAACAATTTCTTTTTCAACATTAACCATTTTCGTGATTAAAACCATAGAACAAAACGCTCCTCCGAAAATAAATCCATACCCAAAACTCGCATAATACATAACTGACACTTTACTAATCAAATACTGAAAACGTGGATAACTCTATCATCCAAAATACTCCAAAGACATGGATAAAGTTCAGTATGCAAAACCCAAAAATGTGGATAGCAATCCATACTCAAAACGTCAACGAAAACATGGATTATAAAACTCCATAACCAAAACAACACCTTACGATGACGGAGGAGACCCGAATACATAGTATGTGACGGAACACAAAAGTAGGTCACATAACTATGTAGGAAACCAAATCATATGGGTTATACCCATAAAACATACCGAGCTCAACTCCTCTAAGTCTATTACTCGAAAACATCAAGTCAAACCCTCTAGGTCTATTCTTGAGAGTTCCAAAACAGGGGAACCCAGTTCCAAAACGGGAACTTATGCACAAGGAAATTACACCTTACTGCCCATGGGACGCTGCCCGACCGTATAGGTCCACACCTTACTTACCATGGTGACCCGATGCCTATTCCATGCCAAAGTGGTGAACTTGTCCAAAACGGGACAAAAGAACATCGTGCCTATGGATCCATTGCACTAACTAAAACATTACATGACTCAAACGATTGAACTAACGCATTCAAAACATGAAATTCTCAAATGAGATGCAATAAATGCAAATCATAACCAAACGCTCTACATTGAGCTATTAAAATCGGACAAGTGTCCCCAAGGCCCAACAAAATCCAACACGAGCCATAAACTCAACAAATCCAAAAAACCAACGTTGAAAATCATAAAATGAAATCAAACGTAAACGACCCACATTATGTAAACCCATACTCTAAAATATATAAACTCCAACACAGTTTAGATTGGGACAAATCGTTTTCCAAGTTGGTTATATCATTTACTCTTTCAAAAACATCTCATAACACAAAATCAACACTTATCTAAAACACACCATAAAATGCATTTATGCTCAAACTCTATTTCATGAAGTAAACCATTAAAATACCAATGTGTATATTTTATTTGTCAAAATGCTCAAAACCCCAAACGTGGGTGTTTTACAAAGTTTATAAAACCAAACAATTCAAATAATCAAGATTTATCAAATAACCCAACAGTTAATAATTTTATGTAAAACAGGTAAACACTTTAAAATAAACATTTTGGCGTGTACACCGTTTTCACAAATCAACTTGAACTCACCTTGCTAGATTTAGGCTAAATCTAGATTTTTTTCCCAACTTGAGCTCCTTTAAAGAAACTTGGATCCTCAAGCCAAAACTTCGAAAAACCTAGATCCACAAGTTTCCAACCATAAATACACATATTCAAGTGTTTAGAATCATTCCCCAAACATCTTATATCCAAATCTACATTTTGGTCAAAAACCCTAATTTGACCTAACTTTTTCTCAAAATCTTCCAAACCGAAATTGGAGAAATAAAACACTAGGTTGACATCAATAGAGAATATATAACTCATAAATAAGTTTGAAAGTGGAAGGAATGAACCTACCATTTAGGTTTTGGTAAAAACCTAGAAAACCCCAAAATTCTTGAAGATGGAGGTGATGATGATGAGTTATTGTCTTTGCTTACAATCCACCACCAAATACTCTTATATATACCCAAAAATAACAATCTATCCTTGAAAATATCTCAAAAACGAAACCATAGCAACCTGAATCGCCAAAAACGGAATTGAAATGAGAGAGTTATGAAGAAAGAGGCTGAAAATCGCGAATTTATGCACTCTGATACCTCCAGGCTATTGTGCCAGGCTATAGTGACAATGTCACAATCGCTGGCACAATCTACGAGATTGTAACGATAGTTTTTGGACTTCGGCGATTGTGACATGCTATAGTGACAGTGTCACAGTCGCCGAGCACTATAGCCAAGCATGTACCGAACACTGTTTTGGCCATAACTTCTTCGTTTTACCTCCGATTTCGCTCCGGAAAGAACTGTTGGACTCGTAATTGAATTCCTCATCTATAAAGACCATAAAATCTATAATTTAATCCCAAAATTACATTTCCTCTATTTCCCTCAAAAGATCGATTTCTACACTTTCTTGAAATAGAACTTACCCAAAATTTACGGGTGTTACACCATTGTCATATATACATGGAACATTCGTTGGGACGACCAACCACTTGGTAATCTCCATCGCTATTGTGACATATGTCACAACTGCATGGCACTATATCCGGGACTACCACACTTTTAGTATCATTGGTGCTATTGTGACAGACGTCACAACCTCATGTCACTATAGTCGTACTCCACATGTGATGTGGTTCTTCCTTTACTGATTCACCAGTCCAACATTCTTCTTCAATTGGGATGAAATTCTAGGTGTTACATACGAGTTCGTTTGAAAAATGGTTCGTCTAAACCAATGATGAGTTTTGGGCTAATCACACTTTTGGCCGTTGTAATTGCATAATCGTTGGTTAAATGTGTTTTATGGTTTACAATGACTTTTGTGGTATGAGAAAGTAAATCGTTGAGGTGTGGCTCAGTTTGACTAAAATGAGTCTTGGGGACGTTTGTCCGGTCTTAATAGCCCCTTTTGTGGAAATTTTAGTATGATTGCGTTTATTGTGTATCATTTGATAATTGCATGTTTTGAGTGCTTTGGTCATTCAATTGGAGTCATGTAATGTTATAGGCTGTAATGCAATGGATCCATAGGCATATGAGTCGGTCTTTATTTGTTAAAAGGAAAGGGGCGGTTATTTTAATGATGGGACCAGGATTAGTCATGGGGTCATCGAAGGCCTTATGGTACGGGCTCGTGGAGTCAAACTGTTAAGACACAGTCTCATTGGATTCAAGATCATCCAAACTGAAGATCGCAATCTGAAGCTAAAACCGGAACGTCGACTCTCGATATTAAAGTCTATGTCTATTTGTAATAAATGTCAATGTAATTCAATATAATTGTTTGTTTAGTTATATATTAACTTAGTTAGACATAATATCTATTTGTTAGATATTATGTAGTTATATTAGTATTATATGTTGCAAGTTGATTAGGAAGTGTGTTCAACACACTAGATTAGATATTATGTGATATCTCTAGTATCTCTCTCTCTAAGATTAGAACATATCAGATCACATACAAACACACACTAAAAGGTGTATTAGAGAGAAAAACAGAGAACACAAATCCAAGCTTTAATCTGATCAACCTTGTAACCATTTCTATATATCAATACAGGTTGGTAATCGTTATTGTGTTGTTTTTAAGAACTTGATATTAGTATTGTTGTGGACCGACAATTGGTATCAGAGCCTGATAAAGATCAAATCAAGTTTTCTAGAAAAACGACTCTGTGTTCTATTTGAAAAAGTGATTTTGAGTGTTGAACTGTTTTAGGTGTTAAAATCGATCAGGTTGTGATCGATTAGCATGCTAGATAGAGTTGTTGTTGATTAATTTTAGTATTAAGCTTTATTCGAGTTCCAATTTGTGGATTTAGTGAGGAAACTGTCGAGAACAAAAAGTCACTGTGCGATAAAATTTTTCTTCAAATAGTGTGTTTAAGTGAGATCGAGTGCTTACATTCAGTTCTAGAAGTGTTTCTAGACATATTGGTAAAGATTTGTACTACTAATCGACAAAAAAAACAAGCTTCAGTTGATTTTTCGTAGAACAGGACGAACAATCGCAAAGCAGAAGAAGAACACACGCAAAGTCAAACTTTGCGCATCTAGCCTGAAACGCAAAGTCCAACTTTGCACCTCCCACTACAATCGCAAACTTCACTTTGCGCTCCTCAAGTGAAACGCAAAGTCAACTTTGTGCTTCTCAAACAGCACGCAAAGCACACTTCTCGCTTCAAAGAGCAAATGCAAACCTCAGTAGTGTTCATATCTTCAGAAGATCAAGTCTACTTTGCGCCTCCAACTGGAAACGCAAACCTCAACTTTGCGCTTCCTACGTAACTTGCAAACCTTACTTTGCGTGTCCCATTAGAAACGCAAACCTCAACTTTGCGCTTCCCAATTGAAACGCAAACCTCAACTTTGCGCTTCCCACTTGAAACGCAAACTCAAATTTGCGCTCCCAACTTGAAACGCAAACCTTCTCAAACGCAAAGCTTTTATTCCACACTTAGAATTTTTTTCAGAATGACATCCAGAGAAGCCCTCGCAATAGGAACTGACACCAAGCCACCAGTTCTCTTCAAAGGAGAATACGAACAGTGGAAGGATCGGTTTCTGAATTTCATTGACAGACATGAGCTGGGTGATTTCATCAAGACATCTATTGAAGAAGGGGTTATGAAACCAGTCATAACGACTCGTGTAGTTGGAAATGTGCCGACTGAAGTTGAACTTAAGTTTCATGAGCTACAAGATGATAAACTTAGAAGAGCTAAAGGCGACAGATTATCTAAGTCATACATCTTACAAGGAATCCCAAATGAAATATACGTAAAGATTGACAGCTACAAGGCCTCCGGCAAAGAAATGTGGGATCAACTTGAAAAGATGATGCTGGGTTCAAAAGTTGGAAATCAGCTGAAAATCTCCAACTGCCTAAATAATTATGAAGAATTTAGAGGCAGAGTGGGAGAAACGTTAGAAGAAACCTATGACAGGTTTGTGACTTTGCTGAACGAACTTAGAAAGAACAAAGTCCCAAATCTCAAATTGAGCTGAACGTCAAGTTCCTGAGCATTCTTCAACCAGAATGGAAAAGATATGCAAGACAGATGAAGCAGATCAAAGACTTGAATGAGATTCCACTTCACGAGGTGTATGAAACTCTCCGACAGAATGAAGAAGAGGTGGATGAAATTCTAGATGAGAAGAGGCAAAGAGGAAAGACAGTTGAAGACACAGTCGCTCTTGTAGTCAGGAACAAGAAGAACAAGACGATTGTGTACGAAGATGAAGCTTATGTAAACTCTGACACAGATGAAAATGATCAGCTAAAGCAAGCAATAATGATGCTGACAAATGCTTTTCAGAAAAGGTTCTACAAAAAGCCAACATCAAACAGTCAGAGGTACTCTTCTGGTCCGAACAACTACATCCACAAGGAAAGGGTTGAAGGAAGTAGATATGAAGGAAAGAGGTTTGAGGGAAAGAGACAAGAGGAGAGGAAACCTGAAGAGAGAAGATATCAAGCTGAAGGGAAGAGAATAGAGGAGAGGAAACCGGAAGAGAGAAAGTTCAAAGCTGAAGGATCAAGCCAGCCAGAACCACCAACGTGCTACAATGTGGCAAATTAGGTCACTTTGCCAAGGACTGCCGTAGATCAAAGGTCAGAAACTCCGACTACTATAAGAACAAGATGCTTCTTGCAAAGCAACATGAGGCTGGCAAGGCATTGATGGCTGAGGATGAATACTGGCTCGATCACTCAGATGAGGAAGAAGAGGATGAAGAGAAAGATGAAGCCGTCAACATGTGCTTGATGGGCAAGATAGAATCAGATACTGAAGCTGATTCAGATAATGAAGAAGAGGAGGTATGTAATTTATCAGATTCAGATTTCATGAATAAAATGCATACCATGAGTTTAAAACAAAAAGAGTTAGAATCTAATCTTGAGCAAGAAAATGGTGTCATAATTGACAAAAACCAATTGATACAGAAACTTAACAATGAAATTGTTGAGAAGAAAGTATTAATTGAGATTTTACATAAAGATAATGACACCAACGCAAAAGAAAAGACAATAATTCTTAAAGAGAATTCTGAACTCAAGTCTCAACTGCTAAAAGGTGGGATTGATTTATATGAGCTTAAAGAATTGCATGCTTCTTGTACCAAAGAAAACTTTTCTTTACTGGGAAAATTAAAGAGTTTGGAAGAGAAGTTATATAAAATTGGTCAAACTGAACAGACTATTTTTCTAAACAAACCCAAAGAGGAAATAGAGAGATGGGGAATCGGTTATAAGAATCCTCACTGCCTACAAAAGGGGATGTCTGAATTGCCAGGACTTTATGATCATCTTTCAATGCAATTAGCTCGCAGAATCCCTGAATTTAAAACTTTCTGGACTAAACTGTCAAAAGAGGATGAAGCCAATGAAACGGAAAAACGGTTGAAATCAGCTAAAGTTCATCTTCCATTTAATTATGTGAAGACGAATAATAGTTATAATGAAAATCCTATATATCAAAAGAAGAAAACTCTTTCAAGTGATTTCTTTCCAAGTTATTCTGAAAAAGGAAATGGAGGCGAAGCCTATTCAAGGTAAACTATATGTCCCTCCTCTCGTTTTAGAACATAAAATTTCTGAACTCGAGAATTCTTTGTCAGATGAAAGACTTTTGATAAATATTGAGCAAAACGTTTTTTCAACCGTGTTTTCAAATTCTGTTGTTTCAAAGACTTCAAACTCTGAGGATTTGTTTGGTACATCAAATAAAGGATTTGATTTTTTGAACTCTGAAGGTGGTTTAGATAATGGTTCTAATCAATTTGACTTTAATACAAAACTTCCTAACCATTCTTTTTTTGTTAAGAAATCTTTGAGAAAAACCAGTATGCCTGTGAACAGTGCAAAATCAACGAAAGTTTTTGTTGATAAATCAGTCTCTGTGAAAGCTAAACATGCTAAAGGTAAGAAAATATCTCAGCATTCACAGAAACCGAACACTACTAGTAATTCCAAGAAGAAGCATTCGTTTGTTGCTCAGAAGTCTAACTCACCAGATTCACATGTTTCAGATCTGAGCAAGCAAAGGCCAGAAGTAAATTCTGAATGGCAACCCAAACGGAAGCTTGACAAGACCGTTCTACCATTTAGTAGTGTTAATTGTAATAAGACTTCGCTTAGTAAAGATGTCCTAATTACTGATGTTGCTCTTTTGAACTCAAAACTTGTTGTTTCTCGTAAACAATATACAATGAAGCAATTATTTCAGTTATCTTTATCTGCTAGAAAGTCTTCTATTTATGATAAACATGTTTCTATTTCTTGTCAAGATTCTAAAGATTGGTTTGGCAATTACCATGTGCATTCATTTCACACTAATTCTTCAAATGCATTTCAAAAGAAAAGAGGACCCAATTTGAAATGGGTACCAAAATCTTGTGCTAACACAGCAGGACCCAAATTCCAGTGGGTACCTAAGGTTAAATTTTGTGTTGCAGGCACAGAAAGCTTAAAGAGAAATCGACTTCTGATTATGTACAGATCAGGACTCGTTCTTCAATATCAAAATAGGTTTTTGGATGATGCAGTTCAAAACCCGAACATCAAAGTCAAAATAGGCTTTTGAACAAATCAGTTCAAGACCCGCACTTCGATAATCAAAGTGAATATTCCAATGTTGTCGTATGAAGATCTAAATTTGTAATTTCTCTTATGCAGACTAGTCATACATGGTTCTTGGACAGCGGATGTTCCAAGCACATGACAGGGCAAAAAGAGATACTGTCCAATTTTAAAGATAAATATTGCGGAACAGTCAGATTCGGCAACGACCAATTTTCTCCAATCATGGGATATGGTGATGTACAACATGACAATGCCACGATCAAGAAGGTGAGCTATGTAGAAGGCTTACGACACAACTTGTTCAGTATAGGTCAGTTCTGTGACAAAGACTTAGAGGTCAACTTTAAAGCCAAGAGATGTTCAGTTCGCAATGAAGAAGGCGAAGAACTCTTGGTTGGTACTCGAGAATCAAACCTCTACACAATCAATCTATCAAATGTCCAGACTGACAAGCAAGTTTGCCTACTATCGAAAGCTTCGATGCAACAAAGTTGGTTATGGCATCGACGTCTTTCTCACCTCAACTTTCGGTACATCAACAATCTGGTCAGTGGAAAGCTCGTCAAAGGACTTCCAGAGCTCAAATATGAAAGAGAACATCTTTGTGCAGCTTGTGAAAAGGTCAAGATGAAGAGGGCACCTCATAAACCAAAGCCTGAACCAAGTACAAGCGCTCCGTTAGAGTTATTGCATATGGACTTATGCGGTCCGATGCGAAGTCAGAGTCTAGGCGGAAAGAAGTACATACTCGTGATCGTGGACGATTACTCGCGATACACATGGATCAAGTTTCTACGTTCAAAGGATGAGACACCTGATATTCTCATCACATTCCTAAAGACGACCCAGGTGAATCTGCAGAAACCGGTCAAGTTTCTACGAACAGACAATGGCACAGAGTTCAAGAACAACAAAGTTGAAGAATATCTCGAATCTGTTGGGATTTCACATCAATACTCTGCTGCTCGTACGCCTTAACAAAATGGAGTGGTTGAAAGAAGAAATCGAACGCTAGTCGAGGCTGCTCGTACTATGCTAAGTCAATCAGACTTACCTCTATTTTTGTGGGCAGAAGCTGTATCGACCGCGTGCTACACACAGAATCATTCCATGGTACATCGGAGATTCAAGAAGACTCCTTATGCGTTAATCAACAACCGAACACCGACAATCAAATACTTCCATATATTTGGGTGTAAGTGTTTCGTTCTAAACGATAGGGAGAGTCTAAATAAGTTCAGTGCTAAGGCAGACAAAGGCATCTTTATTGGTTATTCCTCGACATCAACTGCATTCCGTGTTTATCTAAAGAAGTCAAAGACGGTGATTGAAAGCATCCACGTCACGTTTGATGAAGAAATGGCTTCCGAACAACACAGTTCAGAACCCGTTATAACCGGAGTACTAGCTTCTGGGCAACTCAGTCCAGAACATGCGTCTCAACAGAATAAATCAGATGAAGCATCAACGTCAACTAATCATTTATCTGATTTAGACTTATTATTTGAATTGTTTTATGATGAATTTATTGGATCTAATGTAAAGAAATCTGTTGTGGTTGATAGAATAGAAGACTTAACGACTACTCATTTAACTAGTTCAGATGTTCCTATTGAATCAAACGCCCTGATTCAACAAGAAATTACAATTCAAATGCCGACTCCAACAGTTGAAGAAGTGAGAAATGATAAAGAGACAGAAGTAGCTGAAACAGTAGGAGATTCTGTACAGATCAATCTACAGCCAGATCAAGCTGTACCTGCTGAGCCTTCTGAACCTACCACTTCAACTGCTATCATCATTCCTCCTGATCAAACAGAAGAAGGTACAAGTGGATTCGTAGATGACACAACAGACATACAATCATCTAATCCACTACCTCATGAATATAAATGGACCAAAGAGCATCCGATAAGCCAGATCATTGGCGATCCATCAAAACCGGTGCAAACTAGGTCAACATCAATGAACATGTGCATGCATGACTCCTTTCTGAGCAAGTTCGAGCCAACACGCGTATCAGAGGCACTTGCTGATCCAGAATGGGTGATCTCAACGCAAGAAGAGCTGAATCAATTCGATGCACTTCAAGTCTGGAGACTCGTACCAAAGCCTAAAGGTAAAACAATCATAGGTACGAAATGGGTTTTCAAGATAAAGAAAGACGAAGATGGTACCGTTATCCGAAACAAGGCAAGACTAGTAGCCAAAGGATACAGACAAGAGGAAGGAATTGACTATGACGAAACATATGCTCCTGTGGCGCGATTAAAGGCAATCAGAATGTTTCTAGCCTACGCAGCCCACAAGAACTTCACGGTCTTTCAAATGGACGTGAAGACAACATTCCTGAATGGAATTCTGAAGGAGGAAGTATACGTCTCTCAGCCAGAAGGTTTTGTCAATCAAGAGAAGCCGAATCACGTTTACATTCTCGACAAAGCACTTTACGGTCTGAAACAAGCACCTCGAGCCTGGTATGATGTCCTTTCCACTTTTCTAGTCAAGTCTGGGTTTTCAAAAGGTACGGTGGATACCACTTTGTTTCTCAAAAAGGAAAAAGGCGATATCATTTTAATTCAAATCTATATAGATGATATTATCTTTGGTTCTACAAATCCGAAGTACTGTAAGAATTTTGCAAACCTTATGGTGTCTAGATTTCAGATGAACTTGATGGGAGAGATGAATTTCTTTCTCGGTTTACAAGTAAACAATTTTCATCGGGTATTTTTATCAATCAATCAAAATACATTAGGAATATTCTTCGAAAGTTCCAAATGGAAAATTCAAAACCGATTGGTACCCCAATGGCACCAGGTACTAAGATTGGCACCGATCCTTCGGGAAAGGAGGTTGATGTTAGGACTTATCGAGGGATGATAGGTTCTTTAATGTATCTTACTTCTAGTAGGCCAGATATAATGTTTTCAACATGCTTATGTGCAAGATATCAGACCAATCCTAAAGAAATCCATATGTCTGCTGTGAAGCGCATATTTAGGTATCTAAAGGGCACTGCAGATCTTGGTCTGTGGTATCCTAAAGATACTAGTTTTGAACTAACAGCCTACACAGATGCAGATCATGCAGGTTGTATGTTAGACAGGAAGAGCACGTCGGGACATGTACAGTTCCTCGGTGACAAGCTAGTCAGTTGGGCATCGAAGAAGCAACTTTGTGTTTCAACGTCAACGGCCGAAGCAGAATATGTAGCTGCTGCTAGCTGCTGTTCTCAGGTCTTATGGATACGAACTCAATTACGCGACTACGGTTTCCACTTCAACAAAATCCCGATATACTGTGACTCCAAGAGCATCATCGCAATATCAGCGAATCCTGTTCAACACACCAAGACAAAGCACATAGACGTCAGGTATCACTTTATTAAAGATCATGTTGAAAAAGGAACAATTGAACTTTTCTTTGTAAAAACTGATTATCAGCTTGCCGATTTGTTCACCAAACCCTTAGACGAAAAGAGGTTTAACTTTCTTGTCTCTAAGCTTGGTATGCTAAATCTTAAGATTTAATCAGTAGTTACCTAACAAAGTTTTCTAAAATTGTATACTTTTTCATCATTTCTTCATTCTTAACTCTGATTGATATCTGCACTTCTATCTAATGTTCATGATCCAAGGGGGAGAATGAGAAGAAATTGACATCTGGTCAATATTATTTCGAGGGGGAGCTCATAAAATTTGTGCATGAACCTTTTAATGTCAGATTTTTTTTAATGCAAGATTTTAGGGGGAGCTCTTCAAGTCAAAAGACTCAAAAGGGGAGTACGGATATGATTTCTGATTATTTCTGATCTTAACTCGTACTTTAAAAAGTTTTACTGCTTTTTGTCTTTTCATTTTAAGTGAATAACTTTTACTTTGACTTGACATAAGACTTTTGCAGAATTTTTGAGAGAAGCTTACAAATTCATATACTTATGACTTAAAGCTTAGCTTCATGAGATGGAAGATCGTACGTTAAGGTATAATTCTATATCTTCATCTCATATATGGTTGAAAGAAGGACAACTTTCAATCATTTGAAAACATTGTTTTTAATGTTCAAACCACTTCCCGATTTTTCAACCGATTTTATATTTTGGGAGTGTATTTTAAATGTTTTCATGATCTAAATTGTGCTTTAACTGAAATAGTTAAACCAATCTGAGCATCACATGCATCATAGGAAAACAAAGAATCATTGTGCTAGGAATTAACACAACTTCTATGGAATCACCTTAACCAGTGATTTCTACCCAAGAAGTTAATCCTTAGTAATTGAGTGTGAGAAGTCGAAAAGAAATGAGTGTGATTAGAGTTAGCTAAATGTTTAAAAGAAAGAGCGTGTGAGAACAGAGTTAAAAGAATATCACAACTCTGCACCAACTTTTTCTGAGTCGGGTAGCCACCATTCTAGTGATTCACAATTCTTTGGTGATCATTATTGAAACAGGCAACTAACCCATGCCAACCCTTGATCAAACCTCACTATCTACTCATTTTCTTCTCAACAAGAAAGTGTTTCACATTTTCAAAGGGGACGCAGCACATTTGCTATCTGATTTTCATTTGGAAAATCTGGATATTGAAAAGAAGGAAGCCTGCCCCACCTTCGCACTTCAATCATGCACATTGAGTCTGTGTTTAACTTACTGTTGTCTCAGTGGTTTACACAATTTTGAGCCTAATAAGCAATCATCAAGTGCTTAATTTTTTCTAACACAAGCACGAACACACAAGAAATTAGTTTCTTTGTCATAACGTTTATAGAAATAACCTTTGTGGTGTTTCGATGATTAAATGGAAGCCCTGGGGGAGTCAACATCAAACAGCTCCTTTCCAATGTGTATTTCTTATACACAGTGACTTAGTGTTACTGACAGGCATGTTAACTGATTCATTAGTTGATTCAGGTGTTACACGACCATTTTTTCTGGATTTGAAAAGATCTGAATGAATATCTTTAGAATTGACGGATCAGGGGCTCTAACCGCAAGATTGACATTTCTTACATCTAATTTTGATGAAGTTGTTGCACTTAACATCAAAAAGGGGGAGAATGACTACACAAGAAATGGCAAAGATCACATGTTTCAAGAATCACGTCAAAGACTGAACTCTTCTAAAGAAAGTAGATTGAAGACATGCTGATTTAAGAGCTAGAGAAAGAGATTGCATCTTCTGAGATGAAAGAGAAGACTGAATTGCTAAAATCATTTTCGTAATGATCTTGATCCAAAGGGGGAGATTGTTAAGACACAGTCTCATTGGATTCAAGATCATCCAAACTGAAGATCGCAATCTGAAGCTAAAGCCGGAACGTCGACTCTCGATATTAAAGTCTATGTCTATTTGTAATAAATGTCAATGTAATTCAATATAATTGTTTATTTAGTTATATATTAACTTAGTTAGACATAATATCTATTTGTTAGATATTATGTAGTTATATTAGTATTATATGTTGCAAGTTGATTAGGAAGTGTGTTCAACACACTAGATTAGATATTATGTGATATCTCTAGTATCTCTCTCTCTAAGATTAGAACATATCAGATCACATACAAACACACACTAAAAGGTGTATTAGAGAGAAAAACAGAGAACACAAATTCAAGCTTTAATCTAATCAACCTTGTAACCATTTATATATATCAATACAGGTTGGTAATCGTTATTGTGTTGTTTCTAAGAACTTGATATTAGTATTGTTGTGGACCGACACAAACATCTGTCATTGGACCCATGATGTAACTGAGTCTGTTTTTATGGGATAGTCATTTTCCATTTGTAGCTAGTTGAGACATTGGACCCTAGGATGGCAACTTGGTACGGTTATGTGGGACTGGATACTAGCCCTGTGTCGTAAATGTAATCCTAGTGAATGAGTATGACTAGGAATCATTGGGTGCCCTCCCCCACATTAGAGTATGAGCTGACGAGTTCATGGCCTTGATCCTAGTATGGTGACCTCAATAACTTGGAATGTGGCTTACTTTTGTGTTCTGCCACTAGCCATGGAATCCGGGTCTTCCCTGTCACCGAAAGGTGTTGTTTTGGGTATTTAGTCTTATTCATGTTTTCGGTGACGTTTTGAGTTTGGGGGTATTATCCTTATGTTATAATTTTGAAGGCTCGAATTTACTCATATATCGGTCATTCGGTTTATAAAGTTTTATTCAAATTTCAATATTTGAGCATCTACCATTATTCACGTTTGAGTAAGTTTGGGTTGCATTACTTCATGAAAGAAAGTTTTGGCGCTGACGCATGGGAAGATGCCGAGATATTCGCGGTCATGGTCGCAGTCGAGGACGTGGTCGTGGCTTGTTTCCTTCCTCATCCCATCAACCAACACGGCCCCCATAGCCCTCGTGGCCCCAATGGCAAAACTCTTGGCAACACTCGACACCCCCGTGCCCATACCCGACTGATCCAATCTCGTAATCCGGCATCTTGGGCATGGCTCCCGTCCAACAATCGCAGTCCTTCTAACCAAACCAAGCCTTATTTACTCCACAGTCTCCCACGCCTAACGCCACGCCGAGGACTCCAACTGATTTGGGTAATGCTTTCAATACAATGTCGCTTCAACAACCCGATGACACTTGGTACATGGACACGGGTGCAAATTCACATCTCACGAGCAACTTAGGTATTATCCCTAAATTGTTTAATACTAGCACTTCTCAATTCGTCCTCGTTGGTAATTGCAATTGTGTCCCAATTTATGGTCAATGAAACACCACTACACCGCCGCCCCACCCCCCATTCACTCTAAAAAACTTCCTATACATCCCAAACATAATAAAAATTTTGATCTCTATTCGTCAATTTACTCGTGATAACAATGTTTCCATTGAATTTGACCCTTTTAGTTTCTCCGTGAAGGATCTCAATACGGGGACAACTCTTACGAGATGCAATAGTTCCGAAAGTCTCTACCATTTCTCTCTTTCGGATACTCAAGTCAAGCAACCTGTTGCTCTCATCAACATCTCACCATCTACATGGCATAACTGTCTCGGCCACCTCGACGATCCAGTTTTTCAATTTCTTAGAGCTAGAAATTTTATTTCTTGTAATAAAAGTTCTTATGCTCATAATTGTGATTCTTGTTCTCTTGGCAAACATGTGCGACTTTCTTTTAATTTATGTAATAAAACTACTTTTTCTCCCTTTGATCTCATACACGCAGACTTGTGGACTTCCCCCGTCACTAGCATACTAGGACACAAGTATTACCTAGTTTTGTTATGTTAGAGCATAAATATGTTGGATACAAAATCAAGATTTCTGAAGGTCAAAGATCAAGAAGTCAAAGCTGAGAAAGTCAACTCTTATTAAAAGTCAAAGTCTTTGTAATAAATTGTCAAAGTCAACATGTTGTATTTGTTTTGTTTTCCTTGTATTTTAGTTGTAGGTATAAATAGCTTGTTTTTCTTGTAGATATATGGTTAGAAGACTAGAAGGATAGAGTTTGAGAGAGAATTCGTAGAGAGAGAAAGAGAGATATTCTAGAGAGAGAAAGTTGTAAAATTGAGAATTGGAATTGAATCAAACAGGTAAATTGAATAAATCTTGTTTGTTTGTATTGAATAACAATTTGAATCTTGAAACAGGGACACACAATTGGTATCAGAGCAGATTCAATTGAAATCATTTCAAGAAACCAAAGTCAACACTGTTCCATTGTCTTTCAGATTCAATTCTGAAAAATGTGTTGGTTTTTCGTGTTGTAATCGTTTGTACTATGGTCGAATCATGTTATAGAACGAGTTTGTATAGGTAATTCGAACATTTGCACTGTAATTTTCTTTGAATTGTTGATTTTATCATTTTCGAAGGTCACTATACTGTAAATCGAATCAGATTGTTAAGATTTGTATTTGTTTTTGTAATTTTTATATTGTAACCTGATCGAGTAGTGAAATAGAGCAAATTGACAAAGTTTCGAGATCAAATTCGAAAGTTTCGATGGATTTCAGTGTGAAAGTTTGAATTTTTGTTCGAAGAGCCCAAGAACACACAAGATCTGTGAAACGCGCAAGTTTATCGGAAGAACGCGCAAGCTGAAGAATATTGATTTTGGACGAAAACGCGCAAAGTGTGGTTTGCGAGTTCAAGAAACGCGCAGATCGAAGTCTGCGAGCTTAGCCCTTCAGTCTGCGAGTTTGAAAATTGGGAAAAGGTTTCTAAGTGTCAAAACGCGCAAGTAGACCTTTGCGAGTTTTCCAAACGCGCAAGACTAAGCTTGCGAGTTTCTTCGGGAATAGTAATCTGCGAGTTCTAGGCATTTGCGAGTTTATTCAAACGCGCAAGTAGGCATTTGCGAGTTTAGAGAACGCGCATGCCTCTATCTTCGAGTTTCAGCGATTATTTCTGTTTGCGAGTTTGTTAAAACACGCAACTCTTTGCTTGCGAGTTTCATAAACACGCACGCTTAAGCCTGCGAGTTTCCTTTTGAATAGTGGTTTGCGAGTTTCAGCGCCTGCGAGTTTCATGCTTCTTTAGTGATTTGCGAGTTTCTATACTTAGTCAAAATTCCTGAATTTCTGAATTTCTATTTCAAAGATTTCTTGTATTTTTGTGATTTCAGTTGGACTAACGATCAATTTCAAGTTTCTTATTGCTTATTTTTTTCAAACAGGATGACTTCAAGAGACGCTCTCTCAATTGGCACTGATGTCAAGCCTCCAGTATTGTTCAGAGGGGAATATGAACAATGGAAAGACATATTTCTCGATTTTATTGATCGGCAAAAGAATGGAAAGAACATTCTAGAATCAATAGAAGATGGTCCAATGCCAAAAGTTTTTGAGGAGATTCCTATTGAAGGTAATGATTCAGATGGAGCTCCGAAATCAAAGAGAATTGAGAAGGGATATGCAAAATTCTCTGATGAGCAAAAGAATCGGTTTGATGCTGATAAAACGGCCAGATCTTTGCTTTTACAAAACATCACTAATGAGATCTATGTGAAAATAGACAGCTACAATGCAACTGCCAAATCTATGTAGGATCAACTTCAGAAGATGATGATGGGTTCAAAAGTTGGAAATCAAATGAAGGTAGCCAATTGCATAAATAGCTATGAAGAGTTTAAAGCAAAAGAGAATGAGAGCTTAGAAGACACCTATGAACGGTTTGTCCTGCTTCTGAATGAACTGTCAAAGAACAAGGTGACAAAGAAGCAGATTGAGAACAATGTCAAGTTTCTGAGCATCCTGCAACCCGAATGGAAGAAACATACGCCAGACACAGAATGATCATAAGAGCTCATCTGTAAGCCAAACTCATTCACTACAGCATTGAACCGTACAAACCAAGCACGAGGGGATTGCTTTAAACCATACAATGATTTACGCAATTTACTGACTCTGCCAGACTCCCCCTGAGCAACAAACCCAGGTGGTTGATCCATATAAACTTCCTCATGTAAATCACCATGCAGGAATGCATTTTTCACATCCAGTTGGTGTAGGACCCAGTCATAAGTAGCGGCTAATGAAATAAACAAGCGGATGGAGGGTACCTTAGCCACAGGAGAAAATGTCTCGTAGTAGTCGACCCCATAAGTCTGAGCATATCCTTTAGCTACCAACCGGGTTTTCAGACGAGCCACTGATCCATTTGGATTAACTTTCACAGTGAATACCCATTTGCAGCCAATTGCCTTTTTACCTGCAGGTAATTCTACCAAATCCCATGTATTATTATGATCTAGAGCATTAATCTCTTCAATCATGGCATCCCGCCATCCAGAATGAGCCATAGCTTCA
The DNA here is from genome assembly GCA_954870635.1 of Arctium minus. Classification (NCBI taxonomy): domain Eukaryota; kingdom Viridiplantae; phylum Streptophyta; class Magnoliopsida; order Asterales; family Asteraceae; genus Arctium; species Arctium minus. Next base: position 5,013,118 of record OX941080.1, on the reverse strand, counting down.
CCAACCATTTTAGGAACAGAAAATGAATCAAGTGTAGAGATCAAAGAGCGAGAACGAGAAGAAAGTTTATCATAGAAAACAACTGAAGAAATAGGGTAAGTACATGAGCGCTTACCTTTCCGAAGGGCAATGGGAACATCAAGATCAGGATCCTGTGTATCGGATGGTGGTGGATCACTTGAAGCAGAAGGATCATCATTAGAAGAATCTGCAGAAGATGACGAAGATGGTATAGGGTCGGGATCTGATGTAGGTCGTTGCCGCCTATTATACACATGAACTATCGGTGGTTTAGTAGGCTCTTGATGCTGTGTCGAGTCGGATAGGATAGGGGATTCCGGAACTGGTACGGTATATACCAACAAATCATCGCTATCTCTTGGATTGCAAGGAGTGGACACAGGAAATAAAGATATATTCTCATGGAATGTAACATCTCGAGATACAATGTATCGATTAAGTGTGGGAGAAAAGCACTTATACCCTTTTTTGAAGTCGAGAGTAACCAAGAAATACACATTTCAGAGATTTTGGATCCAACTTAGTTATGTGTGGTCGGGTATCACGGACAAAACAATACTACCAAAGATCTTTGGGTCGACAGGAAACAATGACTTTGTAGGAAACAGAACTGAGAAAGGACTTCTTCCATCCAAAACAACAGATGACATTCGGTTGATGAGAAAACAAGCAGTAGCAATAGCATCAGCCCAAAAGAGTTTTGGAACGGTCATATGAAATAATAGAGCTCGAGCCACTTCTAAGAGATGACGATTCTTTCATTCAGCAACCCCATTTTGGGCTGGTGTGTCAACACAGGAAGACTCATGAAGAATACCATTTTGAAGTATATATGACTGAAATGTTTGAGACAAATATTATTTTGCATTATCGCTACGAAGAGTTTGAATGGAGACTTTAAATTGTGTTTTAATCTCAGTATAAAATGAACAAAAATGGGTAAACACCTCAGATCGATTTTTCATAAGGTAAAGCCAAGTCGTACGAGAGTAATCATCAACAAAAGTAACGAAATACTTAAATCCAAGTTTTGAAGTGACCGGACATGGTCCCCAAACATCATAATGGAGTAACTCAAATGGAGAAGAGGCCCGCTTATTATAGACTTTAGGACTTAAATGAATACGTTGATGTTTGGCATACTGACAAGACTCACACTGTAGAGAAGATAAAGAAGAAAACTCAGGACACAACTTCTTTAAATTTTGTAAAGAAGGATGACCTAATCGACAATGAACTTCAAGCGGAGACGATGAGTTGGAACAAGACAAAGAGCTAGGTATTTGTTGTTCAAATATGTATAGGACGTCAGTTTCCCTCCCTTTACCAATAATCCTCTTCGTCGACAGATCCTGAAGGACACAGAAATCAGGAAAGAATGTGACACAATAATTTAAAGCACGGGTAATTTTGCTGACCGATAACAAATTGAATGAGAAATTGGGTTGGCTCAGTACAGAAGATAACGAAACAGATGGGGTAAGATCAATGGTGCCAGAACCAAGGACAGATGTGGTAGACCCATCAGCAATTGTGACATGTGATGGAGACGTGTGTTTATTGAAATTAGAGAAGATAGTGGGATTACCTGTCATGTGATCTGAAGCACCTAAATCAATGACCCATTTGAAGGCAGAGGATAATAGGCATGTACTAGAGTTACCTGTCTCGGCAAATGTAGCAGTGGAAGCAGTGGAATTCTCAGTCCCTAAAAGTCGACCATATTCTTCCGCGGGTATAGTAACCGTACTACCAGATGATTTGTCTTCTCCAGTCATCTTCCAATGAATCACAAACCAGAAATTCGAAGTTGGACAAAAAATGCACTCACAGGGTGCCAGAAAACCGACGAACAAAAACGAAAACGAACAGCGCACTCACAGGGTGCCACAAGACGAACAGGGATGAAATAAAACGGGAAAAATCTTCGAACCAAAAAAGTGTATCAAAAAACTTCGGGAGTACTATTCACGGTGGAGTACTATTCACGGCGAAAACACTATTCACGACGAAGCACTGCTCATGTCGAAACACTTTCACACCGGAGCACTGTTCACATCGGAACACTATTCACATCGGAGCACTATTCACGCCGAAACACTGTTCACGCCGGAGGATGGTAGAAAGTGGGACGACTACTATTAGGGTTTTGGAAGCGACGACTATTAGGGTTTTAGAAGCGGCAGCTCTGATACCATGTAATCAGGGATTATATTATTGATTTTCTTGTAAATACAATGAAAGAGTACAAGGTTATATATATGCAAGAAAGCTAGAAAAAGAAGGAAACCCTAAAAACCCTAAAAACCCTAAGGGCCCACGAGCTAATTGGGCCTAAGTAAAGAATTAGATATTTTACATTCTAACAAGGAAAAAGAACAAGAAGAGACTGCTCATTTATGCTTGATGGGAAAAGCAGAGAAAGATGATGATTCAGATGATGATTCTGATGATGAGACTGCTGATGAGGTAATAAACTTAACTGAAAATGATTTCATGACCAAAATGGAAGCCATGATGGTCGAACTTCAAGACTTTCAATTCAAACTGAAAAAGGAAAAAGACAGAGTTGCTAGGAGAAATCAACAAATCTTTGAACTTAATAAATCAGTTATTGAGAACAAAGATTTAATTGATTCTCTACGCAAATCTGATTCTGTTTTTAAAAATGAAAAAGATTGTTTTGAAAGTAAGATTTCTGAATTGCAAAAACAATTGTCTAAGTCTGATTCTGAAAAACAAGAATGTGTTCTAAAAGCGTTTAAACTGCAGGTTGAGAACAAGACTTTAGAGAAAAAGGTAAATGGTCTGGAAGCAAAACTATATATTCGAGGCCAAACAGATCAAACGATTTTCTTAAATACACCTAATGAAGAAGCTGATTTTAAAGAAAAATGGGGACTAGGTTATGATAATCCTCATTACCTAGAAAAAGCTATCAGAAAACAGCCAGATATATATAATGCAAATTATATGTATGCTGCTGATGAACATCCTCATTTGAAACCCAAATTTATTACCAAAGCATCAAAAGAAGTTAAGGACAAAGAAGATGAGAAACTAATGAATTTAAAGAAAATGCAACTACCATTATGTTATGAAAGACTGAATGATAGTTATCTTTCTAAAACATCAAAATTTCTTTCAAATGATTATTTTGCTAGTTATTCTTCGACTGAAATGGAGGCAAAACCTGTTCAAGCTAAAATTTATGTACCTCCACTCGTCTTAGAAAGCAAAATAATTGAATTAGAAAATATTTTATCTGAAGAAAGAATTTTGAATGATATAACACAAGATGTATTTTCCATAGTGTTAAAGAACACAGATTTTCATGTTAAATCTAAAGTGTGTTCTCCATCTTCTAAAGTACTTCAAACTTCTGAGACTGTTTTTGATGATTTATTTGAGTCTGCAAACGATTTTCTAAATTTTGATGAAGGGTGTATAAAGGAAATTGATATGTTTGACTTCAATGCTTCACTTCCAAATCATTCTACTTTTGTGATAAATGGACAAGCTTTACCAAGTGTTCATGAAAAAGGTGAATCATCAACTAAGGTTGGTGAATCAGTTTCTATGAATGCTGATTACTATGCAAAGGGTAAGAAACATAAGAAACAGCGCTCACAGAAACAGAATAACACTGGTAAACACAAGAAAAATCAATTTCAGAAATCTGATTTTCCTAATAAATCTAAATCTTTTGTTTCAGATATAAGAAAGAAAAGGTCAGAAGAGAGATCTGAATGGCGACCTAAAAGGAAGAGTGATGAGAAGGCAGAATCAATTACTGATAGTTCTTGTAATAAATCAACTAGTAGTATGTGTGATGTAGTTGATTCTATTGCTTCGACAAATAAAAACCTTGTAACTGATTACAAGCGATATTCTAATAAGCAATTGTTCCAATTATCTTCTACTACTACTAAATCTTATTCTTATCAGTGGAATGATTTTGCTTATCATCATAATTCGAATGATTAGTTTGGATCTTATCATGTTTATTCTTCTAAATCAAAAGTTTTCAAAAGAAAAGAGGATCCATATTCAAATGGATCCCAAAATCTTGTACTAATCTGTTAGGACCCGTTTTTAAATGGGTACCTAAAATTGTTGTTTCCTGATTTCTCTTGCAGACCCGGCATATGTGGTACTTGGATAGCGGATGTTCCAAGCATATGACCGGGCAGAAAGCTTTATTGTCTAATTATACAGAGAAATTCAGTGACAATGTGCGTTTTGGGAACGATCAGTTTTCACCGATCTTAGGATATGGTGACATCATTCAAGACAACATAACGATTAAGAAGGTGAGCTATGTCGAAGGCTTAGGGCACAATCTGTTTAGTATCGGTCAATTCTGCGATAAAGGGTTAGAGGTCAACTTCAAAGCTAAGAGATGTTCGGTTCGTACTGAAGACGGCAAAGAACTCTTAGTTGGCAATCGAAAGACAAATCTCTACACCATCAATCTTTCAAAGGTTCAGAATGATAATCAGGTTTGCTTACTGACAAAAGCCTCGATGCAGCAAAGTTGGCTTTGGCACCGACGACTATCACACCTGAATTTTCGTTATATAAACAAGCTGGTCAAAAGAAGATTGGTGAATGAACTTCCTGAGCTGAGATACAAGAAAGAACACTTGTGTACAGCATGTGAAAAGGGTAAGATGAAGAGAGCTGCACATAAACCGAAGCCTGAACCAAGCACCAGTTCTCCATTAGAGTTGTTGCATATGGATCTCTATGGTCCGATGCGAACACAAAGCTTAGGCGGAAAGAAATATGTTCTAGTTATCGTGGACGACTATTCGCGATACACGTGGGTCAAATTTCTCCGATCAAAAGATGAGAAGCCCGAAGTACTCATTACATTTCTGAAGACGACCCAGGTGAATCTGCAGAAACCAGTCAAGCTTCTCAGAACTGATAACGGCACAGAGTTCAAGAACAGAACTGTTGAACAATATCTCGAATCGGTAGGGATATCACATCAATACTCTACTGCTCGTACGCCCGAACAGAATGGAGTAGTCGAACGGCGAAATCGAACGATAGTCGAGGTCGCTCGTACTATGCTCAGTCAGTCAGATCTACCTCTATTTCTGTGGGCAGAAGCTATTTCGACTGCGTGCTACACTCAAAATCTTTCCATGATACACCAAAGATTTCAGAAGACGTTGTATGCTTTGATCAACAACCGAACACCGACAATCAAATATTTTCATATATTTGGGTGTAAGTGTTTTGTGCTGAATGACAGAGAGAGTCTGAACAAGTTCAGTGCTAAGGCGGATGAGGGTATCTTCATTGGTTATTCTTCAACATCTGCTGCATATCGTGTTTATTTGAAGAAAACAAAGAATGTTGTCGAGAGCGTGAACGTAACATTCAATGAAGAAATGGATTCTGAACAAATCAGTTCAGAACCCATGATAACTGGAGTTCTAGCTTTTGGAAAAATCCGTTCAGAACCTGTATCTGAAAAGAACAAACCAGATGGAGCATCATCGTCTAATACTCACTTATCTGATTTAGATTTGTTGTTTGAATTTTTCTATGATGAGTTTCTAGGATCTAAATTTCCTAATTTTGTTGTGGTTGACAGGTCTAACGATTCAACGACAGATTATCCAACCGCTTCAGATGTCTCAACTGAACTTTTACCCCCGGTTCAGATAGAAGCTCAAGTTCAAACACTTACTCCTTCAGTTGAAGCTGAACCTGTTAATGAAGATCTAGAAGTTACTGTATCAGTAGGGTGTAATACAAGGACAGATCAGCAGACTGAACGAGCTGTTCTTACTGAAACTTCTGCATCACTTCCTTCAACTGACCAACTCCCTTCTACTGACCAACTCCCTTCTACTGATCATACTGAAGAAGCTGATAGTGGATTTTTAGATGACAACCATGATCAATCTTCATCTAATCCACTCCCTCATGAACATCGTTGGACCAAAGAGCACCCTTTACACCAAGTAATTGGAGATCTTAACAAACCGGTGCAAACTAGGTCAGCAACTCTTAATCAATGTCTGCATGACTCATTCCTCAGCAAGATAGAGCCTCCTTGAGTTTCAGAAGCTCTTGCTGATTCGGATTGGGTGTCTGCTATGCAAGAAGAGTTAAATCAGTTCGAAGCCCTGAAGGTCTGGAGATTATTTCCAAAACCAGAAGGAAAGACCGTGATAGGAACTAAATGGGTATTCAAAAACAAGAAGGATGAAAATGGTATTGTCATAAGGAATAAAGCAAGACTTGTTGCCAAAGGTTACCGGCAAGAGGAAGGCATAGACTACGACGAGACATATGCTCCAGTAGCGCGTATAGAGGCAATCCGTATGTTTCTAGCTTACGCAGCTCACAAGAACTTCACTGTCTATCAAATGGACGTGAAGACTGCCTTTCTGAATGGCATTATAACAGAGGAAGTCTACGTCTCTCAGCCAGAAGGGTTTGTAAATCCAGATAATCCAAATCACGTCTACATCTTGGATAAAGCCTTGTATGGTCTGAAACAAGCACCTCGCGCCTGGTATGATGTTCTATCTCAATTCTTGGTCAAGTCAGGCTTCTCGAAAGGTAAAGTTGATACCACTTTATTCATTAAAAAGGAAAAAGCCAATATCATTCTTATTCAGATATATGTAGATGATATTATATTTGGCTCAACTAATCCTAAACATTGTAAGAATTTTTCAAACCTCATGGTGTCCAGATTTCAAATGAGTATGATGGGAGAGATGAATTTCTTTCTCGGATTACAAGTAAAACAGTTTTCAACGGGGATTTTTATAAATCAAGCAAAGTACATTTTTGATATTCTTCGGAAATTCAAAATGGAAAATTGCAAACCAATTAGAACCCCAATGGCACCAGGTACTAAGATTAGCACTGATCCTTCGGGTAAAAGTGTTGATGTTAGGACTTATAGAGGTATGATAGGTTCTTTAATGTATCTTACTTCAAGTAGGCCAGATATAATGTTTTCAACATGCTTATGTGCAAGATATCAGACTGATCCTAAAGAATCCCATTTGGCTGCTGTCAAACGGATATTTAGATATCTGAAGGGGACTGCAGATCTTGGTCTGTGGTATCCTAAGGATACATGGTTTCAACTGACTGCTTACTCAGATGCAGATCATGTTGGGTGTATGCTGGACAGAAAGAGCACTTCAGGTCATGTTTAATTTCTTCGAGACAAGCTCGTTAACTGGGCGTCAAAGAAACAATAATGTGTTTCCACATCAACTGCTGAAGCAGAGTATGTAGTTGCTGCCAGTTGCTGCTCTCAAGTCCTGTGGATGCGAACACAGCTGCGAGACTATGGATTCAAGTTTGACAAAATACCAATTTATTGTGACTCGAAGAGTGCCATAGCCATATCAGCTAATCTTGTGCAGCACACTAAGACAAAGCACATTGATGTCAGGTATCATTTTATAAAAGATAATGTAGAAAAAGGTACAATAGAACTTTACTTTGTAAAGACTGATTATCAACTTGCAGATTTTTTTACCAAACCTTTAGATGAAAAGAGATTTAATTTTCTTGTGTCTAGGCTTGGTATGCTAAATCTCAAGATCTAATCAGTAATTACCTATTAAAGTTTCTTTTATTGTAATTTTTCATCATTTCTTTATCATTATTTCTGAAAGGATATCTGCACTTTAACATTCTGTTCATGTTCTCAGGGGGAGTGTTACAAGATTCTAAGTTGATCGATTTTATTTTGAGGGGGAGCTTATAGAATTTAACTGATAAATTTTTGTAATGCATGAATTTAGGGGAGTCTACAAGTCAAAGGAGTAAGACTATGATTTCTGATTATTTTAGATCAGAACTCGTACTTTAATCGTTTTACTGCTTTATGTCTTTTAATTTTTGAATAAATTTTGTGAATAAAGTTGCTTTGACTAGATTTTGAGACTTGTGCAGAATAAGAGAAGCTATCAAGATCATATCTTTATGACTTCAGCTGACTTCATGAGATTTAAGACTGCATAGAAAGGTTAATTTCTTATCTTAATCTCATATATGGTTGAAAGAAGGACAACTTTCAATCATAGAAAACATGTTCTTAAATGTTCAAACCACTTCCCGATTCTTAAACAAATTTCATGAATTGGAAGTGTGATTTTAAATGTTTTCATTTTATTTGTGCTTCAATGTTAACAAACCGTGTGTTTCTAAAGATAATTACTTGCGTATTATCTTTTCCATATACTTTCAAGTATTCACACACACCGGTTTGACTTATTGTTCAAATTGTTCTTACCATGTCTCATATTGAAACATATTTTCGATGGTAAGACACCCCGCTTGTACTTCAAAGAATTTTGAGCGTATTTTCATTTCGAGGCGTTCATTTCAAGAATGTCTGTATTTTGATTCATATAGACAATATCCATTATTTCTTGACCATAAGCCTTGATTGCTATATCATTTATTTCTGATCATTTTTCATACAATGTCAGATTTTCAAACAAGTTTCTTGCATTCATGTTCATTCATTCAATATACTTGTTTGAAAATACTTCAATGTTTAAAAATGTTTATATCTTCATGATTATATTCGGAGCATATATACATCTGACATTTGTATATTTGAGCTTTAAATGTTCAAGTTAAACCATTTTTGAGCAACATATGCTTCATAGGAAAATGGGTACTTTGTGCTAGGACTTAAATGAATTTTTATGGATTCACATTAACCAGTGTTTCCTACCCAAGAAGTTAATCCATAGTGATTGAGTGTGAGGAGTCGAAAAGAAATGAGTGTGGGATGAGTGATGAGGTAAAATGGAAAAGAGAGTTTGGTTAGCTGTGAGCTTAAATGATTAAAAGAAAGAGGGAGTGAGAACATAGTTAAAAGAATATCTGAACTCTGCACCAACTACTTTCTGAGCCGGGCAGCCACATTACTAATGTTTCAAAATTCTTTGGTGAATGTTATTGAAACAGGCAACTAGCCCATGACAACTCTTGTTAAAACCCCACCAGCCACTCATTTTCTTCTTAAAAAGAGAATGTTTCATATTTTTCTGGGGACGCAACACATAATCTATCTGATTTTCATTTGGATAATCTGGATATTGAAAAAGAAGGAAGTCTGCCCCACCTTAGCACTTCAATCATGCACATTGAGTCTGTGTTTATCTACTGTTGTCTCAGTGGTTTACACAATGTTGAGCCTTATCAAAGTAATCATCATATGCTTAATTCTTTCTACACTTGCACGAACACACAAAGAATTTGTTTTCTTGTCATAACATTAATAGAAATTTCCTTTGTGGTGTTTCGATGATTGGATGGAAGCCCTGGGGGAGTGAACATCAAAAAGCTCCTTTCCAATGTGTATTCGTTACACACAGTGACTTTGTGTTACTGACAGGCATGATAACTGATTCATTTGTTGATTCAGGTGTTACACGGATATTTTATCTGGATTTGCAAAGATCTAGATAAATACATGGTTACAGATCATCGACTCAGTGGATCTTGAAAGATTAGTGGTCAGAACGGAAAATGACATTTCTTGCTGAAAGTTTTGATGAACCAGATGCTCTATTCATCAAAAAGGGGGAGATGATTTAAAGAAATGTCAGAGTCAGAAATTTCAAAGTGAAAGATTTGAAGAAGATAAAGTTCAAAGTTTGAAAGGTTGTTCAAGCAAAGTCAAAGATGTTTGAAGATGTGATGATGTTCAGATATTTTCTTTGAAGTTTATTTGCTAAAAGCAATTCGAGCTAAATCTGAAGATAATTTCTTTCCGCAGTCTGAAAGAGTCTTGTGATAATTTTGGGAGATTATTGAAGATTATGTCTACCATATTTGGGGGAGATTGTTATTTTGTTCAAAGACAGACTTGGGAAGAATAAAGTTCAACAAAGGAAGAGATTGTCCAGATTGAATAAAATGAGAAGATTGATTTGCTAAATCTTTTTGAAGATGATCTTGAATCCAAGGGGGAGATTGTTAGAGCAGAAATATGTTGGATACAAGATCAAGATTTCTGAAGGTCAAAGATCAAGAAGTCAAAGCTGAGAAAGTCAACTCTTATTAAGAGTCAAAGTCTTTGTAATAAATTGTCAAAGTCAACATGTTGTATTTGTTTTGTTTTCCTTGTATTTTAGTTGTAGGTATAAATAGCTTGTTTTTCTTGTAGATATATGGTTAGAAGACTAGAAGGCGAGTTTGAGAGAGAATTCGTAGAGAGAGAAAGAGAGATATTCTAGAGAGAAAAAGTTGTAAAATTGAGAATTGGAATTGAATCAAACAGGTAAATTGAATAAATCTTGTTTGTTTGTATTGAATAACAATTTGAATCTTGAAACAGGGACACACATGTTAGATGACTTTTCCCACTACCTTTGGGTCTTTCCCTTAAAATCAAAATCCCAAACCTTCCAAACGTTTCTTGAATTTAGCACGTACGTTAACACACAATTTGAAAGAAATATCAAAACTTTTCAGTGTGATAACAGGTGTGAATTCAATAACTCCTTTTTTCACCAATTTTGCACCAAAAATGGTATATGCTATGGTTCACGTGCCCATATACGTCAGCCAAAACGACAAAGCTGAACGCATCTTACGCACCATTAATAACACCATCTGCACCTCTCTTTTTCATGCTTCCTTACCACCCACCTATTGTGTGTATACTTTACATTTTGCAACATACACTCGAAACATACTACCCACACATACCCTTTCAAACAAAACCCCAATCGAGATTTTATTCCATAGTTCCCACATACCATCATCATCGAACCTTCGATTGTCTATTGTAACACCCCAAAATCTTTGGCCGAAGAGAAGGCGAAAACAGCAGCAGTGTCCCGCGCGAATCGAACCACATCGTGATCCATGCGAGGCTCTAGACTCCATAGATCCGTGTGACTCTCCGCACGAGCCAAACCGTGCCAATGCTCACGCGGAGCCACTGTGCGCACATAAAACGAGGGGGAACCGGCCTCCCACCCCATTTCTCACAAAATCCCTAAAATTTTTCCCATTTTCTCTCCCAAACCGATCTCCACCCTCTCATATGAACCCTAGCTCGTGTTTGGGGGTTTTCTCCTAAAAGCCAAGTGTTTCTTCTTTATCTAGCAAGGTTTGGAAGCTAGAGCTGAGGTATCTTCATCTTCTTCATCATCACCAAGTTTTCTTAGGTTTTCATCCAACCATTTTCATCATTTTGAAGATTGGGAATTTGTGGTTTATTTTGGGGATATTGAAGAGTATTGTTGATGGATTCAACTATGGCAAAGGTAATCTTCTCTTTTCTTCATCTATAGAAATTAGGGTTTTGGTATAAGTTTAGATATTCATGTATAATGTTTGGGAAACGATTTTATATGGTTGAAAATGAATATTTATGGTCGGAAATTTATGGATCTAGGTTTTGGAAGTTTTTTCTTTGAGGATTCAAGCTCCTTCAAGGAAGCTCAAGTTGGGGAAAAATCTAGATTTAGCCTAAATCTAGCAAGGTGAGTTGAAGTTGATTTGTGAAAACGTTGTACATGCCAAAATGTCCGTTTTAAAGTATTTATGTGTTTTACATGAAATTATCAATTGTTGAGTTTTTTGGGGAGTTTTCATTATTTGAAGTGTTTAACTTTATAAACTTTGTAAATCACCTACATTTGGGATTTTTAGGCATTTTGATAAATGAGTCATAAATGAAAATGTTTTGGTGATTTATTGAATAAATGAATATTTGGTCAATGTAACATCCTAAAATTTATGGTGAATTTAAAATTCGAAAATTCGACAATATAACGTCTCTAAATAGAGGAAATCTATACACCTTAAAATAGGGGACAATCGAACCTGAACATTATGGTAGTGACATAATAAACCCAAGTGTAACATCCCAAAACCGGGAAATAAAGTATGGCATTTACAACCGAATTAAATGAAGAATATAATTCAACAACCTAATAATCTAACTTTATCAAGGTAGATTATGTTCGGGTGTCGTTATCCTTCCAAAATGTGTATTCTCTAAAATCGAATGTGTTGGTCACTAATTCTCCAAAAAGGCCGCTCTCGACCCCAAGGTCGTCCACTCAATCCTGACGAGCCCCACTGCTAGGATGACCTGCCATACACGACAACAAAAGAACAAGCGTTAGGCTAAAGCCTAGTGAGAGCAATTCAATTGAAATAGAAGTAATAAATCCATTTGAAGTCGCACGGTGGATATAGCCGTGAGCTAAATCAAAACAACCAAATAAACCATTAGTGATCATAATATGGTACAAATAAACACCATTCACATAGTGAGCTCAACTCTTCTAATTCTATTGCTCGAAAACATCAAGTCAACCCCTCTAGGTCTATTATTGAGATTTCCAAAATGGGAAATCAAGCACCAGGGAATTACATCTTACTGCACATGGGACGCTGCCCGACCGTATAGGCCCATACCTTACTTACCATGGTGATCCAATGCCTATTCCGTGCCAAAGTGGTGAACCTAATGTCCAAAACGGGACATTGGGGACACCGTGCCTATGGATCCATTGCACTAAACCAAAACTAATACAAAATAAACAACAACATTGGTTCATGTATATCCAAACTCATGCCAATAATTATCCATGAACAATTCATTAACAAAATGTGAGAAAACTTACATAATCAATTCTATCATACGTGGATATAGAGCTTGTCTCAAAGATTTAGCCACATACCATAATTTCAACCCAAAGTCCAAACCTTCCAAACCCTAGTTTTACTTGGTTTTCTCCAATATCTCACAAAATGAAGGTAATGAATATAGAACATGTAAATACATTCAACATCCACAAATCATAGGTCAAATACATTTTCAAATACTTTCATCCTCACCCAAATCCCCAAAATCCCTTGAAATCCACTTTAGGTCAAAAGTTGGTCAAAGTCTCAAACCCATGATTTACAATGTATGAGAGTTCAAATATAAGTAGTTTACGAGGTAAGAAGTGTAAAACATGTATGTACTCACCTTGTTAGGAAAATATGAACAAACCCTAGTTGATAAGAGCTTGAGAGAAGAGGAGATGAACTTGGATCTTTAATCACTTGGATTCTCTAAATCATAACCTACCTAAACCAACCATAGAATCTCATTCATTGCATTCCCTTAAGAGGATTTAATGAAGAGAGAAGATTTATGACCTTCCCTTCAAAGAAAAAATGCCCAACACCAAGAAGAATTGGAATAAATGAGGTTGGGTCGACTTTCCCCTTTTTAATACGTGCATAGGTCTCGCACTGATGCCCGCGTGGCCCAATCCGCGTAGAGGGTCACTTGGAGCATTGGAGTCGTGCAAGGATAGAGTCTCTCCAGCTTCTGGTGCGGTGCAACCCACACGAAAGGTCGATCGAAACACTGGCGGCTAAAATCCGCTTTTGGACAAAGATGCTCAACAACACTATAATAAAACTCCAAATAAACCAAAAGTTAAAACTACACCACGAGCGATGTACGGATTAAAGTAATATTTCGTTCACCCAAAATGCGAGGTGTTACAGTCAAAATGCACTTTTAGTGTTTGTTAGATTTATGTATCGTTTATGTAATGGGACATTTTGAAAATATGAACGACTGAGTCACTTGATTTTGGTCATTCTCAACCTTGCGAACATTTTAGAAATTGTAAATCGTTCTGTTTTTGGGCCGAAGGCCAATTGTGGATTGGGAGATAAAGATTTTGGGAAAAGATGTAATTTGGTTTATACAACCATATTGGCTGACGTGTTTTTAGCCAAACATTCATTATTCCTTTTGGGGCTTGAATTATACTTAGATGAATCTTTGGAACATTTGTTCAGTTTTAGTAGCTCGATAAGAAGCCTTTGACGTATGGTATACTTAGACGCATCTTATTTGAGAGTTACATGTTTTGAATGTGTTAGTTCATTCGTTGGAGTCATGTAACGTTTTAGACTGTAATGCATTGGATCGATAGGCATATGAGTCAGTCGGTTGACTTAGTTGGGAACTTTATCCCGGTTTTGGGACTGGAAATTATTTATGGCTAGCAGGAACTCGAGGTATAGATCGTGGGTGGTGGAACTAGATAACCGTGTAACCTTTAGTGAAGGGCTCAAGGTATAAATCGTGGGTGGTTGAACTCGATGCTCGTGTAATCCAGTCTTGTTATTCATCGTGGAATTTAGTGTCCGCATTTGAAGTCTAGTGAGTGGTCCCTAAGTCATGTTTTTATGTAAGCTTGTGGTGGTGCTCTGCAGATCCATATACAAAGCTAAGTCTTGCGGTGGTGCCCATGGTGAGCCACATACGGGGACTTGTGGCTTTTGTGGTAACACTCATCTAGAGGTCGAGTAGACACTAGGGTCATTTGGGTATCTTGCGGTGGTTGCTCGGTAGGGAGTCGTATACGGGGATCCATGGCTCTATGTGAAGCTCGAGAACATTGATAAGTGGCTTAACTTTGTATGTCCGCCACATTTGATGAAATTCGGGTCTCCCCCGTCACCGAAAGATGTTGTTTTGGGCATCGAGTTTTATTATCCATATTTTCAGTGACGTTTTGTATATATGGGTTTTTATCCATGGTTTATGGGTTGAGTATATATGCCCCACCCATGTTTTGGGTGTTTCGGGATATAAACTTTTATCCACGTTTCATAAAATGGGAGTTCGCTTTCTATTCTCATTTTAAGTGAGTTGTGGGTTGAATTTAATTTATGAAAGAACATTTTATATTCGAATCTTAGTCCTTAAAATAGTTTGGATTGAAAAACGTTTATATTGGTGTTTCTTTCGCCTAAAATGCATGTTATCGGAAAACGAGTCATTACCATATTTGAAGCACATCATTTTGAAAGATTATGATTTCGATTGCATTACTTCTTTTCAACGATATATTTATTCGTGTTGAAAACTCTTGAACTCACTAGGAGTTAGCCTAACTTTTTTATTTGTCGGCATGTGCTACAGGTTCCGGTTGAGAATAGTCCTAGTGATATTGTGAAGAGAGCAGTGCTAGTTGCGTGCTTGGGGAGTGATTAACTTGTTGAAGTCTTCCGCATTCGTTTTGGGAAGAGAAATTTGTGTTTGGGTTTAAGTAACACCCGACTTCGGTTTAGTCCTTGTATATTATTGGAGTTTACATTTTTTGAGGTTAGTTATAGAATTTTAACTTGAGATATATTGAGTTTTGAATTGTAGGAGGAAGTTTTGTCCCTCACTTGATGTTAAATCGAAAATTTTAATTTAGTTGCTCTTACCAAATTTGAGGGTGTTACATCTATGTTTCCCAAACCTCTATTCCACCGCTCCTCACAAACATGCACCTTGTTCGACTCCTTGCGTCTTTCAAGGGTATCCCTCCAACCATCGAGGCAGCTTGTGCCTTGAGATTTCCTCCCGCAAACTCTTGGTATCTTGACATGTCACCTTCGTCGAGCACACCTTCCCATTCTCCAATCTTAATCACTTCACCCCACATGACTACACCTTCTTAGATGACTCTATTCCATCCCCTCTATTAACACAGGCTATTCACCATCTGTCGACACCCAATACCATCTGACGTCACTTTAAGGTGTGGCTTGTGTTGTAACATATTATGGCGCGTCTTAAGACGGTTTGGGCTTTTTTATTACTTTTTTAATACTTAACTTATGGGATAAATGATAATTTTGTACGAAATATAAGTCTAAATAGATCAAAAAATGAAACTTAAATTAAAACCCTAAAGCGGTAAATCGTTAATCCTATTGCCATACATTCGAACATGAATTCTTTGAAATTTTTTGATAGTAACGAGTCAGGAGATTCAATCTAAATATAGTTTTCACAAATTCTTTGAAAATTCATTCTCCATCTCACATGTGGGACTCTCTAGTATTACCCAAGCTACAGGTATGGAGCCACGTCGTTCAATTGGCGTATTAATTTTTAGAGCTCTCGTCTTATTCAAATTAATTTTAGACCAAGGACAAACAAAAGCAACCTTCAAAGAAAGTGAAATTCTAGGCCATTCTGAGAGTCATTGGACCCACGGAGCGGTACCGGTTGGTTATGGTTGAGGCCTATATTTGAGGTTAGCTCGTGGATGAACAGATTCAAGAATCACGGAAAATTCAATTTCACCGAGACCATTTCGGAGACGGCTGGGGCGGTGCTCCGTATTCTATCTAGGTTTCGCCCGCGCCTTGACAAGGTTGTTGCCCCTCCTTCCACTCGTAAAGAGAGCCAGAGTTAGGCCTTTGTATGACGATTCCTACCACGACGACTATTGACCCGATCCCAAAGAAGGGATCCAGAATATAGGCCGGATAACATCATCTAAAGGTTAAGGTTACAAAGTAAAGGAAATTCGAGAAAAGTGTCAAGGAATTTCGCTACCTTAGGACAGTTAAGAGCGGAATCTAGATAGAACGCGGAGCATTGGCCCTGGTCGCCGATACAGTTACCATTTCTTACCAACTCTATAAACGGTGTATCATTCATCATGAATAGTTCATGAATGTTCACTTTCATTATTAATGATGAATTAATGTGGACACCCAAAGTCAAGTGTCGCTCTCTCCTTTATCCCCCAATACACAACCTAAAATCGGTTTGCAACCAAACTTCTATATATATATATAAACTTATATTTCTGTAACTCCCTAAAAATAGGGATAACAAAAATCCGGAAAACGGACATGAGGTATGCTAAAATTGCCATAGCAAGAGCCTCCCAAAAATGGGGAATATATATAATTAAATAACCTGTTTAATCACAATTGTAATTTAACGGACAATAAACAACAACCAACTAATCTAATTTCTACATCTAGAAAAGAGATTACAAAAAGGGTTGTCATCTATAGACCCAAACGGTCTATATCCAAAAGTATAACGCGTCCATGTGCAATTCCCCAAGCTCTCACCCCAAAGCAACTAAACCTGCTTAAGACAGCCGCCGCTAGAACCTGAGATACACATCAACACCAAACAAGTGTTAGGCCAAAGAGCCTAGTGAGTTGAACAATAATAAGAATGCATGATCAGTTACAATTCTTATCAGCAGTTAACCAGAGTTCAACTAATGTGGAGTCAATAGGGGAGACCCATAGCACCAATCAAGTTCCACCCAAGAGTCGATATACCTTGATGCCCTTAACAAGGAACACCCCAAAGGCCCGGCCCACCCGAAGACTATCGCTCAGAAAATTCCCCGAGTGGCGAAGGTCTAGGCACATACCATCACAGTGGCGCCCAAGACTATATCCTCCTAGTGTACTGACTTGGTTCGTCCACATAACATTTATAAGGGGTCCTTTAGATATATTTCAATCCACATAATTCAATACCAACTACGAGTATAATATTACCACCTTATCCTCATGATGTCTAACAAAAGACCCAATGTAATTCATGCTCATTATGCATATAAACATGTCACCAAAATAGTGTTCCAACTAGAATTATCACCATGCCCATATATGCATACATTTAACACATCAAGGTACCAGCATCATGTATCTATGTGACAAATCCCAAATAATGATACATATAACAATAATCATGGCAAACCATCCATATATATACATCTTCCAACTATTTTCATGAAGGAATCCCCAAACATTTGAACATATAGAAATGAAGTAGCAAATAGGATATTATGATGCGTATCTAGTTTTAACAAAGGTTTAGTAAACTCACAATCTAGGTTTTGAACCCAAAACCTAAAAAATATGGAAACCCTAGAAGTTGGAGAAGATGAGACTTGAAGGTGAGAAATGAGAATCTTGAAGAACACTTCAATGGGAACACGTGGATGAAGCTTGATGACCACTTAATGCTCCCAACAACCCAAAACCCTAGAAATGAATGTGGTAGGTGATGAAACCCTAAAAATCGCCCAAAGAGGATGCTCTCCCGTTTTTGATGATAAAAATGCTTGAAATGATGTGTTCAATTTCATTTAAAACCACATATTGGACCACGCGGGCGATAGTGCCAAGGGCACTATCGCGAGTCACAATCGCGAGGCCTTCCCCGCTCACGGTACCAATTCGGCGATAGTGCCTTCGGCGATAGTGCCAAGGCACAATCGCGGGGCACAATCGCTGGCATCCCCCAGCCTACGGTACATCCTTGGCGATAGTGCCAATGGCACAATCGGCAGGCACAATCGCGCCAACCCCAAAACAGCCCGAAAACTCAACCGAAAACGATAACGAGCACAAGGTTTGTACGATTAAAGATGGTAAATCAATATATGACATTTTAACATAATAATGATCATAAATGCACACAAGGACACATATTCTCATCTAAGCGCAATTAATGCATTAAGGGAGACAAAATACTTACCTTAAGAATTTACGGGTGTTACAATCCTCCCCACCTAAATGGGATTTCATCCCCGAAATCTTACCCTAGGCAAACAAGTGAGGATAACACTTCCTCATATCATCTTCCAACTCCCAAGTAATGTTAGCACCACGATGGTGCTTCCATTGGACTTTAACCATGACTACGTCTTTATGTCGTAACTTCTTTACCTTTGACTCCAAGATCGCCTCTGGTTCCTCCACGAAACGATTCCCATTGTCCACCCGAATTTCTGTCAAAGGGATAACGCTTTCCTCCTCGGCTAGGCACTTCCGAAGGTAGCATACATGAAAGGTAGGATGTATTCCATCCATTTCCGATGGTAAATCCAATCGATAGGCTTGCAACCCAATCCTTTCCAAAATAATGAATGGTCCAAGGAAACGAGGACTAAGCTTCTCACGTTTTCCGAAACGTATGATCCCCTTCCACGGAGACACCTTCAACATGACCCGGTCACCCACTTGAAACTAAATCGACCTTCTCTTCTTGTCCGCATAACTCTTTTGTCGGTCTTGTGCCGCCTTTGGCCTTTCCCGGATCTCTTTCACCTTGTCGGCCGTCTCTTGAACGATTTCCGGCCCGACGAATTGCTTTTCGCTCGCTTCTAACCAAAAAACCGGGGTTCTGCACTTCCGTCCATACAAAGCCTCAAACGGTGCCATTCCGATACTAGAATGGCAACTGTTGTTGTACGCGAATTCTACTAGAGGTAGATGTGAATCCCAACTTCCCCCGAAGTCTATTACACACGACCTCAACATATCTTCTAGAGTCTGGATTGTCCTCTCGCTTTGACCATCCGTTTGAGGATGATACACCGTGCTCAAATTCAGTCTAGTACCCAACTCCTTTTGCAAACTAGCCCAAAAGTTCGAAGTGAATCGGCTATCCCAATCCGATACTACAGATCGCGGAACTCCGTGCCTTGACACCACCTCGTCGATGTACAGCTTAGCCAATTTATCTATTGGCAAGGTCTCCCGCATTGCAAGGAAATGCGCGCTCTTGGTCAATCGGTCAACAATTACCCAAATGTTGTCATGGCCACGCAAGGTCTTCGGTAACTTTGTCACGAAATCCATAGTGATGTTGTCCCATTTCCACTCGGGAATGGACAACGGTTGCAAACTCCCATACGGTCTTTGATGCTCCGCCTTGACTTGAAGGCACGTGACGCACTTCTCCACATAACTTGCCACATCTAACTTCATCACCGGCCACCAATAATTTAACTTTAAGTCTCTATACATCTTGGTGCTTCCGGGATGTATAGAATATTTCGACTTATGTGCTTCCTCGAGAAGCAAGCCACAATTTCCCCCAATCTTCGGCACCCAAATTCGCCCTTGGAAGAGTTTGAGTCCACGACTATCTTCTGTTAAGAGTTTCTTTTGCTTGGTCATAACCTCGGCCTTGAGGTTCTCTTCTTTAAGTGTTTCCACTTGACTTGCCTTTAGGCTTTCCAACAAACTTGTGACCACATCGATCCTTGTAAGGGACATTTTGACACCATCGCTATGATTCCTACGGCTCAATGCATCCGCCACCAAATTAGCCTTACCGGGATGATAGAGTAGGTCACAATCGTAATCCTTCAAAAGCTCTAGCCATCTCCTTTGTCGCATGTTGAGCTCCTTTTGGTCGAAGATGTACTTGAGACTCTTGTGATCCGTGAAAAGAGTACACTTGGTTCCATACAAATAATGTCGTCACAACTTCAACGCGAAAACTACCGCCGCCAACTCCAAATCATGAGTCGGATAGTTCTTCTCATGATCCTTTAATTGTCGCGACGCGTAGGCTATTACCTTCCCCCTTTGCATTAGTACGCACCCAAGTCCCATCTTGGAAGCGTCACTATACACCACAAAGTCTTCCGATCCATCAGGTAAGGACAAGATCGGGGCTTCACACAACTTCCTCTTGAGCGTCTGAAACGCTTGCTCTTGTGCATCGGTCCAAAGAAACTTGACGTTCTTCCTTGTAAGAGAAGTGAGCGGTGTAGCCGTCTTTGAGAAATCCTGAATGAAACGCCGGTAGTAACCCGCTAAACCCAAGAAACTTCGAATCTCCGTCGGACTTGTTGGGGGTTCCCAACTCATCATGGCCTCGATCTTTGCCGGGTCCACCTTTACCCCGTCCTTTGATACCACATGCCCCAAGAATTGCACTTCTTGAAGCCAAAATTCGCACTTCGAGAATTTCGCGAACAGTTTCTCCCTTCTTAGAACTTCTAATACTTCCCGTAAGTGTCTCCCATGTTCGGACTCATCCCTTGAATATATTAAAATATCGTCGATGAAGACGATCACGGATTTGTCCAAAAATGGGCGACACACACGGTTCATCAAATCCATGAATACGGCCGGAGCGTTGGTTAAGCCAAACGGCATCACCAAGAACTCATAATGACCGTATCTCGTTCGGAAAGCCGTTTTCGGAATATCTTCGTTCTTCACTCTCACTTGATGATAACCGGACCGAAGGTCAATCTTCGAGAAACATCCCGCCCCTTGGAGTTGATAAAAAAAGGTCGTCGATGCGAGGTAGAGGGTACTTGTTCTTCACCGTGACTTTGTTTAGCTCCCGATAATCTATGCACATCCGCATGGATCCATCTTTCTTCTTCATGAACAAAACCGGTGCTCCCAAGGTGACGAACTTGGTCGAATGAAGCCCTTCTCCAACAACTCTTGAAGTTGCGTCATCATCTCCTTCATTTCTGTCGGTGCCAAACGATAAGGAGCACGAGCTATCGGAGTCGCTCCCGGTGTGAGGTCAATCTGAAACTCCACTTGCCGTTCCGGTAGTAATCCGGGTAAGTCTTCCGGAAAGACGTCCAGATAATCTTGCACTACCTCCACATCTACCACCGACTTCTTTTTTTCTTTGAGTCCACAACGTAAGCCAAGTACGAAGGTAGCCTTTCGCTAAAAACTTGCGAGCCTTAAGAGTTGAGATGATAGGATTATTCCTCTTTCCTTTCTCTCCATAAATGGTTGCCACCCCATTTTCCGACAATGGTACTTGGATCATCTTTTTGGAGCAAAAGATGTCCGCCTTATGCCTCACTAGCCAATCCATGCCTATGACTACATCAAACCCTCCAATAACCATAGGTAGTAAATCTACTCCGAAAGAAATTCCGTCGATCTCTAGAGTGCAATTACAAAAACGGTCACGAATGATCACTTGATCCCCATTAGCTATTTCTACTACTAACGCATCGGGAAGAACACTAATAGGAGTGGTGAATTGTTTACAGAAAGAATCCGACACAAAAGAACATGTAGCACCCGAATCAAACAAGACACGAGCAGGCATGGAGTTTACTAGAAACGTACCCAAAACAACATCCGCGGTCTCCTTTGCCTCCTCGGTAGTCATCCGGAAAGCTCGACTCGGTGCCCGTGATGGTTGCTCGACCCTAGCCGTCGAACCCACAGAATTTCCACCACCTCCTCTAACCAGCCTTGGACACTCTCGCTTCATATGCCCCGGCTCTCCACATTCATAACAAACCGCCCCACGGAATGGACACTCTCGAGTCGTGTGGTTTTTCTTACCACACTTGTTACACCCGGCTGGACCGGAGAGAGTCCTTGTAGCACACGGCCCCGAGTGCTTTGACCTGCACTTGTGGCACCACCGATCTTTTGGGCGTTGATCACCCGATCTCCCGCTCACAAAGGGTCTAGATTGACGAACGAGCCCAAATGGCCCCTCCCACTTTCGTTTCTCACCAACGTATCTCTTCTCATCCCTTTCCGAATTGATGTCGTCCTCAATGAGTAAGGACTCCTCGATAACCTCTTGTAGAGTTGAACACTTAGCATTTCTTATATCCGTTTGCATTCTGGCCGGTAAACCCTGTTGATATGCTTTCATCTTTGACTTTTCGTCGGGGACTAGATGTCCCACCAAGTTTAGCTTCTCCAAGAAGAGCTTGGAGTAGCCAACAATCGACATATTCCCCTTCTTCAGATCTCGGAACTCCCGTTCCAACTTGTCTAACGACCGCTCGCTGCAGTATTTGTCCATGATCTTCTCTTTGAACACCGTCCAAGTTAGCTTAGCCAGAACTTCCGGGGTGAGGGCGGATCGGGTGAGGTTCCACCAAATCAGAGCCTCTCCCCGAAGTAGCTGAGAAGCAAAATTGACCCGTTGAGAAGGATCACATTCACTGGACTCGAAGGCCATCTCTAATTCCTTAAGCCAGTACATACAAGTAACCGGGTTGTCTGAACCCGCAAACTCCTTAGGGTGACACCCCAAAAACGTCATGTAGATACACCCTTTAATCTTTGATCTGATTCCCTCAGCAGATGGTTCTTCAACCGTTACCACATTCGGTCCACCCGACCCCACAACAACGTTTTCAGCCATAGTCTCGGGTTGACGGTTACTGACGTCTCGATCCTCTGGAAGCTTCATGAAAAACTCCTGCTGTTGGGTCATGGCCGAAGTCATGGCCAACTGTTGTTGATCCAAAGCCGCATTCATGGCCAACATCATGCTATCCCGAAGCCGGGTCTCCATGGTAACTTCCTCCATGATGGTGTCACCTGTGTTGAGGTTCCGGCGTGGAATGTGCTCAGTCCCTCCTGCCAAGATTCTGGGTATAGGAATGTCATCGGAGGTTGCCCCCACCGGGAGTCGTACTACTGTAGATTCCACTTCTGGTTGCCTTTCTGGCATGTCCGGTAATCTACTTCGAGTGTTTACCATTAAAATCTGCCATGCACGTACGAGAAATAGATTGAGAAAAGACTAAGCGAGTTGAACTCATTGTACGTACTACTACTTTCATCAATTATCATAATAATAGTAAACCAAGTATGCTCACGTAACAATGCATTTATAATAGCAGTAGCTAAGTGAAATTATGAATGAACCATACACAAGTATTCTTGTCACCATCATCACAACTTTCAATTATAGTAATTCCGTAATCCTAACGCTCTCCCCACCTATGATTCCTACCCCAAATGGACAGTGAAGTCATAAAGTCTAAAGCTTAAGTCTAGATATGTTAAACAATACCTACTTCACTTAAACTAAAGCTCTGATACCAATTTGTAACTCCCTAAAAATAGGGATAACAAAAATCCGAAAAACGGACATGAGGTATGCTAAAATTGCCATAGCAAGAGCCTCCCAAAAATGGGGAATATATATAATTAAATAACCTGTTTAATCACAATTGTAATTTAACGGACAATAAACAACAACCAACTAATCTAATTTCTACATCTAGAAAAGAGATTACAAAAAGGGTTGTCATCTATAGACCCAAACGGTCTATAACCAAAAGTATAACGCGTCCATGTGCAATTCCCCAAGCTCTCACCCCAAAGCAACTAAACCTGCTTAAGACAGCCGCCGCTAGAACCTGAGATACACATCGACACCAAACAAGTGTTAGGCCAAAGAGCCTAGTGAGTTGAACAATAATAAGCATGCATGATCAGTTACAATTCTTATCAGCAGTTAACCAGAGTTCAACTAACGTGGAGTCAATAGGGGAGACCCATAGCACCAATCAAGTCCCACCCAAGAGTCGATATACCTTGATGCCCTTAACAAGGAACACCCCAAAGGCCCGACCCACCCGAAGACTATCGCTCAGAAAATTCCCCGAGTGGCGAAGGTCTAGGCACATACCATCACAGTGGCGCCCAAGACTATATCCTCCTAGTGTACTGACTTGGTTCGTCCACATAACATTTATAAGGGGTCCTTTAGATATATTTCAATCCACATAGTTCAATACCAACTACGGGTATAATATTACCACCTTATCCTCATGATGTCTAACAAAAGACCCAATGTAATTCATGCTCATTATGCATATAAACATGTCACCAAAATAGTGTTCCAACTAGAATTATCGCCATGCCCATATATGCATACATTTCACACATCAAGGTACCCACATCATGTATCTATGTGACAAATCCCAAATAATGATACATATAACAATAATCATGGCAAACCATCCATATATATACATCTTCCAACTATTTTCATGAAGGAATCCCCAAACATTTGAACATATAGAAATGAAGTAGCAAATAGGATCTTATGATGTGTATCTAGTTTTAACAAAGGTTTAGTAAACTCACAATCTAGGTTTTGAACCCAAAACCTAGAAAATATGGAAACCCTAGAAGTTGGAGAAGAGGAGACTTGAAGGTGAGAAATGAGAATCTTGAAGAACACTTCAATGGGAACACGTGGATGAAGCTTGATGACCACTTAATGCTCCCAACAACCCAAAACCCTAGAAATGAATGTGGTAGGTGATGAAACCCTAAAAATCGCCCAAAGAGGATGCTCTCCCGTTTTTGATGATAAAAATGCTTGAAATGATGTGTTCAATTTCATTTAAAACCACAGATTGGACCACGCGGGCGATAGTGCCCGGCGATAGTGCCCTTGGCACTATCGCGAGTCACAATCGCGAGGCCTTCCTCGCTCACGGTACCAATTCGGCGATAGTGCCTTCGGCGATAGTGCCAAGGCACAATCGCGGGGCACAATCGCTGGCATCCCCCAGCCTACGGTACATCCTTGGCGATAGTGCCTCCGGCGATAGTGCCAATGGCACAATCGCTAGGCACAATCGCGCCAACCCCAAAACAGCCCGAAAACTCAACCGAAAACGATAACGAGCACAAGGTTTGTACGATTAAAGATGGTAAATCAATATATGACATTTTAACATAATAATGATCATAAATGCACACAAGGACACATATTCTCATCTAAGCGCAATTAATGCATTAAGGGAGACAAAATACTTACCTTAAGAATTTACGGGTGTTACAATTTCACCTCAATTACTATTGTTTCTACACTATATATATTTGATTACATCATTTTGAATCCTAGGGTAGACAACTAATCATATATATATATATATATGGAGAGGTTCCTTTGAGAAATGGTAAATATATGAGAAATAGAGAAGTAATCTTAGCCATTCATCTAGTCAACATTTGCGGCTTTGACCGCGAAACACCGGATAATTTCTTGTGTGGTCTATAGAAGGTAGAGGGGTAATTTCGTAAAATACACGGGATGAGTTCATATATGAATCTGTTAATTAGTTCAACTGATTCATATATGAATCTTTGTGATTCATACAGATTCATATATGAATCACAAAGGTTCATATATGAATCACAAAGGTTCATATATGAATCTGTTAATTAGTTCAACTGATTCATATATGAATCTTTGTGATTCATACAGATTCATATATGAATCATAAAAGTTCATATATGAATTTGTTAGTTAGTTCAACTTATTCATATATGAATCACAAAGATTCATATATGAATCAGTTAAAAGAGTTCAGTTGTGAATTGCACTAGTTCATATATGAACATATAGTTCATATGTGAATTATACATGTTCATATATGAACACAACCCGTGTGTTTTGTAAAATTTACGAAATTGTCCTTCTATTTTTGGGATAGCCGCAACTTTTGACCGGTCAAAGCCGCAATATTTGACTAGTCAAATCCGATCTTGACCATATGAATGGCTAGGATTACTTCTCTATTTTTCATATATTTACCATTTCTCAAATGAACCAAACACTATATATATATATATATATATATATATATAGGGTCAGGTTCACGTGAGACCAAGCTGTTTCTGTGAGACCGCGTGAGACCAAGCCTTAAAACATGAAACTTCACACCGAAACACTATGAAGGTAAAAAATATTCGAACCTTCATAATGTAATCACACTATGAAGGTAAAAAAACCTAAACCAAGTTAAAAAAAATCAAACCTTCACAGATAAAAGACTGTGAAGGTATATCCGAACCTTCACAGTGAAGACACTGTGAAGGTAAAAAAACCCGAACATTCACAACGAAAAACACCGTGAACGTAACATTTACGGTGTTTTTCCTATGAAAAGTTCGATTTTTTTTACATTCACAGTTTTTTGGTGTGAAGTTTCATACTTTAAAGTTTGGTCTCACCGGTCTCACGGAAACTGTTTGGTCTCACGCGAACTTAAGTCTATATATATATATATATATATATATATATATATATAT
Source organism: Arctium minus (assembly GCA_954870635.1). Lineage (NCBI taxonomy): Eukaryota > Viridiplantae > Streptophyta > Magnoliopsida > Asterales > Asteraceae > Arctium > Arctium minus. Next base: position 4,986,649 of record OX941080.1, on the reverse strand, counting down.
TCAAAAAAAGACTAATCATATATATATACAAGGGAAAAATGTAAAAAAATGAAAAACTCTGAAACTGGTAATCGTTCATCTTGACGCTATGCAAAGTAATTTCTAAGCAATTTGTCCAGTATGCATATGTGCATAACATGCCCACATGCATAAAAACAAAAAACAAAAAACAAATTTAATTACTTGTATGCACACGTATGTTCCTTAGTTTTTCGTTTTTTGCAGGTTTGTGAACTACAAACACATAGAGTTGGAGGTTCAAACGAGAAGACCTCCATTCTACGAAAATGCAATAACATCCTTATCAAATGTGATAATACACGTGAAGGGACTTGGTGATGTGCGGACGACGTGCCCGCGACTAGGTCGCGTCAAAGGTCGTTTGTGTCTCTAGTTTACTACAAATGTGATAGATTATAGTATCACATCAAGAACACCACTTATCACATATGATAATACACGTGAGGGGGCCTAATGGTTTACGATCGACTTGACCCGCAACCTAGGTCGCACAAAAGGTCACCTGCGTCTCTGATTTAGTTTCATATCATATGTAATGCAATACAGTATCACACATGATTGATTATAATAAAAAGATGTTATTATATTCTCGTAAAATGAGAGTGTTCTCGTTTAAACGCTTCCATATATGAGTCAACATGGTTTATAGTCTTCATCTTCCATTTTCAACAGACCCCGCTTCTTAAATATTGAACTCGTCTTACTTTATTTGGGACTCCAGTCTCCGATCATTTTGCCCGTAACGAAAAACTCCAATTAATGGAGGCAATTTCCTTATTCTTGTATTGCTTCATCATCTCTTTCAATACACTGCTTGTTTGTATCACGGCGGCAACAGACACGATCGTCGTCAATCAAACCATTAGAGATGGTCAAACGATCGTTTCGGCCCAACAAACATTCCAACTTGGGTTCTTTAGCCCCGGAAACGTCTCCGAAAATCGATACTTAGGCATATGGTACAAACGGCTTGCAACCGGCACTGTTGTTTGGGTTGCGAATAGAGAGACTCCCATCACGAACAAATCAGGTGAGTTAACTCTCGATCCCAGCGGTGTCTTGGTGCTCCGTAGCTCCCCCACCGATACAACCCCCATTTGGTCTTCGAAACTGTTTCGCGCCACGACGAACCCGGTGGCTCAGTTACTCGATACTGGGAATCTTATGGTCATCGACCGTGTGGATGGACCGGAAAATTACGTTTGGCAGAGTTTCGATCATCCTGGTGATACCCTTCTACCTGGAATGAAGTTCGGAAGGAATTTGGAAAGGGGTATAGTGACAAATTTTACATCATGGAGGAGTGCTAATGATCCATCTCAAGGCCAATACATGCTTTATATGGATTTTAATGGACTCCCACAAGTTTATCAGAAGAATGGAGATAGGATTCAGTTTAGAGCTGGATCATGGAATGGTATTAGGTACATCGGCAATCCGAATTTCAGGCCGAATCCGGTATTCACATATGAATATGTTACAAACGAAAAAGAGACGTATGCGGTATTTGAATTGAGTAACCATTCGGTTCTTACCAGGATAGTTATATCTCCAGAAGGCCATGCGATCCGCTGGAATTGGATCGACAACGGCAAAGGATGGTTCTCGTATTGGAGAGGTGTAGTAGACAAATGTTTCGGATACGCGATGTGTGGAGTTTACGGGAGTTGTGACACGATGCGGTCCCCGTTGTGTGGGTGTCTCGAAGGGTTTACACCGAAAAGGCGGGACGAGTGGGACATGTCGAATTGGACGAGCGGGTGTCGAAGGGAAGTAGCGTTGGATTGTGGTGTCGGGGACGGGTTTCGGAAGTATTCATCGTTGAAATTACCCGACACCCGACGATCATGGTTCGACCGGTACAACATGACCTTGGATGAATGTGAGATCAAGTGTCGAAAGGAGTGTAATTGTACAGCTTATACGACGTTGGACATCAGCTATAACACCGGCTGTTTGTTGTGGTACGATGAATTGATCGATATGACACGATTTACGGAAAATGGACAAGATATATACATTCGAATGGCTGCTGCTGAATTAGGTAAGGCACTATTTATTTACCTCTAAATGGTTCCATTAAGATGCAACATTTGAATCGTGAAGAGGTAAATCTTGTTTGACAAAAAAAATGTCTGTCTCTTCATGGTTCAAAAAACCTCTGAATGATTTTCTATCTTAACCCTGCCTTAACCATTCAGAACTCTGATTTCATTCTGAACAATTAGCAAACAACTATATTTCATTTCGCACTATATCATAAGAGTCTCTTCATCATTCTGACCACTTAATCATTATGTACCAAACAATTCAGCAACCGCCTCTAAGTCTCAAACTACAAAAATATGAAATTTAATTTGTTGCTTGGTTCACGCAAGGGAATGAAAATGAAAATGACACCTGGAACGAAAATTTAGGCCTACGGGGATTATATTATATATAAAAACAGACAATCTTTTTTCATTTTCAATCCTATTAATTACTGTTTAATATCTCTAATTGACACCCTTGTTTACAGAGAAAGATAAAAGGGTGAGCAAGAGGAAGAAAAAAACAAGGATGAGCATTTTCATACCAGTTATTCTAGGATTAATCATTCTTCTACTTGGACTATGTTTGTTGATCATTAAAAACAGGAAAAATGCTCGAGGTAATAAGCGAGGAGACGTTTTTTTTTTTTCCGTTTCATCGGGTATTAATTTTCGTAATCGTAATTCTGCTTCTTTTTTTTTTTGTAGCAAGACGTATTCCGATTCAACAAACGAACGAGCTAGATCTACCGTTGTTCAGTTTATCTACATTAGTTAATGCGACCAATAACTTTTCATTTGAGAACAAGCTTGGAGGAGGTGGTTTTGGACCCGTATACAAGGTAATATTCAATCTTAAAAACTAATTACCGAGTATCATGGTTACATGATTACAATTACTTAGGTGCCGTTTGTTTTTTAAGAGGTCTAAAGTCTGAAGTCTTATTTTAGTTATGATTAATAAGAAGTGGTGTGTAAAAATGTCTGAACGATTCAAAAAACAAACAACCCCTTAGATAGATTCTTGAATCATATATCAATTGGACTCTGCAAATGCTAAATTTCGACCCTTTAACAGCCTTAGGTTTCACGTAATCAATATTGGGATAATCCAAGAAATCACTCTTAGAAAACTCGAATATATATCACCCTAGATTAAACATTTTACTAGATAGGCAATTGGTAGATAACTGCACACCACTTCAACTGCTTGTAGGTAAGGTTGCTCTCATTCAGAAGGCAACTTTGAAACTTTCAATCAAAATGCAACTCATAAGCTGTGAGTCATAACTCCTCCCACTTAGAAGCTTCTGATGCAGACATAAGCTTCTGATTCCCTTTTTAGTCTTTAAAACATTAAGGGCGCGTTTGATTTGTCGAAATGGATTGGAATTGATGGGATTTGGATTTCAAATCCATTCCAATTCTGTGTTTGTTTGCAGGATTGTCTGGATAAGAAATCGTAGGATTTCTTTGAAATTCCTCCAACATCGGATTTTGAAATCCCAAGGGGATGACTAGGATTTCGTAGGATTTTTATATAATAATGTTTGAAAATATGTTAAAAACACTTGTTTTCTAATAATCAGTTAAATAAAAGGTAATTTATATACTTTTATATTTTTTTCATAATTTTATTTATAAATAATGAAATTCAAATTCATTCTAATCCTACAAACCAAACACACAAAATGATTCATAATCCTCTCAAATCCAAATCCCTATATGAAATCAAATTCATTCCATTCCTACAAACCAAAGGGGCCCTAAGGACTGGGGACGTTTGGATTTCATGAAAAGATTTGGAATTGAAGGAGTTGGAATCATTGATGTGCTTAGTTTGTAGGATTTGGAATGAATTGAGTTTCATTATTTATAGAAAAATTATAAAAATAATTTAATTGTCTTTTTATTAATTGATTATTACAAAACACATACTTTTATTTTAAACATCATTACATACAAACCCTACAAAATCCCGTGAAAATACCAACCAACCCATGTGATAGTCAAATCCTATGTTGGGTGATTTAAAATCCATGAATCCTTCAAACCAAACATGTGATGACAATGAAATTCAATTCCGAATCTAGCTAAATCCAATCAAATCCCACAAACCAAACGAAGTTCCGACCAAAGTTAAGACGGATTTCACTTTCTGAGTTTCACTAAAAGTATTCAGAAACTCAAATTTCTTAAGCAATCCTCTTCATAAAGTCCATAGAGGTTTCGGGACGTTGTTGCCTAGAAACCCCGTAAGGGTGGCCTCCCTTGGACCACCACCCGCCAAGGGCGTTGCCTCTTGGACCTTGCTAGGGGGTGCAACCCCCTTACCCTTGCCTTATGGTACTAATGTGATAGTGTACACTTAGCACCTCCTAACTTACTATTATGTATGCCTCGTCACCTGATCAATGATCCCTTGTATATCAACAATGGTACTAACTCAAATGCTTAATGTGTGTGTATATATATATATATATATATAATCGGGTTCAAACGAGAACGATACCTATTTAAAAGAACACGAGAATGGCAAATCACATACAAAATCATAAGTGATTTTACATTAGTGGGGAAGTCGTGCAAAATCACGGTACGCGGGCGACTTTTGCCGCGACTTAAGGTCGCGGGAATCACATGTAAAATCACTTATGATTTTGTATGTGATTTGCCGTTCTCGTGTTCTTTTAAATAGGTATCGTTCTCATTTGATCATCTCTCTCTCTCTCTCTATATATATATATATATATATATGGGGAAGTTCAAACGAGAATTCGAATAGCAACCAAATAAGAGAACACATAAACAGGAACATCACGTGCAAAATCCCATGTGATTTTACACTAATGGTCAACACAAGGGGATGTGCAGGCGACGTGACCCGCAACATTAGGTCGCGGCAAAATCGCATGGATAACATACGATTGTACACATGATTTTAGTCTAAAATCACATGTATTCGACATTTTCTTATTCTTTTATTTAGTTAATGTTTTTGTATGAACCTGACACACTTGCTCCATATATATTTTATGATCCTTCGTTTATTTTATATATATACGGAGGTTCATACCGTCAACTGTTAACCACATCCTATAAAGAAAGGGGAATACAGATAAATGTTTTTATAGATTTTGACGCATTAGTAGGATCATTAAAAATAAAAAAGTGAGGCACACCCTAACCATTCGTCTAGACGGTATGCATATGTGTATACAAGCTATTGAAGTTGCCTTTTTTTTATGTACGTGTGTATGTTACAAATTATTTGTATTCACATGTAGAGTGTTCCTAAGCTTTTTACTTTTAGCCTGAATCTGACCCTAGTGGCGGATCCAGGATTTCTGCCTCGTGGGGGCACTTTTAAGGTACATTAAAGGTTCGTAAAAGTCGTCTGATATGTTTTTAGCCTAATTCCACCTTTTTGAGGGATTTTTAAAGTATTCGTGTTCAATTCGAGAGATTTTTAAGTTTTATTTTGTCGATCTCGGGAGACTTTTCGGGTTGTTTTGTTGATTTCGAGAGACTTTTTTGGTTGATTTCCAATTATTTTTTTGGATGGTGGGGACACAGGTAAGAAATCAATGAGGGGATTTGTAGTGGAAAGTAAAAATAATTATTTTTAAACTAAAAAAAATGAGGGATTTTTTTTAGTATGGGACCTTCCTCCCACCCTTTGGACATTGAATCCGTCCCTGGCTGACCCTATATATAGAGAGAGAAGGGGGAGGAAGGATCATGCGAAAAGTTAAACATTTTGCGAGAATGCGATAAGTGTGATATCATATATGATTACATGGTTGTGGGTGTGTTTAATCATATATGATTAAACGTCTATGTATATATTTGTCATGTAACATGTGTTTAATTAATCATATATGTTATCACATTTCTCACTTTCTCGCAAAATGTTTAGCTTCTCATTTGAACCCCCCCCTCTCTCTCTCTCTCTCTCTCTCTCTCTATATATATATATATATATATATATATATTGTTGTATTTATCACCTAATAACCCGTAATGATACTCCAAAATGAAAGCTACATGAACGTTCATGGACCACTCAAAGACGTCCATGCCAATGCAACAAAATGTGTGTGCTACCTTTGTGGCCGTTTGAACACGGCAACGATCATTAAGGACGTCTATGTCACCCATCGATTTCAAGGAACAATAATATTTAAATGAAAATAACAAGTCTTGTTAAATAATTTTTGGGGTAATTATTAACAACTCAACCTAATTTATAATCATTTTAACATATCTTTTTTTAACCACAAAGGTGTGGCGTGGTGGTAAGAGCTTGGGGACTTCATAGAGGTTGTCCGGGTTCGAGCCTCACACGCAGCATTTGTGCCAAATATTGGCACATGTGTCATCCTTGTGGCTACGGGATGAATGTCCGCGGGCCTAAGGCCTGTTTTCCGGAGATTAGTCTGGGCAATGTGGTCTGGGATACTCCTTCCCAAAAAAAAAAAGTACGATAAATACTTGTGAATATTTTACATATGAGTAAATGGCTTGCAAGGGATGTCTGGAGGACGAACGACAGGTTGCAGTAAAGCGTCTCTCTGAGTGTTCATTACAAGGAGCCGAGGAATTCAAAAATGAAGTTATCTTTATTTCCAAGCTTCAACATCGAAATCTCGTCAAGATTCTAGGATGCTGCCATGAAGGGCAAGAAAAGATGTTGGTTTACGAGTACATGCCTAATAAAGGCCTTGATTCATTTATATTCCGTAAGTTCAACATCAATGATATTATATAAAGCCAAATATAAACCATTCATGAAATGAAATAACATCCCATATTTTGCATGTAGACGAAACCAAGAGCAAAATACTCGATTGGCCACAACGATTTAACATCATTAATGGGATTGCTCGGGGCCTACTTTATCTTCATCAAGATTCTCGATTACGAATCATCCATCGAGATCTTAAAGCTGCCAACATTTTGCTCGATCATGACATGAACGCAAAGATATCAGATTTCGGAATGGCAAGAAGCTTTAGAGGAAATGAGACCGAAACAAACACTGAAAGAGTGGTTGGAACATAGTAAGAATTCATTAAAATTATGTATCTAAGAGTTTGCTACATATGTTGATATGCATGTTCTCACATACGGAGATGCATGCAAACCGATGTTCAGTTTGGTCCTTACTGGTCCTACACCATTTTGACCGGAACCGATTTGGTTTGGTTGTGTTTTTCTAAGATGATTATTGCTTCTACAGAAGCAAGTTCAAACCTTCACAAATATGGGCGGTTAGATCAGTCCTTTTTCGTTCCTTATCTAATCACGGAATCAGGCCCGAATGATTAAGCTTGGCCCATAACTGATCCTTGAAGTCCCTTTTGAGGTTTGTTGTATGATTTTGTCGACAGGCCTTTTCTTATAGCATAAACTGTGAAAATATGTAGGATCCCATTAGATTTCTCTCCAAAAGAGTCTTTGAATAGAGAATGGAAGTTCCAACATATATAGAAGAAAATGGAAATATGTGGGACATAAATAAGCCCTTGAACATAAAATGGAAGTTCCAACATATATGGAAAAAAAAATGGTCCAATTCTAGCTAATGTGGGACTCTAATGTGAAAATATGTAGGATCCCAATAGAATGGTCTCTAAAAAGCCATTGAGATGCGAATGGAAGTTCCAACATATATAAACAAAAATGATTCAAATTTAGCAATGTGGGACTCTAACATAAATGAGACCCACAAGGAAAATGTATAATTTCCTAACCAGATTGACACTTTGATGCAGTGGATACATGTCTCCGGAGTATGCAGGAGACGGAATTTTCTCAGTAAAATCAGACGTATTCAGCTTTGGTGTATTGGTGCTAGAGATTGTAAGTGGGAAGAAAAACAGAGGATTCTTTCATCAAGCTCATAACCACAATCTTCTTGGGCATGTAAGATAAACGTATATATTTGAATTTAAAACATTAAATAAGTAACATTTTCATCTAATGTATCTTAATATATCTAACTTTAGGCATGGAGACTATACCAAGAAGGAAAAGGTTTGGAACTCCGAGATGCGTATTTGATCGATTCACACTACAATCTTGAAATGTTACGGTCAATCCATGTGGGGTTACTATGCGTTCAACACAACCCTGATGACAGACCAAACATGTCTACGGTGGTTATGATGTTAAGCAGCGAGATTCAACTGCCAGAACCACAACAACCTGGTTTTTATAACGAAAGAAACAAATTTGGATGTGAGACTTCTTCGAGCATGCAAACACAAGGCTCAAACAACAATGTCACAGTTACACTTTTGGAGCCTAGGTAGAAAAAAACTATATGAATTTATATGAACTATATGGTTACTTTGTTCTATTTCTATTATTGATTTTGAAATAGATGAGAGCAAGAGCAGAGCGTAGATAGGTTTGTTACTTTCTTATGTACGTATACGGTGATGAGACTTCATTTATGATTTACGTCTTGGTATGTAACTTAGCTCCGTATAGGACAAGTTAATGTTGGAGAATTTTTATCTATAGATATCATAAGCAAGAATTCCGTTGTGATTTGTGTTGTTAATTTCTATTTAACTGGTATGTTTGACGGTAATGACAAGTGATTTGTGAGAATATATGTTGGTCCCAATAAGTAAAGAAGAAAGTAAAAGAAGTATTGTAGAAGGGGGGGGGGGGGGATGGAATACAATACTCAAAATTTCACTTAATTTTAATTATTTTATTGATATCAATATCAATAATTACACATAAAAAACTATAAAGATTGTTGCGGAAAGAACAGATAAATTATTCTAACAATCTTTTCACAAAGTAAAACTAGAACACAACTTGAAAGCACAGAGTTTAAAAGCTATGAAGATGAGAGAATGAGGTTTCCAACTTTCTTGAGTGAACTGAGTTCTCTTGTAAAAAGCGTGGCTTGCATAGAGGAGTTCTTCACCTTAATATACTACCTTATGCGTTGAATGCAAAGGACACTTGTCAAACTGATATTGGATCATTGAGATTTTCTTCAATAAAAAATAAGATATTTGAAATGACTTATCAAGATACAAAGAAGACATTTGTACCTTGATAAGACAATATCTTAATAAAATATATCTGGTGCAAATCTTTTTGAGATTTTTTAGAGAAGGTCTCCATCAATTCAGAACTTTGGGTGAATATCCTCTGTGCAATAGAAGGTTCCATTCCTTTTGACAGGAGGATGTTGGAAAGAAGGGGTCTAGTCAAATCATGATGATTTGACCATTGAAGATATTAGCCAAACTTTGATGTTGTTCGACAATGGAGTGCCTGCCGACAGGATGGAGAGGAAATTCACATAAAGACAAATATTACCGATTCCTCTTCTAGTTTGGACACCAGCTTGTTGATCATCGATAATTTGTTCAATGGGATGATCTTTGGTCCACTTGGTAGCTGGTGGAAGAGGAGCAGGAAGAGTTATGGGTAAGTGAGAGGTGGAAGGTTCGGCAGTTAATGTATATGTATGTTCTTTGGAAGGAATAATATGAGAAATAGGATTGGGTGGATCCTCAGATATGATGATCTGAAGATTCGGTTCGGCAGGTGTAACGACCCAACCAAAATAGCAGCTCATAAAATAAAATTCTCAACGATCAAATAATAATCCATGTCATAACGGTCCCAAACTTACAATAATAAAATCAAGGTTTGTCATAACAACAACCTATACACAACTGAGATCAATGAATAACTAAAAGCTAAATGACGGTCTTCTATCCGCCCCCGCTAGACCTTCTCCTTGCCTTTAGCCGCACAGCTTAATTCACGACGGCCTGAAAAGATTTTTAGTTTTAAAAGAGTGAGGGTTAGACCATAGGTCTAGTGAGTTCCCTCTAACAGTTCAGCAACAAAATATACTTTCCATAATTTGAAACATCATTTAATAATGGCATTTAAATAAAACACGTTACGGACCACACGACCGTCCAAGACGATGTGTCTAACTCGCGTTGCCTTAATGTTGGGACACACCCCCAACGACATAAACGGGCCACACTCCCCGACTTAGGTCACGTAACCCACAATTAATGTATGCATACATATAATCAGCAACAATTTATAACACACTTGAACAGTTAATAAAATCATGCCATCATAATAAATCAAAGTTTAAAAATAAACTTCACATGCTTTCATCATCACAAGGTTTAGTTTAGAAAAACTCACCTGACGTCCCTTAACACAAAGCTTTCGTCTGTCTTTAAAACTCCGAACCAAAACCTATAAAGGAAGCATTGATCGGTAAACCAAAATAAAAGCATTATCGGCTCTCACACCTAACGACTCGAGATCAAGATATCCTAGAATTCCAAAGGTGGGCCGATACATCTGACAAGTTGGAACTCAATACTACAGTCCCAAAAACACATGGGCTTAGACCCAAAAACTAACCCAGGCCCGACCTTTGGCCGCCCGGTATGAGTACAGTGATCGGGTCTCCCCCTTTTGACCGATAAGGAACTCGACCGAAATCCCCCCTTGACCGGTAAAGAACTCGACCGGAACTCTCCCTTGACCGGTAAAGAACTCGACCGGAACTCCCTCATGACCGATACTGCTATCAACCGGGACGCCCTCATGACTGATACTGGGTTCGACCGGTAAGAGAATTCGCCCGGGGGCGATAATGGGTTCTCGAACCCCAGAATGCTCAGACCTTCGACTAAACACTCCTCAAATCGATTACATACATTGCTAGTAATTAAGAATAGCTTCCTTAATCGATCCTCCCCCCAAACCCAACACTAAAATCTCCCTTGAATCAAAAATTAGGTGCTGGAGAAACCGATTTCTACTTCTCAATCCAAAATCACTCTAACAGATTTCACCCAAAAACAAGGACACAGTAACTACAAAGGAAAATTGAGAAGGAGATGATGGATTAAGAAGTGTTACCTTGAGAGAAATCCTTAAACACATTCTTCTCTGATTTTCCTCTTCAAACAAAATGATTCTGCTTCCTCCCCAAAACTTCCTCAGCCGCTCCCAAGAATATCATAAGACCCTAGGTTAAACCCTTATAATAAGTATTTACACTTAGGCCCCCCTCAAAACATGGATTTTGACCATTCTTCACCCTAACTTTGCGATTTCTAACTTTTAACCTGGTTATTACAGCAGGTGATGAAGAGGATGGGTTATTGGTTTGAAGAGAATTATCAGCCGAAAAAGGAACAGAAGGCTGGTTTGCTGAAGGTTGATTTTGAGAATCTTCCCCTACACAAAAGGTTATCCATTCATTTAATTCATTGTCATCACAAGTGAGAGAAGATTATTTTTTATCATCAAATTTCACATGTATTGACTCATCAATGCATTTCCTTCTAAGGTTATAGACTCGGTAGGCTTTAGAAGTGAGAGAGTAGCCCATGAAGATCCTTTCATCAGCTTTAGGATCAAATTTCCCAAGGTTTTCTCGGTCATTAAGGACAAAGCAGACACAACAAAAAACATGAAGAAAACCAATGTTTGGTTTTCGGCCATAGAAGACTTTATAGGGAGTTTTGTTATGCCTCTTCACAATAACCGACCGATTTTGGGTGAAGCAAGCAGTGTTAATAGCTTCATCCCAAAAATAGGTAGGTAGATTGGATTCACTTAGCATAGAACGAGCTGCCTCACATAGAGTTCTATTATTTCTTTCCACAACACCAATTTGTTGTGGGATTCTAACAGCTGGGAAGTTTTGATAAATTCCTTTATCATTGAAAAAGGCTTTCAAGGTAGCATTTCTGAACTCAGTGCCATTGTCACTTCTGATAGATCATACAAGCTGACCATTAAGCACTTCAGATTTCTTGATGAAGTGTATGATTTCTTCAGTAGTGTCACTTTTGTACCTGAGAAAAGATACACAAGTTTAACGTGTGAATTCATCAACTATCACAAGAATGTACTTTTTTCCTCCAAGACTAGGAGTGCTAACTAGTCCACACAGATCCATATGTAGCATTTGGAGAGGAGTGGAGATAGAAAAGCATTGTTTGGTTTTGAAGGAGAATTTTGTCAGCTCGCCCTTCTCACAGGCTGCACAAACCTTCTCTTTAACAAATGATAGTTTTGGCATTCCAACAACAAGATCTTTGTTGGAGAGAGCATTCAACGTCTTGAAGTTGAGATGAGAAATACGTTTATGCCAGAGCCAGTTCTTCTTAACTGAATCTTCTGAAATGAAGCAGATGCTTCCTTCAACAGTTTTTTGACCCATGTTGATAATGTACACATTATCCTTTCTAATGCCAAATAGGATGATGTAAAATTTTTTATCTGTGATGAGACAGTCTGTAACACCCATAATTTTCGGAAAGTGATCGTCAATCGGACGCTTCTGTGACATGTAAATAGTGGGGTTTTGTTGGGAAATGTATTGTTTAAAATCCCTTGGAGTATCAGGAGTATTGGCAGTGAAAAAGTCGGGTTTCGGGGCTCCGAGAAGGTCCCGCGACAATGCCCGACGACTATGACAGTGTCATAGTCACACTGTCACAGTCGCAGGGGATGTACCGTGACTTGGGGATACCTGGCAACATTGCCAGGCGACATTTCCCTGGGCAATGTCACTGGTCAATGTCGCACCAGAGGCCCAGTGCGCTGTTAAGTTCGAGTTTTCAACCTTTTCTTCATTTTCTCATATCCAAACTTCCCCATTCACTCCCAAATCGTTCCTCCTTCATTCCCCACAAATCCTAACCCATTTTAAGGTCATTTCCATGGATTCTAAGGTGTTCCATCATCATCAAGCTTGCAACCCCAACCTCATGTGCTAGATCAAGTGTTCCTTCTCATTCCTTGAGATTTATAAGTTTTAGGGTTTTGCTCAAAACCTATGTGGTAAGTTTATCTTCTCCATCTCTAAACCTTGTTAGGTGATATAAATGCACCATTGTTGGTTTCCTAGGTATTATGTTCCTCCATTTTCGGTTTATAAGACTTTGGAAGTTTTGGATCAAAAATTAGGGTTTGGATCAAAATGGGGATTTTGGTGTAATATGTTTGGGGAATGTTTCTATATGGTTGAATATGGTTATTCACGGTTGAAAATGTGTGGATCTAGTTTTTGGAAGCTTGAGTTGAAGAGTTGGAATGGATGTCTTCGGAAAGCTTTGGGTGAGATCCATGCTTTTGGAGGCCAATGGTTGGGGATTAAAACCTAGGTTTAACTTAACCTAGCAAGGTGAGTTCAAGTTGATTTGTGAAAACAGTGTACATGCCAAAATGATTATTTTAAAGTGTTTGCATCTTACATGAAATTATTAACTGCTGATCAGTTTGGTTATTTTGAAAGTGTTTAACTTTATAAACTCATATAGCACACAGTCTTATGATTTTTGGGCATCTTGATAATGAGTCATAAACGGGTGTGTTTGGTAACTTATTGCATAAATGAGATTATTTGGTTAAAAGGCATTTTTAGTGTTGCTTGGGTAAAAGGTTCACTTTTGTGTTATGGGACGTTTTGAAAGGATAAAGAGCATAAATCTATTTGGAAAACCTTTTGTCCCAACTTAAACTGTGTTGGAGTCCACTCGAGTATTTTGGAGCGTGTGATTTCACGGTATGGGTCGAGTACGTTTATTATTTGACAAGAGTTAATCATTGGTCAAAAGGGGTTTTGAGTCTTTTGGCTCGATGTCGTTTTAAAGGAGTTATGAGGACACTTGTCCGATTTTATATGGCTCAATGTAGAGTCCAGATATGACGTACGTACTAATGCGTTGTGTTGCGTATTGAGATTAGTTACGGGCTCAATTGCTTTGGTCACTCGTGTGTAGTCCGGTAAGGTTAGACTGTGTTGCACTAGATCCATAGACACGTAAGTCAGTCTGTTTTGGATGGTCAATTGGGTATTGCGGGGTTGAACTCCGGTACCCATGTTTTATGACCGGAAACTTTACAAGCGATCGCTAGGAGGGTTGAGTCTGTTAGTGCTGCCGGGGGAGTAGGCGCTAGGACCTCCGCCGCTTGAAGTAATGTCTGGGAGGTAGTCTTTAAGTGTGTCGGGCCTTCGGGATGGAGTTCTTCGGAATGGTCCATCAAGGTCAACTGACTTGGGGTGACGCTTGATAAAGAAGTCGTAGGGACACCGGGCTGGGATGTCGGGAGGTGTCATGCGACTAACGTTGCTTGGGTGGCATACTTTTGTGTTTCCTCCACTCTCAACGAATACGGGTCTCCCTCGTTGTCAGCTATCAGTATTTTAAATTAAGGACGTCTTATTTTATTGTCGTTGGTTCTTTACGGTCGCATGAGTATTGGACTTAGTGCCCATGTTTTCGGGCGTACGGTATATGTGGTTTTGATAACGATTCATGGGTCGAATAATTGCCCCACCCATGCTAGGGTGTTTTGGGACATAACGTTTTATCCGCATATCTTAAATGGAAGTCATTTCATATTCATGTTTCGAGCTAGTCTACATTACCTCAATTTATAAACCATGTTTAAAAGGAGGTGTCCATCTTTGAAAGTGCATAACATTGGATCAGAGTTATTTTATACGTTTTAAAGTACATCAATTGAACGGTCATGATTCCAAACGAGATTCATTCTTTTAATGTTACATTTTCTCATGTAAAACTCTTGAGCTCAATAGGCGTTAAGCCTAACCTTTTTATTTGTCGGCATGTGCATCAGGTATCAGTTGGGAGTTGGGTTCTAGAAGCTTTGTCGAGTTGAGCCTTAGCTTTGTGCAAGTGTAAGTGGTTGGTAAAGTCTTCCGCGACTTGGAGATAGTGACTATTATTGGGTTTTAGTAGCACCCGTCCTTAGTATAGATTGTATGTATATAATGTATGTGTGTAATTGAGGTTAAATCGCAAATTATGTTTGTAGATGAATTATTTATTGGTGTATTTAGATAAATTTAATTTAGTTGTTATTTCCAGTTTTGAGGGCGTTACAAGTTGGTATCAGAGCTTAAGTTTGAGAGAATTAGGTATCGATTGTAGGATGCCTAGACTCAAACTAGCATTTTTATAAGTGATTGTAAGTGTAGTTGCACATTAAGTACCTTAAGATAAGATATTTTGGAGTTGATCGAGTCGCTAGAAATGGGAAACTCATCGATGGTCGCAAGGATGAGCATGTACGGTACGTTCATAATGGCACTTGGCCAGTGTTATGATGAACCTACATGTTACATGTGTATACTTGAACTACCTTGGTATGATTACCGTTGGGGTAGTGAGAAAGTTTCTAAGCGAGTAATCTAAGGAATGGTTGATGTTTATAGCAATATCACTTTGGAGTGATAGTTAAGACATGATGAATGTTGGAAGTTGACCATTGTGGGATAGGAAAATTGGTTGGGGTAGGACCTTAGGCTTATGGAATTGATGTTATTCGAGGAGGAATTATAAAGTGAACCGATGAAATATTCGAGTATTGCTTTAAGATGTTGAGCATTCAGATGACAATAGTATAAAACCGTGGAGCGTGATTTCGGGATGCCAGTGCCGACCAATTTTATGCATGAAATTTATTTCTAACAATAAATTGCATTGATTATTTCTCATATTTCCTGAAACATAAAGTGGGTTATATTACGGAATATTTGAAAAATATTTGCCACGCGCCGGATTTTAGACCGTAAGTTTAAATATGCATGAAGTTGTTTTATTGCATGTGGTTACAATCTGTCATCAAAAATCTCTCCATCCCCGTTTCAAATCTAACATCATTTTCGGGTATTGTAAGATCTGTGTTTTAGTGTCAATTGGGATAGTGGGCAAGTAACTGTGGAATTTTTTGACTTGACATTGGACCTCCTCCACATATGTTCGGGTTTTAGAGGAAAAGTTGTCCCACTGTTCTTGAGTCGGAAATTTCTGGAGAAATTTTGGTCTGTATGAGTCGTGTTTGATTTTACGGGGTGTAGTTTGCAACCTTTTTGGGTTCGAGAGTGTATTTTGAGATGCGTGAGTTTTAATTTTTTTTATTGCGTATAAAGTTACGAACATGTTGGGTGTCGTGTCTCGTTAAAATCTTGTGAAAACGGTCACTTTATCTTATGACATTTTGCGTCGCGTAAATAAATTATGGGTACGTGTACATATGCATTTGCGTGTGTTGATTGACAAGTTTTGTAAATGGATGTCATCTCACATGTTGTTTTGGGAAAGTTTCATTAATGTGAGAGTTATCTTTGGGTTATATATGACTGTCAATCGTGTAACACCCCGAATTCTGAGAACATGTGTATTATTTTCTCATTTTGGAACCTTCTCAATTTATGGATTTATCAGTTGTATATCGAACTTATCGGATTTAAGCATCGTGGACTGAAAAGGATCAAATTTGAGAATGGTTGGGATTGCTCGCGATTGTGCTCGCGAGAGTGACAAGGTGTCACAATCGCGAAGGCACTATCGTCGGAGGTCATATGGCTACGGTACGTTACTCGCGATTGTTCCCGCAAGAGTGACATTGTCACAATCACGGGGCACTATCGCCCCGTTTGTACCGAGAATGGGGGTGACCGGCGCGACCTTAATTGTCACTCTCGCCATGTCACTATCGCGAAGCGTGGTCCAGGTATAAAAAGGTGGAGGTCGCGATTTTCAGTCATTTATCTGATTTCTAGGGTTTGGGAGCGACTTTTGGCAACTGGTTTCGGTATGTATTTTCCATCTAGACCTTTTTCCTCATTTATGGTGGTTCATAGTCATTAATGGTGATCCTTAACACTTTTAGGAAGTGTTGGTAGGGAGCTCCCAAGTGGTTTAACATCTCATCTCAACTTTCCTTCATTCTAGGGTTTGGTTTTTCTCTAAGAAATCCCTAAGGTGAGTTCATTCACTTTTACTAAACCTTATGTTAAGTCAGATTTTATAGTAATCATTGTATTTATATGAATCATTGTATTTATAGGCTTGGTCTAATATTGTGTCTTAGTGTGCTTTTATGTTCTGTATTAGCCAAGGGTATTTAAGTCCCTTGTGACTTTGTTGTTTGAGAGGAACTCACGCATATCTAATAGAAATCATACTTTGCGCTTTCAACTCTCTCTCTCTCTACTTTCTCTTTCTAAAATTTGGTTGATTTTGGGATTATCAATTGGTATCAGAGCCATTCTAAATCTGAAAGAATTGAGAGAATCGATTTTTCAAACTGAATTTGTAAACAATTCAGAAAATTTGATTGATTTTCTTGATTTCGATCAAGAAAATCTCGTTTTCTGAATTTTCACAAATTCTTGCTGTTTTCCAAACGAATTTTCTTGAAATCTGGTTTGTTGGATTCGATTTTAATAGCCAAATTCTTTTGATTCACATCATTTTGCAAGAAAATCACATTTTGATCTTCAATTTTGAGATTTATCGAGTTTCTGGAAAGTCGTTTTTTTGCGTACTGTTGGTTACATGAATTATCGAATTTGTGGTTTTTGATCGTATTGTTTGGATAAAAAGTGTTAGAAAACTGTTTTCGAACGTGTTTGTGTAAGAAAATTTCATCAAATTATGTTTTGTAATCGAATTTTGAAGAATTCTGAGTTTAATCATCGTTTTGCGCCAGATCTGAGTTTTGTGCGAGTTCTTCGAGTTTTGCGCTAGTTCATCAGGGATCATCTGAAATTTTTTCGTCAAGTTCATCAAACTTTGAGCGAAGTTTATCTGGAGTTCCAAGTTTTTCGCCAAGTTCAGGGTTCTTCAATTCATCACGTAAAGTCAAGTTTTCGCCATTAGTTATTCACGCAAAGTTAATTTTGCGTAACTATCATCTCGCGCAAAGACAAGTTTGTTCCACTATCAGCTCGCGCAAGTCAGTTTTGCCCCACCTACTGCTTAAGAAAAGAAAGGTTCTCATCAACATCATCTCGCGCAAAGTCTATTTTGCGTCATCAGTACTTCACGCAAACTCAAGTTTGCGCCACCTACATCTCAAGTTCAGTCCTTGTGCAAGTTATATTTGCGCCAACCTTGTGTCACGCAAAGTTTGTTTTGCGCCATCAACGCTTCACGCAAATCTAAGTTTGCGCCATCTTCATCAAGAGCAAAAGCAAGTTTGCGCCAGCTTCTTCTCACGCAAAAGTCAGTTTGCGCTATTCACTGTTCACGCAAACCTTCAGTTTGCGCCAGTCTCTCTGTTTCAGACTTACCATTTTTCTGAAGCTTTTCTCTATGGATTCTGCAAAGTTTGCGTTTCAAGATCAGTTCTACAAGAATGATATCATGATGTCATTAGGCACAGAAACTCGTCCTCCGGTTCTGGTTGATGAAAATGAGTTTACTCAATGGCAAGATCGGTTTCTTAATTTCATTGAGCGTCAAAAGAACGGAGATGACATGATGAAGATTCTAACTGAAGGGTCTTTTGTAAAACCCACTCTGGCTTCTGGATTATCAAAGCCTACCGTCGAGTACACACCCGATGAGTTGGTGCAATATAAAGTTGATCGTGATATAAAGGCAAATCTGATGCTAGCCTTGCCAAATTCTATCTACAACAGGATTGATTGTTTCAAAAACAATCCTAAACTAATGTGCGCACAACTAGAGAAGATTATGCTTGGGTCTACAGTTGCAACACAACTTCGACATACACGTTACATGAACAACTTTGAAGAATTCAAAGCCAAAGATGGGGAGTCACTGAAAAATGTTTATGACAGGTTATGTACGGTGATAAATGATCTGAGAAAGATAAAAGTGGAAAAGACTGAGCTAGAGACAAATCTGAAGTTCCTCAATGCTTTGCAACCAGAATGGAATAAATCTTGCCACCGATTGAGGAATGATGTCAGGATATCTACCATGCAAATCCAAGAGATGTAGGAAATATTGCAGACAGATGAGTGCATAGTCACAGAGAAGAAAGCCAAACTTGAAAAGAAAAACAAGAAGACAGTGGACCCAGTTGCACTTCTCACAAGCAAACTGTCTGAACAAGCATTATCAGAGAATGCTTATGACGGTGCAATTGATGATGATGGTGAGGCACTTCAGAAAGCTATGATTCTTCTCTCTCAACACTACAACAAAAAGTTCCAACCTCGTTCGGGTTCCAACAATCTTTGCTTCACTTCTGGATCTAAGAATGTCAAAGTGACCGAGGATAAGAGAGCAACTGCATGCTTTAACTGTGGAAAGTCGGGTCACATCACTAAGGAGTGTCGAGTGAAGAAAGTTTGGGATTCGGCATATTATCGGAAGAAATTGGAACTGGCCGAAAAGAGAGAGAATGGAACTGCTTTGTTAGCTGAAGAAGAATTTTGGCTAGATCACTCTGAAGACGAAGCTAATAATGTGGAGACTGCTCATATGTGCTTCATCGGAGATGATCAGAGTGATGATGATGATTCTTCCACTGATGAAGATGAGGTACTTTCTGAGTTTGATTACACATTTATTTCTTCACAGATGAACATTATTATAACTGTTTTACATGATCTTCGCTCAAAGTTATTATCTGAAAAACAATTAAATTCAGAAAAGTCAAATTTGATTGATAAATTACAAATTTCTTTGAAAGATGAAAAATCTATTTTGGATCATACAAAAGAAATCTTTGAAAAGAAATTGGATGATTTAGAAAAATCAAATATGACTTATCTTGATTCTTTGACTGAAATGACCAAACAAAAAGAAAATTTTTCGGATAAAATAAATGAGTTGGAAGAAAAATTATATCGAAGGAATCAAACTGAACAAACTATTTATTTGAACAAACCGCAGAGTTATGAGTCTATCAAAGAAAAATGGGGACTTGGTTTTGAAAATCCCTATTGTTTAAACAATGCAATAGAAAAATCCCCTACTTTATATAAATTCGATTATCTAACTCTTGCTAAATGTGCTCCTCAATTTCAAATTGATTGGATGAATGAAAAGCAACTGTTAGAAATCGAAAATGAGAAAATGATGAATAATAAGAAAAATGAAATTTCTTTTGTTTACACGAGTGAAAATGCCAAATATTTTCCCGAAAAATCAAAGAAGAACATAAACAATTTAAATGACATTTCTCCCATTAAATCTTCATTATCTGATGATTATTTTGATATTTGTGCTACTAACACTAATAAAAAAAATATATCTCCAGTTTCTTATGATTCTAAGAGATATATTCCTCCATTAGTATTAGAAAGCAAAATCATTGATCTTGAAGATAAAATGGAAGATCAAAATTTTCAAAGAGAAATTGAATCTGATGTTACTTTTTCTTTCATGATTTCAAGTCTTGAAGAAAAATTAATTTCTCAAAAACAAGATTTTCTATCTGTTTCTGTTCCTTCTTCTGTTTTTAAAGAAAACAAAACGAAATTTCTAAAATCTGAAAACTTTTCTCAAAAATTTTCTGACTCCGAGGCCAGTTCAGATTTATTAACTAATCAGTTGGGTTTCATAGGTAAAATTGCTTCTTCTGATTCAATTCTTAAATCGAAAATTCTTGATGAATCTTTTACACTAAATGATGATTATTATAAACCAAAGCGTAAAAGAAGAAGGTCAAAGAAGTCAAAGAAACAAGCTAAAGTCATTTCTGACAGTTCTAATTCTTGTGATTCAAATATTTCAGATAGGACTTTGAGCACACCTTCAAGGCAGATATGGAGGATCAAGCGGACATCTGATGAATCTGCGACTGAAGAGGATCGAAATGTAGACAAATTTTGTAAAAGTGATTCATTTGCTACTTGTAATAAAATTTCAAAATACTCAATAAAGCAAATGATTCGAATTTCAAAAGATGTCTCCTATTCCTCCTCTGGTTCAAGTTCAGATGATTATGCTTCGTCCTCTACTGATGTTTCTGTTAATTCATCTGATTATTTTTCTCGTGTTTTCTATGTCAAAACTAACGAGTTTTCTCCCATAATAACTGCAACTAACAAACTTGGACCCAAATATAAGTGGGTACCAAAATCAAAGATTAATTCTAAGTTGCAGGCACCTAATGTCAAGGGGGAGTAGGAGAACCATGGCTTCTGAGTAAATCAGCTCAGAACCCGTACTTCAATGGACTTCGACTTCTAAACATTTAAGTTTAGGACTCGTTCTTCAATGCTATTAAGCTTCTGGACGAATGAGAAACTGTGAGTGCATCTACTTGATTCCGCTGCATTTATCTCTGTTTGTGATGTTGTTCCAGTTATCTCATTTTTTAAGAATCTGAGCATGTTTGACCAGATCCAAAACATTGATATGTGACACAAATTTATTATACATTATGTGATAAATGGTATTATTGAAATTTATTTTGTTCCGACTAAATATCAATTTGCCGATTCTTTATATTTGTTTTAAATGAAAATTTTTCAAACTCGGCATTTGAATTTAAAATTTTAAATCTTTACAAATTTTATTCTATAAAGTAAAAGCTTCACAGGTTTTCTTTCTTTTGAATAAAATGTGTGTCTAGGATAAAATTTCAAGTTGCTTTGTTTATATTGAAGTTTTATATGTTCAACTTTCAAGTCTTACAAAATTCGAAAGGTCAGCAACATGTTTGAAACTTTTGATACTGCTTTAAATTTATGTGATTCGGAATATTTATAGTTTACAATGCTTGGAAATCCTAAAAAGTCATAATTATGGATTGTAATGAAAATATGGGCTAAGCACTTAGATGTAAAACTGGGTGATTGAGATGAATTATATATTTAAAATACAGAAATCTCTAAGTTTAAAAGTTTATACCTGTGACCTTTCTGGTTTGGGAAAGTAAGTTCCGTGGGATGCTTGTCATCTGGTCCCCTAAGGTCAATTGATTTGGGAATGATCGAACCAAAATCCTTCTATAGAATCAGATCGAAAGTCATGTTCTACTGGTATGAATGGGTTTAGGATGTGTCGATGTAGCCTTTCTGATCTGGGAGAGTAAGTTCAAGGGGTGCTTGACACCTAATCCCCTAAGGCCAACTGGTCTGGGAGCGGCTGACCCAAATCCTGCAATAGGGTCAGATAGAAAGTTACGTTTACGGCATGTTCTTTACTTACCAAACTTTTTGATTAAAAGATGCCAAAGTGCACAAGCTTAAAAGATGCCAAAGAGCACAATCATGTGAAGATGCCAATGTGCACAATGCTAAAAGATGCCAATGAGCACACATCTCATGATACTTGGTGATATGTTTGAGTTGCGACAAACCTATAAATTTGTGAAAATCTTAATTTTTGATGGCTTAGTGTGAGTACATGCAAAGTTCTCTATTATATTTTAGAATCGCATTTTCTTGAAGCTAATCAAAGTTCGCATGCGAGCACACTGAATAGATTGCTGGAAGTTTTTGAAACTGAACATGTCTTAACTTGATATGCAATGAAACTTGTATATGTATCCAACAACATACACTTGACTTCATCTGATAGATTAATTTGTGATATTTTACTGAGTAGAATTTAATTTGTTTAGTGTTTAAAATTTTATATATTTAGTTGTTTCAAAATACATATTCAGTATATTTTTCTTTCTACATTGATGTTTTGGTTATTGTGTTCTCATATCTGTGCTAATGGGTTTGTGCATTTTTCAAGGGGGAGTGAATAAGGAAAATATTTTGAAAAGATCATATCTCATTTCGAGGGGGAGTATCTGATTTTCTATACGAATGCTAACTTGAATTGTCATATTTAGTGCATTTGTGTAGGGGGAGTCAAAGAGCTTAACAGGTGAATTTTTTAAGATTTCAAGTCAGCTTTGCGCCAACAGTTGGTAGCGCAAAACTCAACTTTGCGCCGCCTTCATCTAGCGCAAAACTAAGTTTGTGCCACCAACATGTAGCGCAAAACTTCCCTCTTTCTCCTTTATTATGATTTTGCAGATCTTAAGTTATCTCGTCTCCAACATTTGCATGACCAAGTTGATCCAGATCATCAAGGTCATGAGGGGAGAAGTTGAAGAGACAAAGAGTTCAAACGTTTATCTGCTGCTCAAGATTCGCTCAAGATTCTATTCTCTCAGCTACTAATTTTTTTGTTGTTCCAGCTCCGACCATCACAGTTCATTCAAGAACATTTGAAAGAGGTGCGTCGTCTAGAGCATAAGCTGATGAACCGATTGTTCTTTCAAGCTAATTACAAACAGGTCCAGTCTTGTCAAGGCAGCAAAGGCAACATAAATTGAAAGATGCTGAGAAGAAATTTTTTTTAGTCAAGAAGCTTCGCTAAGTCGCTTAGATGGTCTGTGTTGACTTAGAAGATGAATATTGAAGACCACAGCGCCAATGATTACTAAGGGGGAGATTGTTAAGTCAGATTGTATAGTAATCATTGTATTTATAGGCTTGGTCTAATATTGTGTCTTAGTGTGCTTTTATGTTCTGTATTAGCCAAGGGTATTTAAGTCCCTTGTGGCTTTGTTGTTTGAGAGGAACTCACGCATATCTCATAGAAATCATACTTTGCGCTTTCAACTCTCTCTCTCTACTTTCTCTTTCTAAGATTTGGTTGATTTTGGGATTATCACCTTATACATGTCAAATGTGGGTTTTAAATGCCTAAGTATCTCCTTTTTCATATACTTGATTTGTGGGTTTTGTACCAAATCTAACTTTTTGAGATTTTAGGGTTTATGATAATTTTATGAAATATGATTATGTGAGCTTGTTGATGCTACTAGTAACCTACTTTTACTTGGGAAAATGTATTTCAAAAGATGGCTCTATTCATGTATCACTTATGGATTTTAGAAATGGTACTCTTGTGGTTAACTACTGACAAGTTTGTATTTGAGAATTTATCATGTTTAAAGAGTAGGGTTTGTGATAGAAATTTATGTTTTCAACCAATGATTGTTCGGTAAAGAATGGAAATCGTATTTGGGGAAAATCATTATTTATGTCCTTTGTGCATATTGACACTTGTTGAAGTATTCGTTGGACAATGTGAGCATTATTTGGTTTAAGTGATGCATTTGGGAGTCATGACCCCGTATTTGGTTTATTATTGTTCCGGCGTGGGACGACTAGTTTTCCACGTCGAGCCACGTTAGGTACCGGATGAGGTATAAGTCCTTCGTGCTCAAGTATTACGATATTGGATGAGGAGCTCGACGTAGGAACCCCTCGGGGTTGAACTTAAGTTTCCGTGGGTGTACGTTTAAAGCCACTGAGCCTGACATCCCTTGCATGTACTTTATTTGTTTATTGGCTTTACTGACTCATCAAATGGCTTACTTTTGTGTTCCGTCATTTGTGTTAGTAAGCGGGTCTCCCCCGTTAAACCAAGAGGTACTTGCTATAGTTCAAAGAGCATTATCGTTATTATTACCATTATTATTGTTGTACAGAAAGAAATTCTTTTATTCACTTTTACGTATGATTACTTAAACTGCAACGTTTGATCTCACTAGGCTTAGGCCTAACACTTTTCTTAAAATGGCATGTATAACAGGTCAGGTTTCCGGTGGGGTTCGTCGGGACTGAGCGATTAGCTTTGGGGTCAAGAGCGGTCTTTTTGGGAGACGTATAGACCGGCATTTTGGATAGCGGATACACTTTTGGAAGAATAGCAACACCCAACATTAATATTTCTTATTTGAGTTAGATTATTAGGTTGTTAGAGTATTCTTCATTTGATCAATTGTATAGATCATATCTTGTTTCCCCGTTTCATCAGGAGGATACTTTGGGATTGCTTTATAACAGGTTTCATACCCAGGTTTATCAGATTTATAGCCGTTATATTGTAGAAATTTCGAATTTTTATTTCTCTAAATTTTAGGGTGTTACAAGTTGGTATCAGAGCATTAGTTTAAGTGAACTAGGTATGGATGTAGAGTACCTAGACTTAAGTTGTGAAATTAGGCAATGATTTTGTGAGATTGGGTAGGACTCTTAAGATAAGATAGTTTTAGATTCGACGGAAGCTACACAAGTTAAGAGTTATGGTAATGGGAATGAAAATTTTTATGTATCGCATGTTCATAATTTCGCCTAGCTAATGTTATTATGAAGATATTTTACGTGATTATGCTTGTTTTCCGTGTTATGATGATTAATGAATGTGGTAGTACGTTTCCTTGTCTATAGCTGTATAGTCTTATCTTATCTATATTCTCTCGTGTGTGGCAGACTATGGTAAATACGCGTAATCGGCCAGAGAGGCAGGATACGGCGGCGTCTACGACTGATCAACCGAGAGTAACAAATAATGATTTGCCCCCACCGCTTATAAATGCGTTGGGTGGAGGACCGGAGCATATACCTCGACGTAACCTAGCTGCAACTCATCCGATTATGGAAGAGGTAACTCCGGAAACTAGAATGATGGAGCGGATGATGCAAGCAATGAATGCAGCTATGGCTCAGCAGCAAGAGGCTTTCCTGAAGCTATTGGATGACCGAGATGCTAACCACCGTAGGCCTGAGACGGTGGCGGAAAATGTGATAGTGGCGGGATCCGGAGGTTCGGGACCCGTTGTCCCTTCTAATGAAACTCATCCTCACGAATTAAGACAACCGACTAAGGCTTGTACCTTTAAGGCGTTCCTCGGATGCCGACCGCCGGAATTCAAGGGCACCGACGACCCAGTGGCATTCATGAACTGGATTAGAGATATGGAGCAAGCCTTCCAATCAAGTGAGTGCGGGGAAAACCAGAAAGTCGTATTTGAGTCTCAAATGCTTAGAGGGGTGGCCCTCACGTGGTGGAATGTATATTCCACTTCTATTGAGGTCATCGTATTGGCCCAACTGAGCTGGGAGACCTTCAAGAAGAAGGTTATGGAAGAATTCTGCAATGAGCGAGCTATGGATCGAATCATCGATGAGTTCCGGGGTTTGAAAAAGGGAAATTTATTGGTGAAGGAGTACAACAAGTTGTTTATGGACAAGATGGGCTTGGTGGGACACCTGGTCCCCACCGAGAGAGAGAAAATCAAGGCATACATCAAAGGTTTGCCTACGGAAATGATGAATATGGTTCGGGTATCAAAGGCCTCTACCCTCCGAGAGGCAATAGAAGAAGCGCAGCTAGTAGAAGAATCTTACGGCTCGAATAAAGTGGAGAGGAGCGGGGTAGTTGAGAAAAGGAAGTGGGAAGGGGGTCCCACATCTTCAAAGAGGCCAAACCACTTCAACAACCATCAACGGGGAAATGGTCCGAGACGGGATTCCCCGTGGTGTTCCAGATGCCGAAGTAAGCACAGCGACCCTTGTAGTTCGGGGTCCAGTCCGTGCTTTAAGTGTGGTAAACTCAGCCACCGTTTCAGTGACTGTACAATCAAAGAGCGGATTTGTTTCGAGTGTAAAGAGTCGGGCCATATTAGAAGTGAATGCCCGAAGGTAAAGGCGAACTTTAGCGGAGGCAAAAAGGTGGACACTCCTAAAGCAACAGGGAGAGCTTTTCAGATGACCACCGAAGAGGCGAAGGCGTCAACAGATGTAGTGTCGGGTACGTTTCTCATAAACTCCGTACCTACACGTGTTCTATTTGATTCGGGAGCTAGTTTTTCGTTTGTATCAAATTCGTTTTGCTCAAGACTATCCATGCCTACTACTAGTTTAGAAGATGCGTTAGTGGTAGAGCTAGCTGATGGCGATCAAGTAGTGGTTCGGGATATTCTAAGAAATTGCAAGCTTGAAATCGAAGGGAGAAAATTCCCGATTGATCTAATGCCTATGGTCATCGGGGGATTTGATGTTGTAGTCGGTATGGATTGGTTGTCAACTAATCAAGCTGAGATTCTTTGTGCAAAGAAGTTGATCCGAATTCCGGATTCCGATGGTCATGCGGTGACCGTTTACGGTAAAAGACAAAAGGGCGAAGTTGCAATCATCAGTATGGTGAAGGCACGTAAGTGTTTGGCGAAAGGATGCTCATCCTTTCTGGAATATGTGATAGATGCCAAACTTGAGAAGAAGAAATTGGAAGATGTCGAGGTGGTAAGGGAGTTCCCCGACGTATTTCCGGACGATTTGCCTGGTTTACCACCCGACCGGCAAGTGGAGTTCAGGATTGATCTGACACCGGGAGCGGCTTCTATAGCCCGAGCTCCATATCATTTGGCTCCGTCAGAGATGAAGGAGATGATGAGTCAATTGCAAGATCTTTTAAAGAAGGGGTTCGTAAGGCCGAGTTCCTCGTCTTGGGGAGCACCGGTCTTATTTGTAAAGAAGAAGGATGGTACTATGCGAATGTGTATCGATTATAGGGAGTTGAATAAGGTAACCGTGAAGAACAAATACCCACTCCCTAGGATTGACGATTTATTCGACCAACTTCAAGGAGCGGGTTGCTTCTTGAAGATCAATCTCTGTTCCGGTTATCACCAAGTGAAAGTCAAAGAGGAATACATTCCTAAAACCGCTTTTAGGACACGTTACGGTCATTATGAATTCCTAGTGATGCCCTTCGGATTGACGAACGCCCCAGCGGTGTTTATGGATTTAATGAATCGCGTGTGCCGACCCTTTTTAGATAAGTCGGTCATCGTGATTATTGATGAAATTCTTATCTACTCAAAGGATGAAGTCGATCATGCGCGGCATCTTCGGGACGTCTTTGAAATCTTGAGGAAGGAGAAACTCTATGAAAAGTTTTCCAAGTGCGAGTTTTGGTTGAAGGAAGTGCAATTTTTGGGGCACGTAGTTTCAAAAGACGGAGTGAAGGTGGATCCGGCCAAGATTGAAGTTATGATGAATTGGGAATCTCCCAAAAGTCCATCCGAGATTCGAAGTTTTCTAGGCTTGGCGGGGTATTACCGAAGGTTCATACAAGACTTCTCCAAGATTGCTTCTTCGTTGACGATGTTGACCAAGAAGAATGTAAAGTTTGTGTGGACCGAGGAACAAGAGAAGGCATTTAGGACTTTGCAAAGGAAGTTATGTGAAGCTACGATCTTATCCTTTCCGGAGGGATCGGAGGATTTTGTGGTCTTTAGTGACGCGTCCAAAATGGGCTTAGATGTGTACTAATGCAAAGAGAAAAGGTGATCGCGTACGCATCTAGGCAATTGAAAGTACACGAGAAGAATTACCCCACTCATGACTTGGAGTTGGCGGCGGTAGTGTTCGCATTAAAGTTATGGCGACATTACCTTTATGGCATAAAATGTACCTTGTACACGGATCATAAGAGTCTGAAATATGTTTTTGATCAGAAAGAACTCAACATGAGGCAACGAAGCTGGTTAGAGCTACTCAAGGATTACGAATGCGAATTACTCTACCACCCGGGGAAAGCAAACGTGGTGGCCGACGCCTTGAGTCAGAAAGAGTATAGCGGGAGACTTCAAGCCAAACTTACAAGGATCGAGTTAGTATCGAGCCTCATGGAAAGGATTAAAGGGGCGCAAACCGAAGCATTAAAAGAATAAAACCTCAAGGACGAAGTGATGACCAAGCAACGGTTATTGTTGAGCGAAGATAGTCGAGGGATAAAATGTTCCAATGGACGAGTTTGGGTACCAAAGTTCGGTGGTTGCCGAGAGCTACTTTTGGAGGACGCACATAAATCCAAGTACTCTATCCACCCGGGAAGCACCAAGATGTACCGGGATTTGAAACTACATTTTTGGTGGTCGATTATGAAATTGGACGTGGCTCATTTCGTAGAGCGATGTGTAACTTGTTCACAAGTGAAGGCCGAGCATCAACGACCCTATGGGAGTCTTCAATCGCTTGAAATACCCGAGTTGGAATGGGACAAGATTACCATGGACTTCGTGACCAAACTACCGAAGACCTTGAGAGGGAACGACACTATTTGGGTTATTGTCGACCGTTTGACAAAGAGTGCTCACTTTCTAGCGATGCGGGAAACCTTGTCGATGGATAAGTTGGCGAAGCTTTACATAGACGAGGTGGTCTCTAGACACGGTATACCCTTGTCGATAGTTTCTGATCGTGATAGCCGGTTTACGTTGAGGTTTTGGGGAGCTTTACACCAAGAGTTGGGTACACGGGTGAATTTGAGCACGGCTTATCACCCACAAACAGACGGACAAAGTGAAAGTACGATTCAAACGCTTGAAGACATGCTTAGATCATGCGTGATCGACTTTGGCGGTAGTTAGGATACCCATCTACCTTTGGTGGAATTTGCGTACAACAATAGTTACCATTCTAGTCTTGGGATGGCGCCATTTGAAGCTTTGTATGGGCGAAAGTGTAGAACCCCCGTGTGTTGGCTAGAGGCGGGGGAGAAACAATTTGTTGGCCCGGAAATTGTACAAGAGACGGCCGACAAAGTCAAATCTATTTGAGAACGGTTGAAAGCGGCGCAAGATCGTCAGAAAAGTTACGCCGATAAAAAGAGGAGACCGGTAGAGTTTCAAGTGGGAGATCGTGTAATGTTAAAGGTGTCCCCTTGGAAGGGATTGTTTCGGTTTGAGAAGCGCGGAAAGCTAAGTCCCCGTTTCCTAGGGTCGTTTACTATACTCGAGTGCATCAGACTTCAAGCTTATAAATTGGACCTACCACCGGAGATGGATGGGATTCACCCCATCTTCCATGTGTGTTATTTGCGTAAGTGCTTAGCGGAAGAAGAAAGCGTCATACCTTTGTCCGAAATTCGAGTGGATGATAATCGTTGTATCGAAGCGCCCGATGCTATCTTGGAAAGGGTAATTAAGAAGCTCCGACATAAAGAAGTAGCGATGGTAAAGGTTCAACGGAAACACCACCACGGCACCAATGTGACTTGGGAAGCGGAAGAAGACATGAGGCGTAGATACCCTCATTTGTTTAGTTAATAGGATTTCGGGGACGAAATCATTCCCAAGTTGGGGAGGATTGTAACACCCCGAATTCTGAGAACATGTGTATTATTTTCTCATTTTGGAACCTTCTAAATTTATGGATTTATCAGTTGTATATCGAACTTATCGGATTTAAGCATCGTGGACTGAAAAGGATCAAATTTGAGAATAGTTGGGACTGCTCGCAATTGTGCCCGCGAGAGTGACAAGGTGTCACAATCGCGAAGGCACTATCTCCGGAGGTCATATGGCTACGGTACGTTACTCGCGATTGTGCCCGCGAGAGTGACATTGTCACAATCGCGGGGCACTATCGCCCCGTTTGTACCGAGAGTGGGGGTGCCCGATACGACCTTGCCCGCGAGAATGACAATTGTCACTCTCGCCATGTCACTATCGCGAAGCGTGGTCCAGGTATAAAAAGGTGGAGGTCGCGATTTTCAATCATTTATCTGATTTCTAGGGTGGTCCAGGTATAAAAAGGTGGAGGTCGCGATTTTCAGTCATTTATCTGATTTCTAGGGTTTGGGAGCGACTTTTGGCAACTGATTTCGGTATGTATTTTCCATCTAAACCTTTTTCCTCATTTATGGTGGTTCATAGTCATTAATGGTGATCCTTAACACTTTTAGGAAGTGTTGGTAGGGAGCTCCCAAGTGGTTTAACATCTCATCTCAACTCTCCTTCATTCTAGGGTTTGGTTTTTCTCTAAGAAAGCCCTAAGGTGAGTTCATTCACTTTTACTAAACCTTATACATGTCAAATGTGGGTTTTAAATGCCTAAGTATCTTCTTTTTCATATACTTGATTTGTGGGTTTTGTACCAAATCTAACTTTTGGAGATTTTAGGGTTTATGATAATTTTATGAAATATGATTATGTGAGCTTGTTGATGCTACTAGTAACCTACTTTTACTTGGGAAAATGTATTTCAAAAGATGGCTCTATTCATGTATCACTTATGGATTTTAGAAATGGTACTCTTGTGGTTAACTACTGAAAAGTTTGTATTTGAGAATTTATCATGTTTAAAGAGTAGGGTTTGTGATAGACATTTATGTTTTCAACCAATGATCGTTCGGTAAAGAATGGAAATCGTATTTGGGGAAAATCATTATTTATGTCCTTTGTGCATATTGACACTTGTTGAAGTATTCGTTGGACAATGTGAGCATTATTTGGTTTAAGTGATGCATTTGGGAGTCATGACCCCGTATTTGGTTTATTATTGTTCCGGCGTGGGACGACTAGTTTTCCACGTCGAGCCACGTTAGGTACCGGATGAGGTATAAGTTCTTCGTGCTCAAGTATTACGATATTGGATGAGGAGCTCAACGTAGGAACCCCTCGGGGTTGAACTTGAGTTTCCGTGGGTGTACATTTAAAGCCACTGAGCCTGACATCCCTTGCGTGTACTTTATTTGTTTATTGGCTTTACTGACTCATCGAATGGCTTACTTTTGTGTTCCGTCATTTGTGTTAGTAAGCGGGTCTCCCCCGTTAAACCAAGAGGTACTTGCTATAGTTCAGAGAGCATTATCGTTATTATTACCATTATTATTGTTGTACAGAAAGAAATTCTTTTATTCACTTTTACGTATGATTACTTAAACTGCAACGTTTGATCTCACTAGGCTTTAGTCTAACACTTTTCTTAAAATGGCATGTATAACAGATCAGGTTTCCGGTGGGGTTCTTCGGGACTGAGCGATTAGCTTTGGGGTTAAGAGCGGTCTTTTTGGGAGACGTATAGACCGACATTTTGGATAGCGGATACACTTTTGGAAGAATAGCAACACCCAACATTAATCTTTCTTATTTGAGTTAGATTATTAGGTTGTTAGAGTATTCTTCATTTGATCAATTGTATAGATCATATCTTGTTTCCTCGTTTCATCGGGAGGACACTTTGGGATTGCTTTATAACAGGTTTCATACCCAGGTTTATCAAATTTATAGCCGTTATATTGCAGAAATTTCGAATTTCTGTTTCTCTAAATTTTAGGTTGTTACAAATCGTTATATACTAATTGCATTGGATTAAATTATGTTGTTGGCTTGAGTAAGCATATAAGGCATTTATGTTATTTCAGTTAACGATTTTACTGTTAGAAATTTTCCGCATGCATTAAACGAGTTAGCGGTATTCGAGTCGTTGTAATTATTATTTTGGCCAAGTGTGTTCTATCTTTGCGGCTCGGCGTTTTAAACTCGATTCGAAATTTACCTACGTTCCCATCGTTTACCGAGTTTTGGGGAAATAAACTGATGCATATGAAACTTGTTGAGAATTTTATGCCGCAACATCTTTGGTTAAAGAGGAAAAACTTTAAAGTTAAAATTGTGAAGTTCTCTTTTGGGATTGTACAAACATTTATCGCACATGTTGGGATGCAGAAATTGATTTTCATGATTAATAATGTAAATTTTGTTACGCACCTTTTGTTATCGTTTTATTTACGGAAATATTGATCAAATGAGTTTGGAAATGGTTTTATATGCGTAGTGTTGGTAACTCGTTTTGAAACCTATCTGATGAACGATAGTGTGTTTTCACTGTACAGTTAATTGTTATAAAACTTATGTATTTGAAAGTTTTATAAAAGTTTAAATTGGCATATTATTTGAAAACATTGAACTCATTAGGCCTATAGATTTAAACCCCTATCGTGGAAGGAGTTGCAATTAAGGGACTAGAAGAGTCCTTGGGATTTGAAGCGTTGGATGATCCTACTTGCAGACTATCTTGAATTTGGGTTTCAATTTTTGAATCGGTTCACGTTTGAATAGTTGAGGAAATAGATTCATGCCTTCCCCGTTATCTTAGGGGTGACCTCTATGCTTCGGTAGACCTACGGAAAAATGTCTTGAGTGATTATCGGCATCTGGTTGAGTTTGATTTAGTGAATTACTTGTCGGTTGGAAATCATGGTGTATATTGATGATGTATTGTCTTAGTGGGTTCCGTGATTTAAGTAATTATGGTGGCCCGTTTGTTGAGGATGTAAGATTGGGAATCTTAGTACCCTATTAGGTGTCAACTTTAACGCGACGATACTTCTGAGATGAAATATTGGGCGGGATGTCCACGTTTCGATATCGCCATTTTAGCTTTAGGCGTCAACTTGTCTTCTGAAAGTCATTGAATCTTGGAATGTTCGAAAGTATCCCCATTAGGTCATGAGAATGTTGACCCCTCTGAGGTGGAATTTAAAGGAAGGTTAGATGTTGACGATTGAGTATCGATGGGTATAAGTGTTTCCCGTGGAGGTAAAGATTTTATTAAGGAAATGTTCTGAGGTTGAGAATAGATCGGGGTGAGGGATCTCCAGACCGACATTAACCAGCTACTTAAAGAGCGTATTGGTACGCCTCGAAAGGGCGGTGTTGTCAATATCAAGAACCGATCATTAAGAATTTTGGGAATTCTTTGAAGGTTGATGTCGAACTTTGGTTTAGGTTCAGAAGCATGTTCAGCTAAAGTGGGTTGACCGGTGTGAAGTTGGGGTTACAAACTACCCTTGAGGTGGTAAGAGTCACCCAAGGTTGGGAGATAACCGCAGTCTGGTGGGTAAAGACTACTTTAGCGAGTTAATGTGTTCAATCGGACATAAGTGTTATGTGCCTAAGAGGGACAGCTGGCGTGAGTATCAGCATAAGGGTTATGATAGTGATTCTGGCAAGTGGATTAAGAACAACCTATCCTGTGGGCAACGTTCCATTGAGAAGAGTGGATTTCGAGGACGAAATCATTCTAAGGTTGGGAGGATTGTAACACCCGTAATTTTCGGTAATTGATCGTCAACCGGACGCTTCTGTGACATGTAAACAGTAGGGTTTTGTTGGGAAGTGTATTGTTTAAAATCCCATGGAGTATCAGGAGTATTGGCAGTGAAAAAGTCGGGTTTCGGGGCTCCGGGAAGGTCCCGCGACAATGCCCGGCGACTATGGCAGTGTCATAGTCGCACTGTCACAGTCGCAGGGGATGTACCGTGACTTGGGGATACCTGGAGACATTGCCAGGCGACATTTCCCTGGGCAATGTCGGTGGTCAATGTCGCACCAGAGGCCTAGTGCGCTGTTAAGTTCGAGTTTTCAACCTTTTCTTCATTTTCTCATATCCAAACTTCCCCATTCACTCCCAAATCGTTCCTCCTTCATTCCCCACAAACCCTAACCCATTTTAAGATCATTTCCATGGATTCTAAGGTGTTCCATCATCATCAAGCTTGCAACCCCAACCTCACGTGCTAGATCAAGTGTTCCTTCTCATTCCTTGAGATTTATAAGTTTTAGGGTTTTGCTCAAAACCTATGTGGTAAGTTTACCTTCTCCATCTCTAAACCTTGTTAGGTGATATAAATGCTCCATTGTTGGTTTCCTAGGTATTATGTTCCTCCATTTTCGGTTTGTAAGATTTTGGAAGTTTTGGGTCAAAAATTAAGGTTTGGATCAAAATGGGGATTTTGGTGTAATATGTTTGGGGAATGTTTCTATATGGTTGGATATGGTTATTCACGGTTGAAAATGTGTGGATCTAGGTTTTGGAAGCTTGAGTTGAAGAGTTGGAATGGATGTCTTCGGAAAGCTTTGGGTGAGATCCATGCATTTGGAGGCCAATGGTTGGGGATTGAAACCTAGGTTTAACTTAACCTAGCAAGGTGAGTTCAAGTTGATTTGTGAAAACAGTGTACATGCCAAAATGATTATTTTAAAGTGTTTGCATCTTACATGAAATTATTAACTGCTGATCAGTTTGGTTATTTTGATAGTGTTTAACTTTATAAACTCATATAGCACACAGTCTTATGATTTTTGGGCATCTTGATAATGAGTCATAAACGGGTGTGTTTGGTAACTTATTGCATAAATGAGATTATTTGGTTAAAAGGCCTTTTTAGTGTTGCTTGGGTAAAAGGTTCAATTTTGTGTTATAGGACGTTTTGAAAGGATAAAGAGCATAAATCTATTTGGAAAACCTTTTGTCCCAACTTAAGCTGTGTTGGAGTCCACTCGAGTATTTTGGAGCTTGTGATTTCACGGTATGGGTCGAGTGCGTTTATTATTTGACAAGAGTTAATCATTGGTCAAAAGGGGTTTTGAGTCTTTTGGCTCGATGTCGTTTTAAAGGAGTTATGAGGACACTTGTCCGGTTTTATATGGCTCAATGTAGAGTCCAGATATGACGTACGTACTAATGCGTTGTGTTGCGTATTGAGATTGGTTACGGGCTCGAGTGCTTTGGTCACTCGTGTGTAGTCCGGTAAGGTGAGACTGTGTTGCACTGGATCCATAGACACGTAAGTCAGTCTGTTTTGGATGGTCAATTAGGTATTGCGGGGTTGAACTCCGGTACCCATGTTTTATGACCGGAAACTTTACAAGCGATTGTTAGGAGGGTTGAGTCTGTTAGTGCTGTCGGGGGAGTAGGCGCTAGGACCTCCGCCGCTTGAAGTAATGCCTGGGAGGTAGTCTTTAAGTGTACCGGGCCTTCGGGATGGAGTTCTTCGGGATGATCCATCAAGGTCAACTGACTTGGGGTGACGCTTGATAAAGAAGTCGTAGGGACACCGGGCTGGGATGTCGGGAGGTGTCATGCGACTAACGTTGCTTGGGTGGCATACTTTTGTGTTTCCTCCACTCTCAACGGATACGGGTCTCCCCCGTTGTCGGCTATCAGTATTTTAAATTAAGGACGTCTTATTTTATTGCCGTTGGTTCTTTACGGTCGCGTGAGTATTGGACCTAGTGCCCATGTTTTCGGACGTACGGTATATGTGGTTTTGATAACGATTCATGGGTCAAATAATTGCCCCACCCGTGCTAGGGTGTTTTGGGACATAACGTTTTATCCGCATATCTTAAATGGAAGACATTTCATATTCATGTTTCGATCTAGTCTACATTACCTCAATTTATAAACCATGTTTAAAAGGAGGTGTCCATCTTTGAAAGTGCATAACATTGGATCAGAGTTATTTTATACGTTTTAAAGTACATCAATTGAACGGTCATGATTCCAAACGAGATTCATTCTTTTGATGTTACATTTTCTCATGTAAAACTCTTGAGCTCACTAGGCGTTAAGCCTAACCTTTTTATTTGTCGGCATGTGCATCAGGTACCAGTTGGGAGTTGGGTTCTAGCAACTTTGTCGAGTTGAGCCTTAGCTTTGTGCAAGTGTAAGTGGTT
The DNA here is from genome assembly GCA_954870635.1 of Arctium minus. Classification (NCBI taxonomy): domain Eukaryota; kingdom Viridiplantae; phylum Streptophyta; class Magnoliopsida; order Asterales; family Asteraceae; genus Arctium; species Arctium minus. Next base: position 4,950,728 of record OX941080.1, on the reverse strand, counting down.
GGTAAAGTCTTCCGCGGCTTGGAGATAGTGAATATTATTGGGTTTTAGTATCACTCGTCCTTAGTATAGATTGTATGTATAGAATGTATGTGTGTAATTGAGGTTAAATCGCAAATTGTGTTCGTAGATGAATTATTTATTGGTGTATTTAGAAAAAATTAATTTAGTTTCTATTTTCAGTTTTGAGGGCGTTACACAGTCATTAGTTCTGAAAATAACAAAGTAACCTAAATCACATAGTTGACTGATGCTTAAAAGATTGTGCATCAGTCCTTCCACATAGGCAACCTTATTGAAGGTAATGGAACCATTAGAGAGAGTTCCATAACCTCTGGTGGAACCTCTGGAGTTATCACCAAAAGTTACAGTGGGTCCCTTTTCCGTCACATAGTCAACTAGGAGAGATTTATTTCCGGCCATATGCCTTGAACATCCACTGTCAAGATACCATGTTTGTTGATGTTCAAAAACCTACGATCACAAGGAAATCAGTCCTTTGATACCCATTTTGAAGTGGGTCCTTTAGGGTTAGAAGAAGAAGAAGAAGAGTCATTCAGATTCTTTCTTTTAATCCGATCTCCGGGACAGTCCTTTGCAAGATGAAAGGTGTCCCCACAATTATAACATTTTCTATAAATAAACATCTTTTTAGACTTTTGACTCAACTCCTTGTCTTTCCCTTTAAGGTTGACCTTGAGGGATTTAGAGGATGCAGATGTCCCCACAAGGTGTCCCCACAAGATGAAAGGTGTCTCCACAAGAAACGTACTAATACAATGCATCGAGCATCATAATCATAGTAATTCAAGCATGTTCACGTAATCATACATTCATAATAACAGTAGCTAATTGAAATTATGAACATACACTACATAAAGATCCCCGTTACCACTTTTATAATTTTCAATGACGTAGTTTTCGTTGACTCTAAGGTTGTCCCATATTAAAAGTTCTACCCGATTCTCACAATTCATATCCTAATGGTCTAAGCTTAAGTCTAGGCATCGTGTTTACATACCTAGTTCGCTTAAACTAGATCTTTGATACCAACTTGTAACACCCTAAAAATTGGGTAAATTTAAAACTTAAAATTTCGGCAATATGACGTCAATAATATGAGGGTTTTTAAAACCTGTAAATATAAATGACTAAAATCCAATAGAGTTGGGATAGTTGCATCATTAAAGTAGCAGAAGAATAAGACATAATACACAACAACCTATTTAATCTAGAACATTAATTAAAACTAGATTAAGTGGGTGTCGCTATGACTTCAAAACGCTCTTCTCACAAGATCCCAAAAATGCCCGGTCCTTCAAGGTTTCTAAGTGTGCGCCCGGCGAATCAGGTGCTTATGACTTGTGAGTCGTTAAACACCAAAACAAGTGTTAGACCAAAGTCTAGATATATTGTAAGAATTTAATAGTTTATAATGTAAACAATTTCAATGTAATTAAATGTTACCGAAGTACCCGAAGGTTGGACCAATGCCAACATTCAATTTGTAAAAGATGTTCCAAGCCTTTACAAATACACAAGAAAATCTTATTTGTTCAAATAGCAAAACTCATCAAAGATTTCAACATTTTATAATAATCATATAAAACACATAAATACTCTAAAATAGACATTTTTGGCATTTACAATGTTTTTACAAATCAACTTGAACTATGATTTCGGGGTGTTACACCGAACTATGATGTTGTTAGGCAATGAAGTGCATGCCGACAAGATGGAGAAGAGTCGGCAGTGAGAAGCCTGCTGACCAAGTAATACTTTGTTGTAATACTTTTTTAAATGTTTGTTGTAATACTTTGTATTTGCTAATATTTGACAATTTAAAGTTTCTAGAATTACATACGTAGAGGGAGAAAGAGGGAGAGTAATGTGAAAAGACGAAAAGAAATATGAGTCGGATAATCTATTAATTAAAAAATATTACAAATAAAAAATGAAAAATATTAGAAATTTAAGATAATACCGTTTTAAATTGAATAAATCTTTAAAAATCTTATAATATCGTTTAGATTTATTTATTTTTAGTTAATTTATAATTTTTCTTTAATCAAGTTTTATATAAAAAAAATTCTAGATACACTTGTAATAAAAAAAATTTACGATTTTCATCAAATATAATATGTAATATTCACAATCAATTCATTATCTTTTTAATAACTTTTTCTTTATTTTTTGGATTCACGTTTTGAATCACATGTGATTATATTCATTAATATGATCTATTATGTATCACATATGATCAATTATGTGAATTTTTGTATGTATCACATATGATCCATTATGTGAATTTTTGTACATATGATAATATACGTCTGAATATATTTTTTGTATATGTAAAGGTGGTATCATTTATAAACCCAACAATTAGTAGAAATCATACAAACAATCTCAATCGCTAATATTTGATTTAATAAATATCTTGATTGTTTTCTAATCTACAACGTTTGTGTGATTTCTATAAATAACTTAATTAGTTGGTTTGTATGATTTATACCAACGGTTGGATTTAAGATCTCATATATATATATATATATATATATATACATATATATATATATATATATATATATTCTTAGGTTCATTTGAGAAATGATAAATATATGAGAAATAGAGAAGTAATCTTAGCCATTCATACGGTCAAGATCGGATTTGACTGGTCAAATATTTCGGTTTTGGCTGGTCAAAAGTTGCAGCTTTAACTGGTCAAAAGTTATGGCTATTCCAAAAATCATTAGGACACTTTCGTAATTTTTACAAAATACATGGGATGTGTTCATATATGAACATGTATAATTCACATATGAACTATATGTTCATATGTGAATCAATGTAATTCATATTTGAACTCTTTTAACTGATTCATATATTAACTAATTAACTGATTCACATATGACCTAATTAACTGTAAGTTCATATATGAATCTGTTGAACTAATTAACAGATTCATATATGAACTTTTGTGATTCATATATGAACTAATTAACTGATTCACATATGAACTATATAGGTTCATATATGAACTCATCCCGCGTATTTTACTAAACTATCTCTCTACCTTCTATAGACCATGCAAAGAATTATCCGGTGCTTCGCGGCCAAAGCCACAAATGTTGACCAGATGAATGACTAAGATTACTTCTCTATTTCTCATACATTTACCATTTCTCAAATGAACCTCTCCATATATATATATATATATATATATATATATATAGAGAGAGAGAGAGAGAGGGGGGGGGTTAAATCATGTGAGAACCAAAAAAAGATTGAGAACTGTAATAACCGATATAAGCCGTAATTTGGTTTTGATCCTATGGTTTTAATTAAAAGTCGTTTCATCACATGAAAAAAGCATAATCGTCATTTTGATAACATGATTCACCACATGAAACGTATAAATTCATTCATCAGATGAAACACACATATTCATCATATGGAACACACAAATTCACCACAGGAAATCAAATACAAATTTCATCTCTAATCTATTTCACCTCATGAAATCAAACGGAATTTCAGTCTACATGTTATTTCATATCATGAAATCAAACACTATGTTATTTCACCCCATGAAAGCAAACAGAATTTTTGGAAACAAAAATGCCCAAATTAATCGCAACCAAACAAGGTTTTTCCTAATCTGTTCTTCGCCATTGCACACCTTCTTTGAGTGAGTCAGTTTCCAAGACCGTTGCTTTTCCGGTTTCTTAGCGATCTGGATCTGGAAAAAAAAACCTCAAATCAATCACAATCCGGATTATAAACTTTGAATGAAGGTAATCCCAAGTTAATGAGCCTAATTTAATACCACAATAGTTCATTCGTGTCGATTTAAAACTCGGGAAAACACCTCCAATTTCACAAACCAAAAACCCTATAGTTAGTTGAGACCAAATGAATCCACATAGAACTAAAACATCACAAACTCTCCCGTAAACATACACACATATTTCAAAACCAACATCAAATTATAAAAATAAATGCCCAAACTCAAAACAGAAACACACAAAAAGGTCAAAACCCTCGATTCGATACATTATCGCGAATATAATCATCATTTTCAAAATCCATCCCTAACAGCTACTTACCTGATGAATGAGAATAGCTAGATCGGAGTGAACAAGGAGAAGTCGATCGAGCGGATCGCCACCGCCACAAGTGGTAACCGGATCTTGTTGTTTGATATCGAAATTAGATTTTTTCATTACGGAATTAGCACAGGAAGGTTTGAAACCGCCATTTGATACATCTCATAGAGGCTTCCTCTTCGATCTCAATCTGGATTTGAGAGACAGATGGATGTTGGGGGTGGGGTGAAGGTGTGGTGAGATGAGATAGTGGGTTTGGTTGATATGGAGAAAGTGTGTGTTTTTTCCGATGGCGGCGGTGGTAATGGAAGTAGAGATGTGGTGGTGGTGGTGGTGGTGGTGGAGAAGAGGAGGAATGAGAAGGCCTCCATGGATAGAGTTTGTTGCGGTGGTGGACGGCGGAGATAAGGGTGGGTAACGGTTTGAGATTTCAAAAAACTAGGGGTGTTCGCGGTCCGGTTTGGGCGGTTTAACCCCTCAAACCACAAACCAAACCGCTAGTGGCAGTTTGTTGATTTTTCAAACCGAGCGGTTTGACATCAAGTGTCCGGTCAAGTCGGACCGCGGTTTAGGCGGTTTGGTCGACCGGTTTAGGCGGTTTGGACCTTTTAGTGGGCTTTAAAGTTTAAACATAAAAAACATATAAAAATTTAAACTTTAAAGGTTCATTAGTTTAAGTTCATTTAAAAAAATAAAAGTCTATAACAATGTTAACAAAGTCCACAAAAGTTAACAAAATATCCCAAGACAAAAAAAAAAAGTAATATGCAAAGTGCAAATAAAATCTACGGCGATTTAAAATTATCTTTGGGCCTTTTTGTATATATTTAAGTCTAAAGATTAATTAGATATTTGGGCTAAACAATAGATAATATAAAGATGTATATAAAAAAATAAAAAATATATATAGATATATTTGGCGGTCGGTTTGGTCCAAACCGCCCAAAAAACCTCCAAACCGCAGACCAGACCGGACCTCCCGGTTTGGCGATTTTTCAGACCAGACCAGACCGCCTAAACCGCCAAAAACGGTCCGGTTTGACTTGGTTCGACCGGTTTGAGCGGTCCAGCGGTTTTTTTGAGCACCCCTACAAAAAAACCCACTCCACCCTTTTGTGGACATTAATGCCCCTTTCAATTTCCATTTTTTCAATAAATGGTTTGAGATTTCAAAAAAATCACAAAAATGTCATTTGCTTTTGTGTCCGTAGATTAAAAAAAATAAATGGCCTAGATCGGTTTTCATGATTCACAATCTTTTTTTGGTTCTCATTTGATTATCGTCCTATATATATATATATATATATAATTTTATAGACACCAACAAGAAAAGATAAAATAAAATAATAGTAAGAGAATATCCGACTCCAATAGATCCCAAAAATAGAGAAGAATGAGATTTTGAGGATTTTGGACATGGTTTTTTGCTTGTCAGATTTTGCAAAACTTTTTTCCAAAATAGAGAAAGTATGAGAGAATGTTTAAAATTTTCCAAATTAGGAGAACACCCCAAAAATCATTACAATGAGAGAAATATTTTTAATATATTTTCACCAATAGATAACTTTGAAAATAAATATTTAAAGATATAGATGAATAGAATATTTTTATATTATAATTAAGAGTAAATTACAAATTTGGTTCCTTTGGTTTGCATAAACCGTTATGTGTTTGAACACTGTAGGTCCATATTTTGAAATATCTATGAATTACATTCTCGTGGTTTGCATTCTATAACACATTGGGTCTCTAAATCTAACTTCATCCAAATTACTCTATTAACTCAATTAGTTTAGAAGGGTATTTTAGTTATTTAATTTATTTTTTATTTTCTATTAAAAACACATAGCCATTTTATATGTTTTACATAAACCGTTGTTAGAGTTGAATATATTTTTGTTTTAGAGATATTGAAGTTTCATTCTCCATTTTTGAAGAATGCTTTAAGGGTCTGATTTTTTAGCAGTTTAATAAGACTCTGAGTTTTTTGGTCAGCTATACATGACTGTTTAGTAGACTTAGGTGTCGTTTGTTTTTTAAGAGGTCTAAAGTCTGAAGTCTTAATTTAGTTATGATTAATAAGAGGTGATGTGTAAAAAGATCTGAATGATTCAGACTTAAGAGTCATTAAGAGATTTTTTGAAAAAAACAAACAACCCCTTAATGCTCTATAGAAAGTGGCTTATTCAATAAACTTCTAAGAATGAGTTTTATGCTGAAAGCCAAGTTTTTTCTATCTCTGTCCCTTCCAATTAAAAAACATCACTCATTCCATCTATGAAAAAACACTATCAAACAAAAACCTTGATAATCTATAATATAAACAACTTTATCTATACAAAATTTAATGATAAACGAACTAATCCCCTAACTGAGCCCAGACAAACAAACTAAACAGCCTCTAATTTGGCCCAGATAAGTCCAGAACCGGTTGGGGTTCAGAACCTAGTTACGGCCTTACGGGCCCAAATCTTTTATGTTATAGATTTGTTATCTCTAATTAGGTTGGTCAAAAAAATTAAATAGTTTAATTATAAAATGATTAAAAAGAAATTAATAAATCAAATACTACAAGAACCAAATCCACAATAAACATATCATAGTGACCTTAGTCAAAGAAAATATCAAAACACGGGGACCAAATCCACAATTCACTCTAAGGCATTGTTTGACAAACTAACTTATAAGCTAGCTGGTAGCTGATAAGTTAACTTTTCAAAACTTTACTTTGAGTAGCTTTTCAATAAGCTAGCTTATGATCATCCAAACATGTATTAGGAAAAAAAGCTAGCTTATAAGCTAACTTTTTTTGCCAAACATAGCCTAAATATTAACATGTTACAGAATGAATCTAATAAATAATAATACATCGCAAAAATGGAAGTTAAATTCTATCTAGGCTTCAAAAGTGTAACTGTTATTTCATTACTTGACTTTTCTGTTTGCATGCTAGCGGAATTCTCGGGTCCAAATTTAGCGTCTTCTGTATAAAAACCAGGTTGTCTTGGTTCCGGAAGTGGACCATCACTGCTCAACATCATAATCACTGTAGACATGATTGGTCTGTCGTCCGGATTATTCTGAACACATAATAAAGCCACATGGATCGATCTTAAAACTTCAAACGTTGACCCATCGAGAGAAGCATCAACCAATTCCAAAGTATTTCCTACTTTATAGAGTCTCCACGCCTAAAGATTAAAAAAGTCAACATAAGTCAACGGTTTTTTAAGAATAAAAGGCGAATCATTTAATAAGATTTTATCTTACATGTCCAAGGAGGTTGTGATGGTGCTCTTGATGAAAGAATCCTCTATTTTTCTGTCCACTGACAATCTCCAACACCAGCACGCCAAAGCTAAATACATCTGATTTTACCGAGAAAATCCCATCCCCCGCATACTCTGGGGACATGTATCCACTGCATCGAATTGATCAAATTAGCAAATGCAATACATATATTTATTATTATGGGTGTTATTATCTGATGCAATGAAAACAAATGGAAGTTATAAATTATTATGAAATATCTCGGACATATGACACGTTCATAATAAGTTCTTACTATGTTCCGACCACTCTGTTAGTATTGGTTTCGTTGTCATTTCCTCCAAAACTTCTTGCCATGCCAAAATCTGATATCTTCGGATTCATATCATGATCAAGCAAAATGTTGGCGGCTTTGAGATCTCTGTGGATGATTCGTAATCTAGAATCCTGATGAAGATAAAGTAGACCACGAGCAATCCCATTGATTATATGGAATCGTTGTGTCCAATTGAGTGTTTTTCTCTTGGCTTCTTCTATAAAAAAAGGAAAGAAAAAAAAGAATTTATGGTTAGTTATGTTTTTGAATACCGAAATTTCCTACATTTTCTGATATTTCATGGTGATATACTTACGAAATAAAAATAAATCAAGTCCCTTGTTCGGCATGTACTCGTAAACCAACATTTTTTCTTCCCCTTCGACACAACATCCTAAAATCTTGACAAGATTTCGGTGTTGAAGCTTGGAAATGAAGATAACTTCATTCTTGAACTCTTCAACTCCCTGTGTGGAACTTTCGGAGAGCCGCTTCACCGCAATTTCCCGTCCGTCGTCTAAACATCCCTTCACAAGTTTGTTTTTCGAATTTTCGTAAATAATAGGAATAGAGGCAAAATGTTGGTCTAATCAATACTTAATTAATGTTACCTTGTATACGGGTCCAAAACCACCCTCGCCGAGCTTGTTATTAAATGAGAAGTTATTGGTCGCACCGAGCAGCGTGGACAAACTAAACAACGGTAGGTCTAGATCGTTGTCTCGAGATTCGTATATTTTACTTCCCTCTCTATCTTTCGCAATTGAATCATGTCGCCCTATTGAAAAAAATTATTTAAGATCGAATGCATATAATAACCCAAATAAAACAAACAACGTTTAGAAAAATCTCTTATATATATAGGAACAGGTTTAGGTGAAAATCGCAAAAAAATAAAAAAAACTGAGAAACATCTTAATAACCATTATTTGTATACAAATAATTTGTAAGTAGTTTTTTCTAGTATGCACATGTACATAAAAACTAGAAAACATCTTTAATTATACTTGTATGGACACGTGCATATTGTATGGACGAATGGTTATTGAAATGTCACTTGGTTTTTCATTTTAAGGGGTTTTCCCTTGCACCTCACACACACACACACTTTCTTTCGATATATATATATATATATATAGGGGTTGTTTCATTTGCAACCCTTAAAAAGGTTGCAAACCTTGCAACCCACATCTTAACCGTCGGATTCATGATCGGCGGTTATAATAGATATGGGGCCCAATATTTTTAATTAAAAAAAACAGAAAAATAAAAATAAAATAACCGTCGATCATGAATCAAACGGTTAAGATGTGGGTTGCAAGGGTTGCAACCTTTTTCAGGTTTTCAAAATATCCTTCCAATATATATATATATATATATATATATATATATATATATATATATATATATATAGTGTTTGGTTCATTTGAGAAATGGTAAATATATGAGAAATAGAGAAGTAATTCTAGCCATTCATATGGTCAAGATCGGATTTGACTAGTCAAATATTGCGGCTTTGACCGGTCAAAAGTTGCGGCTTTGACTGGTCAAAAGTTGCGGCTATCCCAAAAATAGAAGGACAATTTCGTAAATTTTACAAAACACACGCGATATGTTCATATATGAACATGTATAATTCACATATGAACTATATGTTCATATATGAACCAGTGCAATTCACAACTGAACTCTTTTAACTGATTCATATATGAACCTTTGTGATTCATATATGAATCAGTTGACCTAACTAACAGATTCATATATGAACCTTTGTGATTCATATATGAATCTGTATGAATCACAAAGATTCATATATGAACCTCTATGAATCACAAAGATTCATGTATGAATCTTTGTGATTCATACAGATTCATATATGAACTAATCCCGTATATTTTACGAAATTACCCATCTACCTTCTATAGACCACACAAGGAATTATCCGGTGCTTCGCGGTCAAAGCCGCAAATGTTGACCAGATGAATGACTAAGATTACTTCTCTATTTCTCATATATTTACCATTTCTCAAATGAACCTTTTTCCTATATATATATATATATATATATATATATATATATATATATATATATATATATATATATATATATATATAAACATGTTACCTTGTGCCTTCGAGTTCCTTCTCTTTAAGATCGTCAATAGGCATACTCCTAGTAAAACGGTTAACCCGATCATTACCGGGATGACGATCATCCTCACTTTTTTCTTATTTCTCGATGTCGTTTTATCTTTTTCTACAAATTAAAAAAAGTAACCGTCAACTAACTTTGTGCTTTCCAAGAAAAATGAGATGAAGTTTCACTTTTGTGATATTTCAGTCACGAAAGTCAAACTGTATCGTAACAAAAATAAAAACGTACCTATTTCAGCAGCGGCAACTCGAATGTATATATCCTGTCCAGCGTCCGAATACGTTCTGATATCTATAAGTTCGCCGTACCATAACAAACACCCTGTGTTATACTTGATATCTAAAGTCGAATACGCCGTACAATTACACTCGTTTTTACATTTCACCTCGCATTGTTTCAGCGTCATATTCGTGTCGTACCACGATCTACGAGTATCGGGTAATTTCATCGACGAATACCGTCGAAACCCTTCTCCCGCGCCACAATCCAACGGTATCTCCCTTTCACACCCGTTCGTCCAATCTGCTAAACCCCACTCCGACGGATCCTTCGGCGTAAACCCTCTCAAACACGCACAGGAAGGGGATTGCTCTATGTCGCAACTCCCGTACGGCCCACATAGTCCGTACCGGACACAGCTATCGACCGTAGGCGTCGAAAACATAAACCACCCTTGGGTTCGATTAATCCAATTCAACCGTAACATATTGCCCGCGGGAGTTAACATCATCTTCGTGAGAACCGACCTGTTGATCAGTTCGAATTTGTAGTAAATCTCGTTTTCGTTCGAAACATGTGAAAACGTGAAAATCGAATTTGGACTCAAACTCAGCATTCCGGTGAATCGAAGACCGTTCCATGATCCAAGCCGATATTGAATCTCGTTTCCCCTTTTCTGAAAAACTTGTGGGAGGCCATCGAAATCCATATAAACCATAAACTCGCCTTCAGATGGATCATCATCGGATCTCCATGACGTAAAATTCGTCACCACACCCTTCGCCAAATTCCTCCCAAACTTCAAACCCGGTAGAAACGTATCCGTCGGATGATCGAAACTCTGCCAAATGTAATCACCGTTGTTGTTGACGGCGATATCATCGCCGTCAACAACCATCAAGTTTCCAGAATCCAGTAGCTTAGCTACTGGATTCCGCACAGTTCCTGTTGAACTGGATGACCAAATGATTGTGTTGGTGTTCAAATCCCGAAGGACTAAAACTCCGTCGGGACGGAGAGTTAGCTCACCGGAATTGTTTGCGATTGGGTTGTTTCTGTTGGCAACCCAAGCGACAGTATCGGTGGCTAGGCGTTTGTACCAGATTCCTAGGTACCGGTTGCGGGTGGTGGTGGTGGTGGTGGTGTTGCCGGGGGTGAAGAAGCCGAGCTCGAAGGTTTGTTCGGCTGAGACGATGGTTTCGCCGTCAGTGATGGTTTGATTGACGGCGATGGTGTCGGCGGCGGTGGTGAATAAGGTGTGGAAGGAAAAAATGAAAGAAATGAAGAAGAAAAAGGTGGGTGCCGCCATTGATGAATAGTTGGGGTGATCCTGTGAAGGGGATCATGATCAATGATTGTGGATTATTGGTTTAAATACTAAAGAAAGGAAGGAAGAAAAATTGGGTGGGGGATGGTGTGAAGAAGGGTCCGGAGCGCCCGAAGACTAGATCCGACCCGACCCGAACCGACCCGAGTTGTGACTTGTTATTGTGAAGTAGAGCCCAGTGGATGTGACTTGTGTTGAATGCCATAAAAACCTTTATTTATTTCATTGTTGGTGGTCTTTACTTATCAAATTTACCACACAATTCGTCACCAATTATGTCATCTTTGTTTTTTTTTCTTTCTTATATTGACTCAAATAGTGATTTCTATTTTTACGATTGGTTTCCAAGTCATATCTTTCTCGTTTTTATGTGAATGTCATTACCTACGCAAGTGACAGATGCGTAGTGCGTAAATTACGGAGAGGTGAAAAAGTAAAAAATAAAGTTTTTGAACAGGTCTGTAAGTACAGGGACTAAAACTGTAATTGTGTTGAAACACGGACATTTGTGGCTTAGACAAAATTGCAGAATTGGTCCCTGTATATATCTATATATCTATATAGGGTCAGGTTCAGGGAAAACGGTAAAGAAATATTTTTAAAAAAAAATGAGGAATGCATTGGTAACCATTGATCTGGACGATATACAAATGTGCATACTGGTAATTTGTAACATGCACACGTGCATATGCACATATGCATAATGCACACGTGTATAAAGACCAAAAAACAACTTCAATTACTTGTATGTACATGTGCATACCGACCAGATAAACGACTATCAGGGTGTTCCTTACTTTTTCATTTTTTTAGGGTTTCCCTTGAACCTTCCTCTCTCTCTCTCTCTCTCTATATATATATATATATATATATGATTAGCTTCATTTGAGAAATGTTAAATGTATAAGAAATAGAGAAATGATCTTAGCCCTTTATCTAGTCAACATTTGCGGCTTTGACCGTGAAGCACCGGATAATTCCTTGTGTGGTCTATAGAAGATAGAAAGGTAGTTTCGTAAAATACGTGACACGAGTTCATATATAAACATGTATGATTCACATATGAATAATATGTTCATATATGAACTAGTGTAATTCACATATCAACTATTTTAACTTATTCATATATGAACTATACGTTCATATATCAATCTGTTAATTAGTTCAACTGATTCACATATGAACCTACAGTTAATTAGTTCACATGAGAATCAGTTAATTGATTCATATATGAATCAGTTAAAAGAGTTCATATATGAATTACATGTATAGTTCATATGTGAACCATACAGGTTCATATATGAACTTGTTCCATGTATTTGTAAAAATTACGAAAATGTCCATCTATTTTTGGAAAAACCGCAACTTTTGACCAGTCAAAAACGCAATATTTGACCGGCCAAAGCCGATCTTGATCGAATGAAAGGCTAGGATTACTTTTATATTTCTCATATATTTAGCATTTTTCAAATGAACCTCTCCCTAATTTATTAATTAAAAAAACCATAAAAATAGTTTTAGAAATTAGGATAATTATCATTTAAATTGGATAAATCCTTAAAACTCTTATTATATCTTTTAGATTTATTTATTTTTTAATTTCAATTATTTATTAATTTTTTTTTCTAAATATACTTTTAATAAAAAAAATTCACAATTTTAACCAAATATCACATGTGATATCATTATATGAATATTTATGCATACCACATATCATATTATTACATGCGATAATTGTATATATTTTAGTTAATCACATGTGATTATGTATACTTCTATTTATAGATCTTTTTGTGATGTAAATATTATCACATGTGATAATTGTATATATTTTAGTTTATCATATGTGATTATGTATATTTATATTTATAGATCTTTTTGTGATGTAAATATTATCACATGTGATTATGCGTCATTTATATTCAGACATATATTATCATATGTGATATTTACAAAAATTCACCTATTGGGATCATATGTGATACATAATAATATATCACATGTTAAACGAAATTAATCACATGTGATTCAAAACGTAAATCTAAAAAATAGAGAAAAAAAATGTTGAAATAAATAGAATTAGTTATGGATATCACATGTGATATTTTATGAAAATTATGTTTTTATCTAGAAAATAATATATAATATAAATTTGATAAAAACAAATTATGAATTTATTAAAATTAAAAAATAAATAAATTTAAAAGATATTATGAGATTTTTAAGGATTTATCCAATTCAAATTGTAATTATCCTAATTTAAAAAAAATTATTTATGCTATTTTTTAATTAATAAATTATGTGGCTCTTATTTCTTCTCGTCATCTCACAAATTGACTGCCTTCTCGTTTGAACCTGCCCCTATATATATATATATATATATATATATATATATATAGGGGAGCGATCAATTGGAAACCAGTATTACATTGGAAACTTTGGAAACCGAAATCAACCAATCAGTGAATTTCTTTTTTTTTTTAATTGAAAAGGTTATTTTTGTCTTTTACATTATTTCATAATATATATGGCAACTGTTATTATTATTATATTAATAATTATTTAATTTTAATTTAGCTTATATATGGTAATAATAATCATTGATTAATTTAAAATTTAGATATTTAATTTAGCTTGTATATGGTAATAATGAAACAATAATGCTAACACGATGAACCTGATGAATCTATTTTCATTATGAAACAATAATGCTAACACGATTAACCTGATAAATCTATTTTCATATACGGATATGCAACTGAACAGGTAATGAAACAAAAATGGGAAGTTAACAAAAATGGCACAAATTCATCATGTTTCATTATGAAACAATAATGCTAACACGATGAACTTGATGAAATCTGTAATCCACAAATTCATTCTGTTTCATCACAATATTAGATTGCATGGGAAATTTTATAATAAAATGAAATTAAAAAAATATTTTCTTACATTTTAAAAGAAAAATAATTTTTTTGATGAAAAGACAAATGCTCCACGTTTTCATAGTAAAAAAAATAACAAAATTTAGATTGCGTGAAAAAATTTATTTTGGTTTCAAATAATCTAAATAAAATAAACCTTTCTTGCCATATTTGAGACACAAAATCAAAAGACATATTTACCTTTTTCATCTATTATTTTTATTTATTATTAATAAATTAATTAATTTACTACCATATATAATTCAATGAATCTTAACCATTGATTATAAAGATTAATGGCTGAAATTTGGTTTCCAAAGTTTTCAATGAAACTTGGTTTCCAATTGATACCACCCCTATATATATATATATATATATATATATACTTAAGTTCGCGTGAGACCAAACAGTTTCCGTGAGACCGGTGAGACCAAGCTTTAAAGTATGAAAATTCACAGCAAAAAATTGTGAAGGTAAAAAAAATCGAACTTTTCATAGGGAAAACACCGTAAATGTTACGTTCACAGTGTTTTTCGCTGTGAATGTTCGTTTTTTTTACCTTCACAACGTCTTCACTGTGAAGGTTCGGATATACCTTCACAGTCTTTTATCTGTGAAGGTTTGATTTTTTTTTAACTTGGTTTAGGTTTTTTTACCTTCATAATGTGATTACATTATGAAGGTTCGAATGTTTTTTACCTTCACAGTGTTTCGGTGTGAAGTTTCATGTTTTAAGGTTTGGTCTTACGCGGTCTCACGAAAACAACTTGGTCTCACGTGAACCTGACCTTATATATATATATATATATATGTTTTGTTTATTAGGTG
Source organism: Arctium minus (assembly GCA_954870635.1). Lineage (NCBI taxonomy): Eukaryota > Viridiplantae > Streptophyta > Magnoliopsida > Asterales > Asteraceae > Arctium > Arctium minus. Next base: position 4,935,584 of record OX941080.1, on the reverse strand, counting down.
AAGATCAAAGTTGTAATAAAATTAGATTGATTTATAAAGACCAAAAACTTATTATATTTATCAAATCTTAATTTATCCAAACATTGAATATGTATATTTTTGTTGCACAAAAGTTATAGCATTGTTTTAATATTAGAATACATTAATAGATTGCGTTATTGTTTTTCTTACAATTTTTTACACCAAATTGCAAATAAAAAACATTGATCCATTCAACATAAAAATGTGTGTTATCAGGTGAGGGTGTCAACCACAAAATATTGTTCAAATGAGCCATCACATAAAAGTCTACATATCAGCAAATAAATAACATATTAAATTATTTTCTTTTTCATTAACTTTAGATGTTTAGGTTAACTTGTACACACATCGACTAATCCCAGGATCCAAAAGAACAGGCAAAAATATCTCCAATAATCTTGCAGGATTCACACCTCTGCTAAGCCGAGGGGACCTTTCTCATTTAGTTTTATTTTTTGTTTTCCTTTTCCTTTTTTTATATTTGTTAAATTATTTTCTGTTTATATTCCAAGATGCTTGATTTCACATTCATAAATCGATAGTACTTATTTTCTAAGTCACCATAAAACTCACACGGATAATGTTATCAAAATACTGATTGCGTTACAAAAAATATTTTAGCGGACTATAAATGATACTTATTAACAAAAAGTTTGATTGATTAAAATATGTGATGGTAGACTCTAATTTTTTGAAATTAAATATAATGATCATCCAAAAAATACAATATGTGGTTACAAATAAGAGAAGACCAAATGGATACAATAGATGTCGATATGACAATGTTGAATATCGTTTTTCCTTATGTTAGTATAAGTCAATGGTCAAGTAGCAAATCATTCTTATATTTGATTTCTTTTGACTGGTTTAATTTTATCAATATATTTTTTTTATATTGATAAATAAATACATATTTTTTTTCATATGCAAGATCGAAGACGTAATTTTTTTAAGAAAGCAAGGTGATAATTAGCTAAAAACATTTGAAATTTAGGTAACACCCAAATGTGTAATTGTTTAATTTTTTGTAAGATGAACAAATAGCAAGAATTAATTCTATTTGGAATGCCATGTAGGCAATGTGAGTTTCTTTTTAAAATATAAAATTAATTGATTAATTTATTTTACTTGTTAATTTATATATTTATAATTTAATTGGAAATAAAATTCTAGATTATTAATAAAAATATTATTACAATGATTTTTTTTATTACTTTAGTACATGATATTTTCATATATTTTATTTAATAAAAATTATTATTATTATTATTATAAAAATTTATAATATTCATATAAAATTACATTTAATAAACTTTTAACGAATTTTAACAAAGATAAATCTGAATTTAAACTACTTTAAGGTTCAAGTTAATAAGATATAGATTACATAAAGATATCTTTTAGTTTATATTAATTGGCGGTCATAGTGGTGGTGGTGACAACAACAGTGGTGATAAAGATGTTGGCAGCAGGAGCAATGCAGGCAACCCAGGGAAGGGGGTTGAGGGTGGTGGGGGTGGTGTGGGTGAGGGTGTTGGTTAAATTGGATGCAAAGGTTATTTTTGACTTTTTAAAACCAAATTATAAAATGTGTTACATTTGTCATGAAATGAAGTTCAAATCCTTCATTTATGTCAATAAATGATTAAATCCCTCAACCACAGAATTCAGCGGAATCCAATCAATTCAATCCGTGAACCAAACATTATCAAGGAATTTGGTCAAAAGAATCTATCATTCCAATTTCATCAAATTCTTTCGAATTTCGAGAACCAAACACCCTCTCATTTACGGCCATACCCGTCAATCAAAAGCTTAAGTTTGTGAAACCTACATTAAAAAACACTTTACATGTATGGAGTTCGTAAACTTACTAGGTTAAAGATGTCTCTCTCTCTCACACACACTCTCTCTCTCTCTCTCTCTCACACACACACACACACATATATAGGGTCCACTTCATTTGCTAACCGTGTTAACCAATTTTCAACCAATCAGAATCATCCTAGAGTTTATGTCCTCAAAGGGTAATATGGACATTTCATAATTCACGCCTATTTAATGTATTTCCATATTTCAAAAAGTTATTAATATGATAGTTATCTAAATATTAAATATAATATTTAATATTTAATGTATTTCCATATTTCAAGGAGTTATTAATATGGTAGTTATCTAAATATTAAATATAATATTTAATATTTAATGTATTCCATATTTCGAGTATGCATATATGCATGTCTAGATGTCAGTGTGTATCTCAACCAATGCAGAATAGATCAGCTGATATACACATATACAACATGTACATATTCACAATACTCATTGTGCACATATGGATATTAGATACCAGTGTTCACATATGCATATAATATTTCAGCAAACATATACATATATGCACTGTATGCAAGTGTGCACATATGCACTATCAAAGAGATCATTAGGTGAGTAAAACAATTTCTTGAAATCGATTTCTTCAGATCGAAAACAACAAATTTCTTGAATCATCATAAACTATGGTGAAATTAGCATTATCAGCAATATCATCAATCATAAAAAAGATGTCATTTACATACAAAAACCCTCTCTATGCATCTCATCTTTTATCCACCAAAAACTAACAAAAAACAAGTGAATTTTTCAGAAAAAAATTGAACTAATCAAAAACTACAACTAATACTAGCTATCAAGAGTCACCGGAAATGTCTTGTCGCCGCCACCACCGTCTCATTCTCCGGCGGTAGTTTCACGTACTTTCCGATCACTTTCTGGTGAGTCTGGTTCTTGATCATCTGAATCTTGGCTCGTATTTTTTGCTTCTTAGTTTCTCTCTCTTTTCGCCATTGAATCATTTCTTTCTCGTAGATCCCTTGCCAGAACACCTCTCCGGTTGACGGCCATAACCACCACCTTCCCTCCGCCTCCTCCGCCAGATCTTTGTCCATCGCCTTCAGGGTGTTCGTGCGTGTTGGAGTTGGATAAAACGATTTTGGAGGATCAAATCCCTAATTATTTGGGTTTTTAATTTGGTAGGCGCATGTTCCCCAAATTAAAAGGAATTGTATTTTGACCGAAATACTCATGTGCATACATGCATTGTTTTTTTTACAACCGTTTTTAATATTTTAATTTAAGAAAAATCAATTAATTGTGGACCATTGATCTCATCAATTTACGGTTGAGAACTTGAGATTGGTTAGCACGGTTAGCACCAATGTCGTGGTTAACAAATGAAAAGGGGTCTCTCTCTATATATATATATCATAGTTTTAAAGAAAAAAGCCAAATAGGTAGCCAAGTAGGCAGAGGTGAACAACACATGATTTAAGTCTTGCAAGAAATGAGAATTTCTACATTTTGTCTTGTTAATGTATAGTAGTAGCAAAAAACAATTTGAATTTGAAAGTTCCATTTGTAGACGCAACTTTGAAATATTTGCTTTTCTGTACACAAGAATCTTGTAAAACGTTTTATTTATATAAATAAGTCAAATTTCATCTATTTAAGAAGACAAGTCTTCTTCTATATGAAACGCCAATAACTTGATTTCTACCAAGTTACACACGTTTTTTTCAAAATTAGTAAGATGGTCAGTTCAATTAGTAACATCATGAGTTGTTCAATCTTCGGCCTTGGAAATCACACCATTTAGCACCTATTGCGTAATGAAATGAAAAGTTCATTTAATTACAAAGATGAGAAATTAGCATGCTATGGGATCAACTTTTTAAACAAATCGGGGTGGGAAACATGGAAGTTAGATCTATCTAGGCTCCAAAACTGTAATTGTGATATCGCTGTTTGACTCTTGTGTTTGCATGCTAGACGAATTCTCAGGTCCAAATTTACCATTTTCAATGTAAAAGCCAGGTTGTTTCGGTTCTGGAAGTTGACCATCGCTGCTTAACATCATAACCACAGTGGACATGGTTGGTCTATCATCGGGGTTGTTTTGAACACATAATAAACCCACATGGATCGATCTTAACACTTCAAATGTATAACTTGATTCGATCAAAGATGCTTCAACTAGTTCCAAGATATTGCCTTCATTGTAGAGTCTCCATGCCTAAAGATCAATTAATAAAGATACATTGACTCATTAAGATTATAAATCATTTGACGCGTTAAAGTTATACATTAGTTATTATATTCTTACGTGTTCGAGAAGGTTGTGACTTTGAGTCGGATGAAAGAATCCTTTGTTTTTCTTCCCACTCACAATCTCTAGCACCAAAACACCAAAGCTGAATACGTCGGATTTAACTGAAAAGATCCCGCTCCCAGCATACTCCGGAGACATGTATCCACTGCATCAAGTTGGTCAACTTGAGAAATTAGATATTTTTTATTTTGTGGGCCTTAAATAAACAAGTATATGATTGTGAGCATTACTTACTCGGTGCAATGAAAATGACTAAAACCTAAACATCTTAGAAAATATATTAGACATAGAACTTGTTCATAATGAATTCTTACTATGTTCCAACAACTCTTTTAGTATTTGTTTCAGTGTCATTTCCTCCAAAGCTTCTTGCCATGCCAAAATCAGATATCTTCGGGTTCATTTCATCATCAAGCAAAATATTGCTTGCTTTAAGGTCTCTGTGAATGATTCGTAGTCGAGAATCTTGATGAAGGTAAAGTAGACCCCGAGCTATCCCATTGATAATGTGAAATCGTTGTGTCCAATTGAGCGTTTTTCTCTTGGCTTCTTCTGCGAAAAAGAAAAAGAAAGAAAAGGTTTTTGCGTTGCTTTTGTTTTCTTGAAAGGTTGAGTTGGTTTTGTTATAAGATATTTTGTCATGTTATACTTACGAAATAGAAACAAGTCGAGTCCTTTGTTAGGCATGTACTCGTAAACCAATGTCTTTTCTTGCCCTTCGATGCAACATCCTAGAATCTTGACAAGATTTCGATGTTGAAGCTTGGAAATGAAAAGAACTTCATTTTTGAACTCTTCAACTCCTTGTGTGGAACTCTTAGAAAGCCGCTTCACTGCAATTTCTCGTCCATCCTCTAGAAATCCCTTGAAAAGTTTGTTTATATAAATATATTTGTAAGCAATCCATAAGATTTTTACCCTCCCCCAGACCTTAGTGGGATTTACGGAGTTCGACAGGTTTGGTTTTAGAAAACCCATATGAATAAATACATAGATACATAATCATTCACAAACCCAATTAATCGTACAAGCTTACAAACCACTTTTCATTTGTGTTATTTCACATATGAAATAAGACGTGTGAAAATGCATTGTTTATATAGTGTTGTTTCATATGTGAAACGTTCATGACTATTTTGCGTGTGGAAAAAAACATCCATAAACGTTTCACATATGAAACAACACATGAAAACTAGCTTGTAAATCTGTATGAATTATTGGGTTTGTAAAAGAAGAGAACGCTAAATACATAATGTTCATCTTAAGACTTAATATTACCTTATATACCGGTCCAAAACCACCCTCCCCGATCTTGTTGTCATTTGAGAAGTTGTTGGTCGCATCCAGTAGCGTGGACAAACTAAACAAAGGTAGGTCATGTAGATTGTCATTTTGCGATTCATATATTTGGCTTTCTTCTTTGTCTTTTGCAATTGGATCGTCTCGTCCTGTGGAATACAATATTATATAGAAACCGATTCATGTGACAACATCAAATGAAATGAATACTTAGGAAACACGAATTACCTTGTTGCTTCAACTTCCTCTTCCTAATGATCATCAACACGAGTAATCCTAGCAGAACGGTTAATCCTACCACTACAAGGATGACGATGATCTTCAAGTTCTTGCTACTACTCGATGTCTTCTTATCTTTCTCTGTAAATTTAAAAGAAATGTCAAGTAACTTTACACATTCAAAGATTTCTTAAGTTTGAGTTGTTTTTATGGCCACCAAAGATTTTCTACGCTTATAATTTCATAAAATTAGTTAGAGCATCTTCAACAGGTTCTCTGTAATTTCTCTAAAATATAGAATCAAAAGTTAAAATTTCTAAAAAGACTTTATTTTAGAGATTTTAACACAAATTATATTATTATAATATCCTTTAATTTGCCATCCCAATACACTTTATTTTTTTTTATATAAAATGATAACAAAATTAAATCTGATCGATGGATTTAATAAAATAATCATTTCTCTCTTCCGCCATTAAGTTTTAGATAATTCTTTAAACTTGGAAAATTTTAAAGTTTTCTCTATTATAAAGAACAAGATAGCAAAATTCTTAGAAAAGTTTAGAAAATAAAAAGTGGGAGGCTAATGGCACCCTTTGTTTTGCTAATGACACCCTTATAAATGATTTTTTTTCATCACACACATCAACATCAAAACCTGTTTTTTACATTTTCAATTCATGAATTAACCTGATTTTAACATTAATAAGGATGCCATTAGCATTGCCTTTGTGGACTTTTAGGCACAGAAGTCAAAGTAGTTGAATTTTCCTCGTTTAAGGTAACAAAAGGGTGTTATTATAAAGATTCATATTTATTTATTTATGTTTTAATCAAATCAAAATCATAGATTGAAAATGTAGAAAATAATTTTTGATGTTGTTATATTCGTACCTAATTCAGCAGCTGTCATCCGTATGTATATATCCTGTCCAATATTCGGAAACGATCTGAGATCTACCAATTCACCGTACCATAATATACACCCAAGATTAACTCTGATGTCCAAAGTCGAATACGCCGAACAATTACACTCGTTTTTACATCTCACCCGGCATTGTTCGAGACTCATTTCCCGGTCGAACCACGAGTTTCGGGTGTCGGGCAATTTCATCGACCAATACCGGCGATACCCTTCCCCGACACCGCAATCCAACGGAATTTCGCGTCGACACCCGCTCGTCCAATCCGCTGCGTCCCACTGTTGCGGATTCTTAGGGATAAACCCTTTCAAACACCCGCAAGCCGGGAATTGCTCGGTGTCGCAACTCGCGTAAGGCCCACATAACGCATATTGGGAACACTTGTCCACTTCGGATGCCGAAAATAAAGACCATTCTTGGACTCGATTGTTCCAATTCAATCTAAATAAATCCCCGGCCGAAGTTATCATCATCTTGATCAAATTAGAGCGGTTAATGAGTTCGAATTTGTAGTAGATCTCGCTTTCGTTCGAAACCTGTTCGAATGTGAAAATCGAATTGGGTTTCAAATTCGGTTGGCCGGTATAACTAAAACCATTCCATGATCCAAGTCTCATGTGAATCACATCTCCTTTATTCTGATAAATTTGTGGTACACCATTGAAATCCATATAAACCATATGCTCACCTTTAGAAGGATCATCATCTGTTTTCCATGATGTGAAGTTTGTGACTACACCTTTCTTTAAGTTCCTCCCAAACTTTATACCCGGAAGATACGTGTTTCCGGGATAATCGAAACTTTGCCAGACGTAATCGTATGGATCGTCGCGATCCACAACCATGAGATTCCCAGAATCCAATAGCTGAGCGATTGGATTCTGAGCGGTCTCCGTTGTAGGGTACAACGAAGACCAGACGATTGTGTCAGTGGTGGAGTCACGAAGGACTAAAACTCCGTCGGGACGGAGGGTTAGCTCGCCTGATTTGTTTGTGATCGGGGTTTCTCGATTGGCGACCCAAGCAACGGTGCCGGTTGCGAGCCGTTTGTACCATATTCCTAAGTAGCGGTTGCGGGTGGCGTTGGTCGGGCTAAAGAAGCCGAGCTCGAAGGATTGTTGGGGTGAAACAATGGTTTGGCCATCTCTAATGGTTTGATTCACGGTGATGGTGTTTGTTGCAATGGAATAAGTGATTGATGCATAGAAAGAAAACAGGAATGGAATCAAGATTAAGAAGGGTGATTCCATTGATGAGTAGCACTGGTGATTCTGTAGATGGAATGATGATAATGATATGGTTAAAAATACAGTAAGAGTGGTTGGGGAATTTGGATGTGTGATTGAAGCTTCCCCAAAGGTCAAAAAGGTTGACCCGTGTGAAGACTTGTGAGTCATGAAGTGGGACACCATGGTTTACTTAAGGGAGTGCTATTTGTACAAAAAATTATGTCAAAATCATGTCAATTCATTCAGTGGGAATGTAATTCATGTATTGGGAATGTAAAAAGAAGATTTTGATGTTGATATGTGTGAGGAGAAAATTAATGATGAAGGTGCATTTAGCAAAGTCAAATGTGCAATTAGCCTCCCCCTTTACTTAAATATGGAACCATAGGTATGTTTTTCTTAATTATTTTTAGAGTAAATTACGTTTTTAGTCAACATGATTTGTTAAAAAATTATATTTTCGTGTTTATGGTTTTAAAATTGTGATTTTCATCCCTATGATTTATAATTTATTATCTTTTTCGTCCTTATGATTTAGATTTTATTGATTTTTTTTTCATTTTTATAGTTTACAATTCATTTCTATTTTAGTCCTTCATACTAAAAAGTAGTGTTTTAGCCTCGGGTAGAAAAAATAAAAATGAATTGCAAACTATAGGGACCAAAACTGAAATTTTAAAACCACAGGGACAAAATACATAATTTTCGAAAGGCGTAACGATCTGGGCACTGTCTCGGAGAACAAAAGACGTGCATCCAAACACTCGAGCCTATAGTACTGCTCCAGTAAGAAGTTCGTGAGGTGCCGCTGCAGCTTTTTAACAAACCACATGGACGAAAAACATAATTTACTCTTATTTTTATTTAGAAACACACAGTTTAATTTCATATAAACTATAGGGACCAAGAATGTAATTTACTATTTAATAAAAATTGGGATGAATAAATCCTTTACAGGGCGTTTGGTTCGCAGAATGTTTTTGGATGGAATGGAATCTGTCAAATGAATTTGACTTTAAAAGAATTGGAATGGAATGTTATCAGGTTTGACCACATGTTTGGTTGACAGACATTGGAATGGAATTTGTTAAATGAATTGGAATATGTCCGTTTGGTTCACATAATGTAGCTTTGGAATTGGAATGACATATTAGTAAATGACCAAAATACCCTTTTTGAAACTTTTGAAATCGAAATCCAACTATTGTGGTTCAGATCGGTGGTGGTTGGCGATGGTTCAGAACGGTGGTGGTCGGCAACGGTTCAGAACGGTGGTTCAGATCGGTAGTGGTCGGTGGTTCAAATCGGTGGTGGTCAGCGGCAATTCAGAACGGTGGTGGTAGGCAGTTCAGATCGGTGGTGGTCGGCGGCAATTCAGAACGATAGTGTCGACGACAGTTCAAATCGGTGGTGGTCAACAGCGGTTCAGAACGGTGGTGGTCGGCGGCAGTTCAAATCAGTGGTGGTCGGCGGCGGTTCAAAACGGTGGTGGTCGGCAGCGGTTCAGATTAGTGGTGCTCAACGACGGTTCAGAACGGTGGTCGGCGGCGGCGGTTCAGAACGGTGGTGGTCGGTGGTTCAGATTGGTGGTGGTCGGCGGTGGCTCAGATTAATGGTGGTGGTCGGCGACGATTCAAAACGGTGGTGGTCGGCAGCGGTTCAGAACGGTGGTGGTTGGTGGTTCAGATTGGTGGTGGTCGGCGGTGGCTCAGATTAATGGTGGTCGGCGGCGATTCAGACTGGTGGTGGTCGGCGGCAGTTCAGACCGTTGGTGTTCGGGCAGTTCAGAACGGTAGTGGTCGGCTGCGGTTCAAATCGGTGGTGGTTAGGGGCGGTTTAGAACGGTGGTGGTCGACGACGATTCAGAATGGTGGTGGTCATCAGCGGTTCATATTGGTGGTGGTCAGCGGCGGTTCAGAACGGTGGTGGTCAGGCGGTTCAGATCGGTGACGGTCGGGGAGATTCAAATCAGTGGTGGTCGGTGGTAGTTCAAATTAGTGGTGGTCGGCGGTGGTAGTTCAAATTAGTGGTGGTCGGCGGTAGTCGTGGTAGTTCCGAGCGGTGGTGGTCGACGGTGGTCGTTGTAGTTCAGAGCGGTGGTGGTCGGTGATGGTCGACGGTGGTTGAGATCGACGGTAGTCGGCATAGGTTCATATAGGTCTGGGTAAATCAAGTAGGGAAGATGAGGGTAGTTTTGTCTTTTTAAGAAAATGGGATGGAATGGAACTGAATTCCTTTTCAATTGTCATGAAATGACCAAATCCATGAATGGTGGAATGTGTGGAATTCAATTCCATTCCATAGGTAAACCAAACACCTGAATGGAATCTGGTCAATGGAACTGATCATTCCAATTCCCTCAGATTCCATCTGAATTCTGCGAACCAAACGCCCCCTTAGATTCCACTACGAGTGAATTACATGGTTGGTCCTTTTGTTACGCCCATATTTTGGATTTGGTTCCTCAAAGGCATTGAAATACACCGGTCATTCATACTTTATGTTTTGCATAATGAATTGGTCCTTCGCATTTAACAATCTTAACTGGAGTGTGTTATATAGAGTTATCTTGTGCTCACATGAGAGCAATTCAGTCATTTTAACTCTATCTTGTATTTTGTTTTAAATAAATAAAAAATAAATTAGTATACACCCCACCCCCTTCCCTTACCGGGTGAATCCCCTACTGCCACCACCCACCACCCTCAAGACCACCATCAAGCACCACTTGTTGAATATAGTCTTCAATGTTGTCCCACATAGGAAGAAGAGTGAAAATTTGATTGCCTTATAAGTCTTAGCTTACTTGATTTATTAAATAAGCAATAATGGGTTTATGGGGTTTGGGTTTGAATTTCTACTTGGTTTGGGCTAGTATAAAGAGACCAAGGATGTAATTTACTCTACCCCTATTATAGATGTCAAAGTGCAATGATTCAACACGGTGATTCTTATTAGTAATAGACTCATGTCTCTACTACTTTTTTTCTCACATACATCATCAAAGCAATATTCTTATTTGACCCTGTTGATCCAAACTCTCTCAGTGATTTGATAACGACCCTTTTCTATACTTAGTGAAAATTACGTTTTAATATGTATTAGTGTTTCACCATCAGCGATCAGACTGAGTCTGTTCAGTTATCGCTGATGACCTTTCTTGTAAACATTTCATATGTATTAGTGTTTCACTATCAGCGATCAGACTGACTCTGTTCAGTTATCGCTGATAGTTTCTGATGTAAACAGTTAACGTAATCCCTGAAGACAAGTCTCGCGTCAACAGATATTCAAAGCTGAATCGAAGACGAAGCCACTGAACAAAGACAAGTCTACTAGTGACCTGATGCGGATATCAGTGAAGCAAAGACGACTCTACTTATATGCGAAGGAACATGAGGAAAAGCTTCAGCGATAGCTGAACTTCTTTGTATCTCTGAAGGAAGAGATATTCAGCGATCAAACGATCACGTATCTTATGCCTCAAGTCTCCTTTTGTCTTACCTTGCACAACTAGTACGATGTGTCAGAACGGACATACCTCTGCCACAATTCGTACAACAACTCTGTCAACTACACTGTTCATGATACGACCGAAAGCATGTCTTCCAAAGTCAGACTCTCTCAGCCAATCAATAAAGGACACGTGTAAAGTGCTCTGCCATGTATTTAATGCATAGGGTATAAATAGAAAGATTACCTCTTCATCTGAAGTGTGTGCTCACCTCTAGCTAACATCTCTTTATCATATAGAAAACTTTGTTTTCTATATTCTCCAATTCCCATTCTCTATATTCTTGTGCAACCATCTTAGTGTTTTCTTAAGTTTGTTTATATTAAGTTCTACTTAATCTTATTCCGCAACAGACTTGTAAATTGTGTTTGATTTATCAATAAACAATTTATTAAACTTTAAATTATGTGTTTGTATTCAACCCCCCCCCCCCTTCTACAAACTTGTTAAGCACCTCCGGGACCAACAGACCCATAAAGTGGTTCAAATAGCAACACTCTTTAACGCTAGGAGGTTTGTTTAGCAACACTATTTAATAAATTATGGGTGTTGCTATTTGGATCCCCTCATTATGTAAGATTGGACGTTTGAAAAAAAAAAGAAACTTGTGTTCATACTTGCAAGAGTGATAGGGCGGGCTTAAACCCTCCTTCCAAATCTTACTGCAGGTGTACGGAGTTGAATCAAGTAATAATACATAAATAAGAGTATCGAACTAAAGGAACTAGAGATTAAGTATCACTATGACTATGACAACTACTAACCAAACTGTCAGTTAAGATGAAGTGGTTGATTAATTAAATATCTACTCAACTAATGGCAAACTCAAACGGATTCAGAGAGTAAAACAGGTAAGAAACTTTATCAGGAGAAATGCAACTCGGAGTTGGAATCCTAATGGTTTTTCTGTAAGATCCTACATCAGTTGGGTAGGGGAACAAAAGTTGCCTTGTAAGAAACTAGATGCCTCCTTTTTTAGACGCATTTTAAAACTGTAAGTCCAGGCTGCACAAAGCAGACAATATTTGAAACGGTTTGTCTAACATATAATAAATGGTATCAGAGCCAAGAACAGGACTGTTGTGTCAGCAAGGACGTCGGGCTCTAAGAGGTTGGATTAAGATACCATATCAGTTGGGGAGGGAATAAATGTTGTCTTATAAAGGACTGAATACCTCCTCTTTCATATGCATTTTAAAATCGTGAGTCAGGGTGTGGACAAATGGGACAATATCTGATACGGTTGACTTGAGATGTTCCATTTTTCACATGAACACTTTAGTTGTAACAATTATCTGGTAAGACAAATAAATCAATACACAATCACAAAGTTACCTAATAATCTCTCTCGAGTTATCAAAAGGTTTATCCCTTAAAAACGTTGGTTTTATGTCAGGATCGAATTCTCAACAAGAATTATGAATACTCAGAAACAATATTAAAGAAGTTGCGGAAAAACACTTTAATATTAAATACATAGAAAAACAGTATGAATCACAACTTGCAAACTTTATTTAATGATTCAAGTTACAAGCTTTTCACTCACAACCTCAATCTTGAAGAACATGCTCTTTCAAGACGAATTCTATTTCTCTAGAATTAGGAACGAAGCCTTGAGGTTGATTTTCTCTCTAGAACAAAAACTCAGAAAAAAATTTATTCTAACTATTCTAAACAATTCTATACATATACTGAAAATAAAGATAATTACAAAACTTAAAAAGATCTTCAAAATAATCTTCATAATTATCTTCAAGCTTTCCATGTTTATCTCCAGACGCGATCTCTTTAACATTATCTTCAAATTATCTCAGAAGCAGCATTAATCACCTTGATCACCTTGGAAGTATTAACTGAGTCTTGGCAGCATTAACTACTAAGCAGCACTAACCACTAGCAGTACTAACTAGCTAAGCAGTACTAACTTTGTTCAAGCAGCACTAACTTTGACTAGCAGTATTAATTCTACTAGAAGTAGTAATACCTAGCAGTATTAACTTTGAGATCCTCTGGCAGTACTAACTCTGAACTAGCAGCATTAATGACTTGGTTACATCTTCAGTTCCCAACAATCTCCCCCTAACTTGACTTTTAGAAAGAGAAGTCAAGTTCATCAGATGCTTCCAAAACTTTCATTGATCCAGTCCAATGTTAGGATCCAGTCCCATGCTCTGATTGATAGTTCTCTGAATTAGATACTTTGCCATTTCTGAATTTGGTGTACAACCCAGCTTCTTCTTTAACATGGCATGAAGCTTCAGACGTGTGTGATTGTAGACCCTATCCACCAAGTAATATTCCATGTGAAAAGTATCCAAGGCCAATTCATAGACTTCACTCCTTTCATACAGAGTCCATCCTCTAACAGTTTCAAACACATCTCTGATTAAATGATTTACTGCTTCTGGATTGAATAACATGCACAAATACTCCATAAGCAGCTTCCCAATTGGTAACCCTGGAGCTTTCAACTGATCTGCATGTAACTTCATGCCAACTTCATACATCTCCTCTAAATCAGATCTTGAACATTCTCTGACAATTTTGTTCCATGTTGCAAACACATAGTACTTCTCATCATTTCTTTTCAATCTGATATACTCTTTACCATCCACCTCCATAGTATCCCAGTGGATAACTTCAGGAGGTTTGAATCCAACAGGTTCAGCTGTGATAGGCTTTGGAATTTTATCCATTACCACCATGTACATATTAACATCTGAACTCTGTGGTACTTCTTGAAATTCAGCTTTCTTTTCTTCATTCTTAGGTGCCTCTTCTTCTTCAGCAACCTTTTTCTCTTCTTCTACTCTAGGCTTCTTGTCAGTTTTCTTTCTTTTAGCCATCATCTTAGTTCTCTTCAAAATCCTTTGACTTTGCCCTATAGTAGCTTCCTTCTTCTTTTATTCCTTAATCTCTGCTTTTTCTTTTGTTGGAGTTCCCTCTTCACTTTCAGGGAAGGGTTGATTAATGTTCACATCATGTCTCTCCTTGGCTTTCTTTTCAAACTCCACTCTGGCCTTTTCATTACTCTGCAGTTTTTTTTTTTTGGCTAATGCTTCATCTGACTCAACCATCTTTTGCTTTTTGGTTGGTTGATCAGATTCTATCATCTTTTCTTTCCCTTTTCTTTTTGCATCTGCAACTATGTCTTTCTTTTCTGTTATCTTTGCTCCCCCTTCATTTATGACCACTCCCTTTGCTTTGGGAGTGTCATTCTTTGCTTTTACAAGCATCTCTGCTACTTCAAACTCTTCAGGTGTTAGCCCTGTTACTGCTGCTTGTGTAGATTCAGCAGCACTAACAGTTTCTGTTGCTGAGGTTGTTACTGCTGCTGGGGTTGTTACTACTGCTTTGGCACTTTCTGTTTCTATTACACCTTCAGCTTTTTCTTCAACAAACTCTCCATGTGCTTCAACAAACTCCCCTTCAATCTGTTGATCTAACTTCTCTGAGCTAGAACTCTCCCCCTTTTTGGAAGCATTTACCTCCTCCTTTTTGTTTGCCCCCTCTCTCCTCCTTAGAACAAACTATTTTCTTCTTTTCTTGGCAATGAGCTTTCCCACCAGTTGCTTGAGTTTTGAAATCTGCTGTTGTTGGGAGATGACTACTTGCTGCAATGCCTTGATTTCCTTTCCTTGATTAACCACATCAACATTGATGTTGGCTATTGTTTCCATCAATTCCAAGTAAGTATAGCTATCCTCACCTTCTATAGGTGTTTTACCCACCCTTGAAGGATCCTTGGAACAATTTGCCATCAATTCATCAGTTTCAGATCTGTCCTCACCCTTTTTGGATGTTTTGCCCATCCTTGAGGGATCCTTGGATCTTTTAGTAGTGGCCTTCTGCCTAGCAGAAGCACCAACTACCCCCTTGGTTTCTTGGCGCCAGGGTCCTTTGGTTGATTTCTCACCCAAAGTTGCCATGGGGAATGTCTTAGAAATGTTACCACTGTCCTTCTCTGTGCTAGCAGAAGTAGTGGTAGCCTTCTCACCCATATGCTCATCCATCTCCTTAGAGAGCACCTCCTCAGGGTTGGGAGACACCCTATTGGATTCCCTTTGGATATTCTCTATTGGATATTCTCTATCAGAGAAGTTGTTCCTCCCAGTTCTTTTAATAAACTTCTTCACCCTCATAGATAACATGGCCATCTGCCATTTAATGTCCATCTCCTCCAGATCATCAGGGTGAAGTTGTTCCAGATCATCAATAATCAAGGAGTTGTTACTGTGACTGGACAAAAAGGCTTCAAAGACAGTTTCAGTGCCTTTTTCTGAATTCACTCCACTAGCAGCACTAACTGCTTTAGGGTTGGCAGTAGTATCAGTAGATGCTGATAGAAGTGTTGCATTATGAATATACCCAGTGGGCTTCTTCTTAGCTTCTACCTCAGATTCAAAAACTCTTAGATCATTATACAGATCATCTAGTTCCTTCTCTTCCAGATTGTCACTCTGTCTATATGAGACAGTGTACATAGTCCATTCATCCCCAAGAGATCTGAGGAACTTCCTATTGATATCATCTTGCTCCATCTTCACTCAAACAGTAGCCAGTTCACCAATAAGCTTGTTGAACCTGTCAAAAGTTTGAGTCATAGACTCATTCTTTGAAGAAGTGAAGTTCTCATACTGCTGCTTCAGAACATCCCTTTGATTTCTTTTGGTGCTCTTTGTTCCAACAAATCTTTTCTCTAGAGTATTCCAGAGAATCTGAGCATCAGTACAGTTACAGAATTGATGCTGATATTCATTGGGGATGGCCAAGAGCAGAGTGCTCAAGGCCTTCATCTCTGTCTGCCTGATCTTCCTCTCACCATCTGTCTTTGGTGGAGATCTTTTCCCATCTGGTCCAATCTGGACTTCAATAGAGGGGTCATTCTCAATGACATCCCACATTGAGTAGTCAGTGAGGAGAATGTATTGCCTGATTCTGATCTTCCACATGTCAAACTCATTGGGTTTGAGCATTGGAACCTTAGAGACAAGAGTACTGTTTGATTCTGCAAAGTTTTCCATGATGAATGAATGAATGTTTCTGAGAGAACAGGCTCTGATACCACTTGTCAGGATCGAATTCTCAACAAGAATTATGAATACTCAGAAACAATATTAAAGAAGTTGCGGAAAAACACTTTAATATTAAATACACAGAAAAACAGTATGAATCACAACTTGCAAACTTTATTTAATGATTCAAGTTACAAGCTTTTCACTCACAACCTCAATCTTGAAGAACAGGCTCTTTCAAGACGAATTCTACTTCTCTAGAATTAAGAACGAAGCCTTGAGGTTGATTTTCTCTCTAGAACAAAAACTCAGAAAAAAATTTATTCTAACTATTCTAAACAATTCTATAAATATACTGAAAATAAAGATAATTACAAAACTTAAAAAGATCTTCAAAATAATCTTCATAATTATCTCCAAGCTTTCCATGTTTATCTCCAGACGCGATCTCTTTAACATTATCTTCAAATTATCTCAGAGGCAGCATTAATCACCTTGATCACCTTGGAAGTATTAACTGAGTCTTGGAAGCATTAACTACTAAGCAACACTAACCACTAGCAGTACTAACTAGCTAAGCAGTACTAACTTTGTTCAAGCAGCACTAACTTTGACTAGCAGTATTAATTCTACTAGAAGTAGTAATACCTAGCAGTATTAACTTTGAGATCCTCTGGCAGTACTAACTCTGAACTAGCAGCATTAATGACTTGGTTACATCTTCAGTTCCCAACATTTTACCTCTCGATCTCAACACATGAATCAAGGATTTATTAAGATCGATATTGTTAAAGCATACTAAGGTGACGTTTGTTTTTTAAGAGGTGTTGAAGTTTGAAGTCTGATTTCACTTCTGATTTTTAAGAGGTGACGCTGAAGTCTGAAATCTGAATCAACAAGACTGTTTGTTTTTGTAAACTGACAAACGTCTGAATATGTATAATTGTCTATTTCATCCGTCAAAAATTCAACTTAAATACGCCAATTGAAGTGAGCATCGATGATCGAAAGACGAAACGGGAAAAAAAAGAAACAAAAGAAGGATGCCAATAGATTTGCGAGGTTGTGGAGTTTTAATCATATCTCAAACACCGAAACGTCGATTTAAGCGATTCAAGATGTTTTGGAAAGCACACAAATCTACAATATTCATGTTTTGCGTTTTTGCACATTTGGGGTGCATGTGGGCTAAACCAGATGTTGAAATCGAAAGAATGATGCTGGACAGAAATAAGAGGTAATTAAGTGGGTGGGTTATCACTTAATTATTCAGAGGACATTAAGGGTTAAGAGGCTCTGAAAAGAAAGAAAAAACAAACGGTCTGAATTATCTTATGTCTGACCGAACCAGACATAAGTGACAAATAAGAGCTTATTTTGAAAAAACAAACACCACCTAAGGCTTAATTGGTATATCGTTATCCAAGATCTCACCTTAAGTTGGAATTCAAATCATAAATTACTTTTCTCAAAGACAATTAAGATAAATAAATTATTTGATAGTTGATCAGGCTAAAAATGTTTCAACAACATTAAATCCAAATTTATGTTTCATTAATTGAAAAATCCAATAAAAATCACAACTTTACGTGGTCATATGATTACAAATCAAAAGTATTTTAACTCCCAACATCTAAATATTAGTTCATGTTAGGAATGATGGAAAACAAAGTGAAAAAAAGAAGAAATTATAAGTTTAGATATCTTTTCTCAATCAAAATCTAAAATAATAATAAGAACTGCCTTCTGTGATGAATCCTCAAGTACAAGTAATGATTCTGGCTTCAGATCTTTGATCTGGTCATGATCCCAGGCTTTTCGTTAAGGACGGACCTAATATGGTGGTAATGGTGGCACGTACCACCGTATTATTTCTCCGGCGAAGGGTAAATTTTTTTAGGTTTGTGACAAGGTGCAACCGTATCATTTTGGAATGTGCTATCATATTATTTTAGAAACTTTAAGAAGGTGCAACCATACCTCGTAACCAACAAAAAAAAACTCTTAAAATCAACAAAAAAAACCGAAAACATCCCTCGAAATCAAGCAAAAAGCTTCAAAAAATCCCTCGAAGTGGTGGAAGTAGGCTAAAAACACATCAGACAATATTGAACGTCGGTAAAAAAGATGAAGACATGTCAATAAAAACTGTTTTTTCGTAATTATTTTTTGTATATTATATGATGCCACCATATAAAAAAATTTATGGGTCCGTCCCTACTTTTCGTGGCTCCAAAATTTCTTCAACATGCCCCCAAAATCGCTTCCAAGCATCTACAAGTCGTATGTTGAGAGCTCCTAAAATCCTAGTTGAGTAGGTTCTTAAATTCACGGACAGAAGGTTGCACGACCTCCTGCACGACTTAAGGTTGCGAAGAAGGTCACGTGTGTTGTTTGGACATGTGGCTTCAGGCCGTGGGAAAGGTGGCGCAATTCACTATTAAACTCTTCTTTCAACTTCGGTTTTGACTTGAATTCACCTCAGTCATATATCTTTGACCCTTTTTCACTTATTCCTTTTGACGACTCCTCTGATTTGAGCATTAATTCACAATTTTTCTTCAATTCATTGGATACCATATTCTTGTACAAAACTATTCAAAAGTACACAAAAAATTTACTCTGGAACACAACAAAATCTTACGAAATGTAGCATGTCAGAATCCATGTTATCAGAGAGGTGTCATACTAACCGTATCCTCTGCTCCGTCGGGACTTTTAACTTGACGGTTAAACTCTATTGTGGAGAAAAATAATAGCTCGACACCAAGAATATAATTCAAAATCTTTCAAATAGAACATAAAGGATTCATTTAAAATCACTCATGAATTATCTCTTCAACATTAAATTTGTGTTGTCTATTTCCTACAAGGTGGGGCCTATACGTGCATACCAAAATAAAAGTTATGTATTTATGTAACATAAAATACTCAATTCGTTCAAAATAAGTGTTTACATTTTTATTTATATTTATTCTAAAATAAGTATCTAGTTTAAAAATAAATAACTAAATTCTAAAATATTTCCTTAATTAATGTACAAACTTTTGAAAATCGTTAAAAAGGAGAAATTAATTAAGGATAAACTTGTCACCTGGTTAACTAAAAACTATAGTTATTCTACTATTTAAAACTATATATTATTTTAATTATGAACACTTATTTTAAAACGAAATAAGTATAATTTTCTTATTGTTAAAATACAGGCATATATAATATGGTTCACATGAGTAAGTTTTTCTTTCTTTGAAGTCAATTTCAACATTGCATTTATGAAATGGTGTTTAGTTATTTTTTATTTCAAGAAGAAAGAGTCTTCTTTGACTCATTTTATCACTAACTTAAAAGCTTATATGTGTGACCTATAAAAAAAACCTTATATGTGGGATCCATTATTAATGGAATAATGGGACCCGAACGCTTTATGTTGCATGACAGGTACGTCATGACAATTTAATGCGGAGATAGATAAAAATATAATTATATGTTCAAAAAATCCTGAAGATAAACATATTTGAACCGTTAGATTAAGATAATTCAATAAATATGGGAAAAGAGGTGGCTCGTTATAACCACCTTTTAAAAAAATATCTCCCTTATTTTTTAATCGGAAATCTAGTGCGAAACATAATTAAAATTAATTAGAGCGAAACAAATTACAACAATCAATCAATTATTATATTTAATTTGATATCCATTTTAATATATTTTTTCATATGGTTTTTTATAATTCTTTGATTCTTTTTTAAGATATATACTCTCCCGATCTCAATATATTTGTATTTTTTTTTTTATATATAGAAATAAAAAGATTTATTCATCATATATGTATACATTTATAATTATTCATTTATATTATTTTAGTTCAATATCAATCAAGTTATCTAAATTAAATAAATCATGAAGAAAAATTGACATAATTAACATTTTTGACAAATTATTCTCTCCCCCTAACATATTACAATGACAGTTTTAAAGTCAAATAAATTGGATTGAAACCAATCATTTGCTTCTAATAAAACATGATATAAATATATAATTAATATCATAATTAACTCACATTTTTCTAAGTTGTAGAACAAAGAATGCTAAAAAAAGAATAAATATTTAAAATGTGTTTTGACACCAAAGCCTTGAACACCTTTTATAAGTATAAAAATCATATTCCTAGCTTAGAATCTAGGGGCTATCAAAATTGTATCCATAAAAATTTGGGAAATTGACTGAAATGGGCCAAACTCGGGGTGGGATTGGCCTCCTAGCCATCCCTCTCCCCGCTTTACACAAATGTCCCAAAGGACGCAACTGGAGCCCAGGGGCGCAAATGGAGCCCAAGGGCGCAAATTGCGCATGGACGCAAATTGCGTCCCTGGGCTCCATTTGCGCCCCTGGGCACGTGTCAAACTGATATTGACCCTAATTAGGGTTTCTCCTTATATTTTGGTTGGTTTGTTATTTTTTCACGTTTTTAAGCTGGTTTTTCAAGTTGATGTGTACTGTATTTTTCAAAAAGTTGTGATATCAAATCAACTTTAGCATATGAATTATTTCCCTGTGGCGGTACAAATTTGATTCCCTAAATTATTGCTATAAATCCAGCAATCATTGAAGATGTAAATCACACTTTTCATCCACAATTTCATACAATTGTTTCCTTGTGTTTCTTCCTTTTCTGTGTGTATTTTGCACTGTTCTAAAAAACTCGCCGTACAGACGCCATGGCGCGCCATGGCACCAAGGCTTGTGTGTCACGCCACGTTATGCCCATGGCACGCCATGGCCTAATGTGCAGTTATCGTAATGAGATATTTGATTTTTCTTTACGTTTTTAATGTCTTATTTGCAAGTTTTTAATATATAACCTCATTTAACTTGCTTATTACTATTGACTCATTGAGTAACACTACAAAACATACGTTTTTATATATAATATTATATATGAATTAAAAATTTGACGCCATAAGTCACGCCTTGAAAACGCCTTGGCTTCGCCATGACTCCTAAGGCTTGAGGCTTGGCCTCGCCGCCACGCCACGCCTCACGCCATTTAGAACCTTGGTATTTTGTAAAAATATGACTTCCAGAGAGGATAAAGTGAAGCTACATCTCTTAAGCGGTGGTTCATGGCAACAAACAGATAACGGGTGGGAGTATGTTGCCGATCAACCGATAACCTGCGTGAAGGTGGCTTCGAACATTACGCGTTGGAGGTTGGTTAGTTGTATTCACAGAAAATTTCTTATCGATCCTGCTCTTGGTAGGATTAGAATATCGTATAAATATGATGGTGCCCTTTATGAGTTATGCAACTCTGACGATGTTTCGTCTTTCATTCAATTTATTGACGGTGAAAATAATCCGCCAACACTCTGTGTGTTTGTCGATTCATCGATGTCCGGTGGAAACGATCTCGGTGGTACTTCGAACACCGGAGGCGGTGTGGATGAATCTGATGATACCCCAGATGTTGTTCCTGAAACACAACAAGAAGAAAGAGAAGAAGAAGAACAGGAAGAAGATGACGACGACGAAGTTTATAGACATGATGAGGAGTCTCATGTTTACCACTTGGGTTTATCTGATGTTGATACCGATGAAGACGACGATGAACCAGAAAGTAGTCCTATCAAATCATACGGTGGTATAGATGATTTCTTTGATATGCCCCCTCCACTTCCATCAGCGGCCTCAGTCATCATACCCAACCAACCCCCACATTATCATCGTAGTGGAAGAGTAAGTTTGGGTCAAGTATTCCTGACCAAAAACGATCTTACACTCGCTCTCGGTTTGAAGTTTCTTGAAGAAGGTTTTGAGTTTGGAGTTCACCGGTCAAATAAAACGAGATACGATGCCAGATGTAGGCAAGACGGATGTTCTTGGCGTATCTATGCGACCTCTGTCGAAAATACCAATATGTTTCATGTTCGTATATTAGATTACGTACACACTTGCTCGAGGACGCAACTGCATCCCAACCACCATCAAGCAAACAGTAGAGTATTAGGTAATTTTATTTACCCTAAAGTGAAGGATACCAGTAGGACATACCGTGGATCCGACATTGTCAACGACGTAAGATCGGATTTGAAAATAGATATTTCTTACTGGAAAGCCTGGCGCACAAAAGCTTATGCACTGACGATGGTGCGTGGTACCCCTGAAGAATCGTTTACCCGACTCCCCTACTTTCTCTATAACCTGGAGCTCCGTAATCCTGGTACCGTTACCTCAATAAGGACAGACGCTCGAGGACGTTTTGAGATGTGTTTTGCTGCCCTCGGTTGCGCGGTACGTTGTTATTTTAGTAACTTTCGCGTCACTATATGGTTTATTTAACTTCTATATTGAATAATGTTATAATATGAAAATGCCTTAAATATCCAGATTCGGTCGTTTACCACACACCTTCGTCTGGTCATTATCATCGATGCTGCTCATTTGAAGGGTACTTACTTGGGCACAATGTTCTTAGTCGTTGCTATGGACGCAAATAATCAGATTGTGCCCATCGGTTTCGGAGTTGGTAGGTCTGAGAGTGGGAATGTGTGGACTTGGTTCTTATCCATGCTGAAGCGTTGTATCGGGGAACCCGAGGGGTTGGTTTTTATATCCGACAGGGCTGCTTCAATTCACCAAGCAATTAATATAGTGTACTCGGGCGCCCATCATGCACTTTATTGTCGCCATCTAATGATGAACGTAAAAACTAGGGACAACAGGGTCAGATACAGGAAGAAGTTATTTTAGAGGACGTGTAAAGCATATACGGTGGAGGAGTTTGAACTGAACATGACGGGTATACGAGCTGCTTTACCTCTTGGAGCTCCGCTTATGGACCAGGTTGAACCGGAGAAATGATCAAGGGCCCATTTCCCAGGAATGCGTTACAACATAATGACATCGAACAGTGCCGAGTCGGTGAATGCATTGTCTCGTTTTGCACGGAGCCTTCCTATTGTGGCCCTTATGGATTATTTCCGATGTTTTCAGCAAGAATGGTATTCGATTCGTCGGAGAAATGGAGGTTATCATCCTTGGATTTATGACTGTTTGAATTTTATGTTTTTATCTTTGCAATACTAACGTAACAAATATGTGTTATCGCAGAGGAAATGGCGAATCGTCTCACGCCTTGGGCGAAGGCCAAAATTGAGAAGAGAATTCACAAGTCTGCAACGTGGACTGTACATGAGATTGGCCGAGGTTACTGGGAAGTCCGCGATGGGTTTAGGGATGCAGAAGTTGACTTCAATAATCGACTTTGCTCGTGCAGGAAATGGCAGCTCTCAGGAATACCATGCGGCCATGCAATCGTCGTCGCAAGAAATCAACGGTGTACAGATGTCTCCTATATGGCGATTGGTTACTCCACGTCGGATAATTTCAAACAAACTTACGCAGAGCTCATACATCCAATCGGTCCAGGGGAAACATGGGTAGTTCCAGACCACCCGCTTATGACCGTTAGACCACCGGTCGTAATAAGACGGGCTGGTCGACCGAGTAACCATGACCGTATCCCATCTCAGGGTGAGGATCCCATCCAGAGGAGATGTTCTCGGTGTGGACAACCAGGACACACTCGAGCAAACTGTCCAACTCCTGCACCGGTAAATGTGAGTTGTCAAAGGGCATCTGGTAGTCGACAAACTCAAAGGGCATCTGGTAGTCGACAAACTCAACCAGTAACAAACGAATAGAATTATGAAAGTTCGAGACATGGTACTTTTGATTTAAACGTTGATCTAAACGAGTAAACCATGTATGTAATAAACTTTTTTTAAATATTATTATTGCTCCCTAAGATTGAATTCACTTGATTGTAACGACTACGTCTTGTATTCTAAGTGATATTGTGTTTATGTTTAGTGTTGATTTTATTTACCTTAGCGTGCTTGTTAAGTTGTCTTGTGTTATTTACTAAACTAAAGTAAACATTAAAGCATTAAACCAATATTTTATTGAAACCAAATAAAACAGATGAAGTACATCCATACAATGAGAAACCTACTACGGGTAGATGTCTCGGATCCTCCTGATCCAGCCAGCCTTTGCCTTCATCTGATCCTCCATGCCGGTGTAGTTTTCTTTGATGTCTACCAGTTCATATTCTAACTTTCTAATCTCCTTTTGCTTCTCCCTAACATCGCGCTTCATCATCTCTAGGAACTCCTTCTGCTCCGCAATAATTGCCTCTTTCTTCTTCTGAAGTTCCATGTTTTGTAGCCACGTCCTGCCTAGACTTCGTATCTCCGCATTTGCCTCATCACATGACCTTTTCAACCTGTCAGGCAGTACCTGAAACATTGGTAGACCAGGCCCCTAGTTAGGTTGATACGTAGGTGGGGTTTTCCCCCATGAGCAGTGTAGTATGCTTCTTGTGCATTATTAAACTGCTCCCACTCCTGAGGCGTGATCGGTGCATCGTAAGCAGATATCTCATACTGCGCCCACTCTTTTGTTGTCTCTGGTGGATTCCAATCAATCCTTGAAGCTCCATCACTTAATTGTTGGATGTCGACGGAGCGTGACGTGCCAACCCCATTTGCTGACCTTTTTCCCCTACCGCGTGAACCTCCAGCCATTAAGTTATGAAAATGTAGAGAATGGTTGTAATCGGTGTGGAGGGCAGAGAGGATAGATAGCAAGTTGTGAATTACTACTTCACCATAGAATCTATTTATATTCGATGACAAGATAGGGTCAGGCGCAAATTGCGTATGGGCGCAAATTGCGTACGGGCGCAAATTGCGCACTACTACTCCTCTGCAAAGCCTGCCAGGATTCCCCTGCACAGCCTGACAGGATTCCCCTGCAAAGCGTGCCATTTGACCCTACATAGCCTGAAACGATTCCCCTGCAAGATTCTCCAGCAAAGCCTATGTGCGCAAATTGCGCCCTAGGGCGCAAATTGCGTCCCTGGGGCACGTGGCAACCCCTATTAACCCTATCTAGGGTTTGTACTTAGAATTTGGCTATAAATACTTGGGTTATACCAACGTTATAGTTCATACCATACATACACCATTCATAGCATAATAGTCTTCTATTTGACCAAACACATGGCTGGAAATGCATCATCCTCAAACCCACCTTCTTCACAAATAATGCCCTCCCGAATAAAAAAAGGCGATAGAGAAAAGTGAAGCGGAGATCGAACAACTAACCGAAGAGTGGAAGGAAATGATGGCCAAGAAAGATGGCCACTTAAGAAGGATCGACGCTGACAAGGAGGAGATAAAAAGGTTGAAGAGGGAGATAAAAGACAAAGAAGACCGTATTCGCCACGACAACGGTCAAGTAAACAAGATTATGCAAGATTTTGCAGTACTGCAAGAGCAGGTTGCCAAGAAACAAAATTGGATTGATCAATGTAAAACACTTTATCCTTAGATGTTGTTAGCGTTTCTGGATTTTCCGTGTTGCTAGTTTGTACCCGTACTTTCTATCACTTTGTTTTGTGGTGCTTGTGTTGTTGGGTTTGTAATTTGGTTTTCTTCGTTGCTAGTTGATAGATGTACTTTCTATGGTTTGACGCATTTATATGTTTAAACTACTTCGAAACAAGTGTCTGTGAATATTATGCTATCAAACAAAACAGGTACGCCTGTGAAACTTTTCAGGCGAATCTTCAATCTTTTCAGACGAATCTTGAAGCTTTTTACAGGTATGCAATTGCGCCCCCTGTAATTTGTGCACTACCTTTGGCTATAAATAGAGAACGATGGGGAGTCCTAAACGAAACAAAACAAAGTTACATGGCATCCCCAAATCTTCATGTATGGAACTTCAGATGTTTATCTCAATCGCTTCCAGCTTGTACCACCGAGTTATACGGTTAGCGTTTATGTTTATTTGGTTTTTTCTTGCGTTGAATATTGTTCCAGGCTAACCTTGTTAACCCCTATCTTGAACAGCTGAGTATCCACAAATGTTCAGCATGAAACTCTACCATCAAGGGTACTTCACGGATCCACCTAGAAGGCAGTACTTTCGTGGTTTAGAAGCCTATGTTGACATGTTAGATGTCGACGATCTTTCAATGCGACTGCTTCACCAGATCATGAAAGAGCTAGGTTACGATGAAATGGAATATTATAAGTTGTATTTTAAACGTCTGAATTCAGACCTATTGACTGAACTGGAACCGATGGATACCGATGAAGATGTAGCCCTTATACGTCAGTATGTTGACGGCCATACCGTCATTGAAGTGTACAGCGAGAAAGTGGAGGTGGTCACTACCAAAATCGTATCACCAGAGCACATAAGAAGTCAGTGGGGATTTCAGAAAACCAAAGCGTCGTGTAGCCGTACTTTGACATTTAAATGACCATATGGTTGGTTGTTTGGTTCATATTACCTGTATCCGTTCAATGTTATTAAATACGTGCATGGTAATGAAATGATATTTTAATTAAACTAAACGACTGCATTTTTAATAAATAAATTGATCAAGGAAACTAAATATACACGCTACATTTTTCATTAAACTTTAAAAAATTGTATATAGGAAGCTAAATATACACGCAAGCTACTAAAAGGAATCATGCAAGTCGATCAGTCTGTATCATGGACCAAAAGACATCCGCCATCCGAACCCTCCAGGTTAGCGCTCGTAACGACTCATCCTCCATTGGTGTTGGGACCTCGTTGTTTGCCAAACATGTCAGGAACATACATGACAAAGGACCACAATCGCCCAATGAACCCTGCTGCTGCGGTACATCATATGCGTGTACCAAAGTGAACTCGTGGTTGTGCTCTGCAAATGATGTGCACCCAGCTAGGGTAAAAAGTTCATGTAGACGGTCGGCGAACGTGTCCATCATTTTTTTTGAAGATGTCCTTATATGAATCGCTCCTAAAGCTATCATATACGGTCATCTCCATGCGGACTAGATTGAAGTCGCCAATCACCCAATGCTTCAGGTCGATGCAAATCGGAATGAACACCTGAAATATTTGTTCAAAAACAAACGAACAGTAAATAACATTAAACTATACACAGTTAGAAATAACAAGTATATTTAAAGTGAAATTCATACATGCTGAACAGACCACCATGGTACAAACTTAGGACCCTTCACCATTTCGTAGACGGAATGCACACCACCACCAACGACCAGGAAATGCATGAACTCGGACGTCATCACCGTCCACCCTGCATTGGGCGGACGACTCTCACGGATGAACCGAACCCATCCGTCCATGTGTTATTAAAAAAATGATGTTAGAGATATAAATATAAATTATGATAGAGAAACTGAAATTACGTTTTAAACTAACATCAAATTCGAGCCACCCCGAGCCCTGCAAACCGAGTAACAAGCCCCACCAGTCCCTACCCACAGGATGGGTGGGTATGCACCTAAGATAATAATCCGGAATTTCATGCTTATGCCATTTTGCGGTAATAGCGGATGACGTGTAAGAGGCCGTATCGGAACTGGTGGTGGCAGCGGCAGTAGCGGTAGCAGCAGCAACAGTAGCAGCGGTCTTACGACCAACAGGCATCTTCGATACGCGGCGCTGGACAGGTGGGTCTATGGTAGGAGGCAAACCGGTGTAAGGAGGGCGCAATTGTTTCCCAGGAATTTTTTGCCGCATCGACCTTTGGTGTACATCCGCCGGTGGTGCAACCTGAATGTCCTGGGACACCCGAGGCCAGACGTGCGTCGAGATCGAGAGGTCAGCGGATGTACTCGCCTGTGGCGTATCTTAGAACAACGCCCCAACAAACCCCGACATACCTGAACCCACCGTTGTCGGTTCGGTCTCATGGAGCAACGACCCGAATGTGCCCTGCAAAATAAGTTGGGTCCTCACAAGTTTGCTATAACAAATAAATATCAAATGTAACAAACGAATCTCCTAACTTACAGGCTGCGTATACTGGCCAGTGGACTGACCGCTAAACCCCAGGAATGATGCCCCTGTGCCCTGTAAAATAAGATTGAGGTTATTCAATTTCTATTCTGAATGTAAAAATCAAATTACCCACCAAATTAAATAACTTACATGTGCCATGTGGTGGGTCGGTGTAACGAACGACGAAGGTCCGAATATGTCATCAAGGAAGGACGGTGAACTCTGCACATTAATCTAAGTCATTGTTTTTATGTCTTATTGAAAACAAATAATGATACAACATAAAGATTGAAGTGACTAACATTATCCGTGTATTGGGACGGGCCTCCGAAGATCGAAGATCCAAACCCGTGCTGCGTGTCGGCGGCCTGGGAGGGTTGTCCACCTTGCTGCTGGGTTGGAATCTGTCATCAAGCATAACAAACCACATAAATATCCAAAAGATAACTATTAAAACCATGTCTAATAAATTAAGTTAAACACTTACCTGGAAAGAGCTAAACTGGCTAGTAAGCCTCTCTAGCTCAGCAAGGCGTCTCTCAGTAGCTTCACGCTCTGAGCATTCAGATGCCCATTTCTCGGCAAGGCGTCTCTCAAGATCCTCATGCTCTGTGCGATGAGAAGTCCGATAGTCATAGAAATCATCCTTCAACCTCGTAAACTCAGCCCACCGGTCAGCATAGGGGTCAACATGCGGACTATGCTGAAATGGTGGCTCCTCGTAAGAGGTGGCCTCATGTGGCCTACTGACGCCTGCATGGGACGGGGGGCCCGTGTCATGATCAGGTTGGTCGTCTCCCTCTGACTCGGAACCTACGTCTATACAAACAATTAACAACATTATTATAAATATCATATAATCTAGAACGACTTCTCGTTATAAAAAGTTATAAATATCGGATAACTTAGAATGACTTCTCACCCGCGTCAACAGCCTGCATAACTCTCGACCTCTACGACGGTCGACGCCCCTCCAAACTACTAAACCAGCGATAGCACAGGATATACCATTCCTGGCTCTCCTCCCACGGTGTAGGCTCAAGCCTCCCACGTGGGAAACGCTCGGGCTAATATATTGAAAAATAATCATGTTAGAAATCCACACGAGGGCCTCATCTAATACAATTTTTTTCCGTTGTAGTCAATGTAACTTACCGCCGATACATCCAGGAGAGAAAAGGCATGATTGCTAACAATACCGATCGAAGACCTATCCCAACGAACAGCACGTGGCATCCTGGTGGTCAAAATATAAAACGTGCTGGCCATGGGAAAGGTCTCTAAGATCCATATCTGTGAATTAGAATACCAAGATAGTAGTAAATATTTTGTAGAAATAGGGAATCCGTGTAGATTGTAAAAGTATTAATTTGATATCAACTTACTAACCTTGAATGCATATAAAAAACCAGATAACGACATCCTATATCCATGCTCCGGTCGTTTCTGGATCGCTGCATTCATCTGCTTGTAGGTGTGGTCCCAGATATAGGATCCCCAGGGAAACCGATTGAAGACGCTCAAATCATCAATGGCCCGAAGTAGATGATCGGGAAGCTGCTTGGTCAACTGATGACCGTGAAAGAACAGCTCAACCATCATCATGAGACAAATACGGACGGCAGAATCGTCATCGATATGCGCCCGCCCCTCGTCATCAGTGCCGATCAAATTGAATAAATCTTGGATGTTCCGCACCGTCAACGTGCCTCGTGGGAACACCCGTCTAACAAAACCATTGGACCTATTCTTATGCATCTTCGGGTCCGGTCCAAAACGAAGTGCTGTGATGAGACAGAACTCCTCACGGCCGAAACGAAGACCGCGGCCACCAACCTCGAATAACATCTCACCATCCCGTAGGTTTGGCGGGAATACCTGGGTCTGTAAAAATATGTGCACCAAGATAGGGTCGGCAGTTGTATCAGTCAAATCCAACCAATGACCGAAACTTGTCTCCCTGAATAGTGGTAATCGTGTGGGGTTCAATTTCTGGCGAATCAACTCCACTAGGGGTGTACAAAAAAATTTCAACCCGCGAAACCCGCCCAACCCAAACCGCTAACAACCCAATTAAACCCAACCCACCAAACCGCCCACCCGCCAAACCGCCAACCCGCAAATTAAGAGGGTTGAAATTGGGTTACAATTTGTTCAACCCGCCAACCCGCCGCTAATATATAATTTTTATAAAATTATATATATATATATATATATATATAATACAAGAATAAAAAACAACTAGTCTATTTAAGTAAATTTATAGCCCAAACTATATTATATACATTATATATATATATATATATATATATAATACAATTTACTTAACCAAACAAACTAATGGAGGATTGTTCGTGTTCTTTAATTAAACTTAACCAAACAAATGAATGAACACGAACGGTAAAATAACCTAATTTTTTGTGTTCATGTTCGTTCGTTAAAATATGTGTTTGTTCGTGTTCATTTACATTTGTTCGTTAAGATGCTAAACGAACGAACATAAACGAACGAAGATAAACGAACGAACACAAATGAACGAAAAAATAACATCATTAATCATCATTTCGTTCCGAAATAACATAACAAAATGAAAAATCGGGTAAATTTATGAATAATAAAAAATGAATTCTTAAATTTTAATATAATTAATGATTTTACATATTAATATCATAATATATATATATATATATATATATTTATATATAAACAAACAGATATTAACGAACGTAAATGGATGAACAAACTCATTGTTCATATTCGTTAATTTAACTAAACGAACAAAAAAATGTATTCATGTTCGATCAATTCTTAAATAAACGAATATAAAACGAAATTCTCCCGAACGGTTAGCCAAACGTTTGGTTCATTTACATCCCTAGCACAACTAAATGCTAACCAAATAACCTCTTGGTTCGCTAAACGTTTGTATATTCTTAGTAGTATTTATCATACTTCATTTTACAATTTTATGTAAACTATTAAACCGCCCAACCCGCCATAACCCGCAAGGGTTGGGTTGGGTTATACTTTTGAATGGGTTGGGTTGGGTTGACTTTTTCCAAACCGCCATAATTAGGTTGGGTTGTAAAAATGTCCAAAAACGCCCAACCCAACCCGCGTACACCCCTAAGCTCCACCATCCCTATCTTACTCTTTAGGTTCAACTTTGCACTGTAGAAATTTGCTCCCTGCATAATAATGATATAATACTTATGTAGAGGGACCTAAAGTGTCAGTTTATAAAGTATAGCGACCTAAAGTGTCAGTTTCTAAAGTATAGCGACCTAAAGTGTCAGTTTCTAAAGTATAGCGACCTAAAGTGTCAGTTTCTAAAGTAGAGGGACCTAAAGTGTAAAATTCTAAAGTAAGTGGAAATAAAGTGTCAGTTTATAAAGTATAGGGACCTAAAGTGTCAGATTCTAAAGTAGAGGGACCTAAAGTGTCAAATTCTAAAGTTAAGGGACCTAAAGTGTCAGTTTCTAAAGTTAACAATTTTTTCGTGTAAATTTTTAAAGTTACGGATTTTTGGGTATTTACAAAATTATTGTCCTATTGTAAAATATTCTATAATTTGTGTAAACTATATTAATAACTACATTAAATTTAAAACTATGACACTAAAATTATAACCCTAAATATAAAATGATAATATACGAAAAAAAAATTATCATCCACTCCAAAAATGATAACTACAACCATTTAAAACCATACAAATACATAACAACAAAATCGATCAACACAAAAAAAACACAAAAAATTGTCATCCAAAATATACAACAACTTATCAACAAAAATAACAACAATAAATTATCATCCAAAAATATACAACAAATTATCAAGAAAAATATACAATTTATCAAAAAAAATTGGATGACAATTTTTTGTACTATAATTAATATTTTCAATTAACAATTTTTTAATATTAACTTCTTTTTTTCTCTACATATTTTATGTTTTGAAATCCTAGATAATAAAATATACAACAACAATAATATACCTATTTTATATTTTCAAAACAGAAAATTGTTATATTATTCCTAGAAAATATATAACAAATTATCAACAAAAATATACAACAAACAATTATCATTCAACCAATATACAACAAATTATCAACAAAAATATACAACAAAAAATATATAGAAAATCGATTAAAAAATGGTAGAAAAGTTAGAAGAGAAGTCACTAACCTCCATTTGTGGTCCCAAATAGAATAAAAAATGGCAGAATCGTCGGTGGGGCAAAGAAAACGACAGCTTTCTCCGGCGTGAATTTGAAATCGATGGATGTATTTAAAAATGGTAGGTGGGGTTTTATGTCGGCCGTTCACAGTATAAAAAGAAGACCCATCAAAATGACAATTGTTTTATATTAACATTACATCCCGAAAAAGTAAACTCATCAAAATAACAATTGTTTAATATCAACATAAAAACTTGAAAAAGACAACCCATTAAAAACATTTGTTTTTTTTGATGGGTTGTCTTTTTGATGGGTTGCCTATTAAACCTATAATACAAGTGATGAACATAACAAAAACAATTAAAAAGATAGAAATTAATAAATAAAATAACAAAAAGTGGCATCGCAACGGGTATAATAGAGATAAAAACTCTCATTACATGTTCATCATCAACAAAATGCTACACATGCACTAATAAAGATGAAAACTCATTACATGTTAGAATTATCAAAAATGTCAATCAATCAATAGGAATTCTTTTATGAAATCACATAACTTAAAATTATATTCAATTTAATGCATCTTTAAACAACTCTAAAAAATGTGAATTGTATGATATTTTAGAAACATGTTGAAATGCTTAGGGAGAATATAATATGAAATTATATGTGCTAATGAAGCAAAGTTGCGAGAGGCGTGTGGAAATATGGGCAAGAAAGTAGTAGTTACTTGTCTGCTGCCTCCTTTTCTTTTAAATGA
Source organism: Arctium minus (assembly GCA_954870635.1). NCBI lineage: Eukaryota > Viridiplantae > Streptophyta > Magnoliopsida > Asterales > Asteraceae > Arctium > Arctium minus. The sequence goes on along the minus strand of OX941080.1, from coordinate 4,902,383 downwards.
GAAACTTCTTGCCCAATAATCAAAATAACAACTGTTATTTTTTGATGAGTTATTTTTTTTAAGATCTTATGTTAATATCAAACAATTGTTATTTTGATGAGTTTACTTTTACAGGATGTAATGTTGATATAAAACAATTGTTATTTTGATTGGTTGTCTTTTTTGGGATGTAATGTTGGTTTCAAACAATTGTTATTTTGATAGGTTGTCTTTTTTAGGATGTAGTGTTGGTTTTAAACAATTGTTATTTTTAAATGCAAATAATTTGTTTTGAACTTTAACAAATTAGTTTTTCTTGTACTTTGACAATGAAGATTGGATGAAAAAAAATTAAGATAGATGATAAATGAATTTTAAAGATGATGAGTGATGTATAGGGACCAAATCCACAATTTAGTATTTTTTTGTTTTAAATGTGTATAGGTTAAATTGAGAGTTGAAAGTAAATTGACTATTATGCCCATAATGTGCAAGGCACGTGATGCCTTTAACCCTTAAAGTTAATGATGTTAGTGTTTAGGGACCCTAGCCACAATATATAGCATACCACAGGGACTATATCCACAATAAACATAATATGAGGACCATAGTAAAAGAAATCACAAAACCACAGGGACCAAATCCACAATTCACTATTTTTTAATAAAAACCAAACAAACCCAATACACTACAATAAAATTGATTTTATAAGACGTGTAAAATGTCTAAACGTCTTAATAAAATAGTTTACAAGACCAAACCAAAAAGCGTCTTATCTAAAAGTGTTATAATAGGTTTATAAGACACTTTTAGACGTTTTAACGGGTATTTTAGGACAATTATAAAGTAAATTATCGTATTAACTATTTTATACGACAATAAATAATACACTTTATTTTAAAAATGTCTTAAAAACTTGTTGAAACGCTTAAAAGTGTCATATAAACCTTACAAAAAAAAACTTGTTCAAACACCTAAAAATATCATATAAACCTATTATAACGTTTTTATATACGACACTTTATAGTTTGGTTTTATAAACTTTAACTTATATGAAATAATATGTGAGAAATGCTTAGACATTTTACCCTTTCTATAAAATGAATCTTGTTGAGAGAGAGAGACGTTTAAATGCAACCTATTTACATGGTGCAATCCCTCTATCCACCACATATTTTATGTAATTAAATAAAAGGAAAAAAGGTAAAATTAAATGTGTGGTGGATAAAGGGGTTGCAAGGGTTGCATCATATAAAAGGTTGCATAATAACTTACTTCTATATATATATATTTTGTTTTTAATACGTGGATACAAATCCTGTTCTTGTCTATTTTGGCGCCTGCCTGCCAAGAGTGCTATTAACTGTTGGGAAATCGACTTAAATAGTTGTTTTATACCCTTAAATTGGTTTCCTGGTCATTTATCTTTTACTTTAACTAAAATATCACTACCTCCACAATTTGCAGGCCTAGATCTGTAAATTACGGACCCAGATCCGTAATTACAAGCCCAGATCCACAATTTTTTTAGGGAAATTGAATAGATTTGTTTTTTTTCTTCTTTTTGTCTTTATTTACAAACCGAGATTTTGTAGATACAGTGATTTTTCGGTTACAATGGAAGAAAAATGACTAAGGGGGAGTTTGTTTTTAAAGAGGTCTGAAGTCTTATTTCACTTCTAATTGATACGAGGTGGTGCTGAAGTCTGAAATCTGAATCAACAAGACTGTTTGTTTTTGTAACGTACGGAGACGTCTTGAGATAAAAGAGAGCATATGAAATGAGGCGGCGATAAGAGATTTTAAGAAGTTAGGTCACCACTTTTTCTTATTTCAGATATATTTAAGAGTTAAGAGGTTCTAAAAACTGGAAAAAAAAACAGTCTGAATGTCAAAAGGTCTAATCGATTCAGATTTAAGAGTCATTAACAGGTATTTAAAAAAAACAGCCCCTAAGGGGGTGTTTAGTTCGTGGATTTTGAAGGAATTTTAATGAATAATTTCTTTGACCAAAAATCCAATTCCTTTGTTTGGTTCACATGTTGATTATGATGGAATCCTTTGAATTCCATTGAATTCATCATTCCTTAGCTAAAGTAAAATAATTGAATTCCATTCAATTCCTACCAACCAAACGCATGGTCAAATTCCATTCCAATTCCTGCAAAGTCAAATTCATTCCATTTCCATCAAATTTCATTCTAAGAGACTTGTTCCGGCTAGTTTGGTCAATTTGCCCTTTTCATACATAAAGACACCATTTATAGACTATCACTGGATCATCATAAAAACCTCATCAATGGCAGCATTTTCCATATTCTTCTTGTGTTTCACCATTTCTTTCCATTCACATTACACTTTTGCCATGAAATCAGACACCATCTTCATCAACCAAACCATCAAAGATGGCCAAACCATCGTTTCTCCCAAACAAACCTTCGAGCTCGGGTTTTTTACCCCCGGAAACGCCTCCGACAATCAATATTTAGCCATCTGGTAAAAAAAACTAGCCACAGACACCATTGCCTGGGTTGCCAACAGAGAAACCCCGATCAAAAACAAATCCGGTGAGCTAACTCTCCGCCCCGACGGAGTTTTGGTGCTCCGCGATTCGGCCACCGACGCTACCGTTTGGTCGACAGACACAAACGGAAGCGGTCGAAACCCGGTGGCCTGATTGTTAGATACCGGAAATCTTATCGTCGTCGACGACGACGATAAAGGACCGGAGGATTGCGTCTGGCAAAGCTTCGATCATCCCAGAGATACCATACTTCCGGGAATGAAATTCGGACGGAATCTCGAAAGGGGTATCGTCACGAATTATACATCATGGAAGAGATTTGATGATCCTTCTCAAGGTTCTTTCATGGTTTATATGAACTTCAATGGACTCCCACAAGTTTATCAAAACAATGGAGATGTGATCCAATATAGACTTGGATCATGGAATGGTCAAGCTTTTACTTCAAGTCCAGGAGTAACACCTTCTTCGATTTACCGACTCGAACGAACGAGAGATTTACTCGAGGTTCGACATTCTTCTCGACTCGCTTCTTACTAGGTTGACGGTGACGTCGACCGGCGATGCGGGTCGGTTCACTTGGGTTAACGGGACGCAAAGATGGTTCGAGTTTTCGTCCCTTAACGCAGACAGATGCGAAGCGTACGCGATGTGTGGGGTTTACGCGGCTTGCAACACGACGCAATCGACCACGCCTTGTGGGTGTCTTGAAGGGTTCGATCCTAAGATTCGAGCCGAATGGGGAATGTCGAATTGGACGAGGGGTTGTCGAAGGGAAGTAGCGTTGGATTGTGGTGTTCGGGAAGGGTTTCGGAAGTATCAATTCGTTACGTTACCGGACACTAGGCGGTCGTGGTACGATACTAATATGACACTCGAGCAATGCAACATTAAGTGCAGAAACGAGTGTAACTGTACGACTTATGCGACGTTGGACGTTAAATACGGTACCGGGTGTTTGGTATGGTACGAGGAATTGATCGATATGAGAGCGATTCCAAGAGATGGACAAGACATATATATATATACACAAATGGTTGCTTTACAATTAGGTAACGTTGAAGAGAAGTTCAATTGAAAACCGATTTTTGGTTGTGAGCCCTGGGACAAAGCAGAGTGTGATACGTATCTCCCGGGTGTCCACATTTGGTATGAAAGAAGGTGAACGTTTTATGCACTATTCATGATGAATAATACAACATTGATGATGAATAGTATATGAATTGATGATCCATGTATTATTTATCATGAATAGTGTATTATTCATAATGAATGTGGTATTATTGATCATGAATGATACATGAATGACCCGTGAAGGTGTGGACACGTGACGCTCTCTCCTTTGTCCCCGGTTCACAACCGAAAATTGATTTTCAATTGAAACCGCCCCTATATATATATATATATATATATATATATATATATATATATATATATATATATGAGGAAGGATCGTATGAGAAAAACATTTTGCGAGAATGCGAGAATTGTGATATCATATATAATTACACAGCCTATGAGTGTGTTTAATCATATATATATATATATATATATATATATATATATATATATGATCCATTGTAACATGTGTTTAATCATATATAATTAAGTTTATATATCATCACACTTCTCCGCCTTCTTGCAAAATATTTAACTTCTCGTTTGAACCTGTCCCCCCTCTCTCTCTATATATATATATAACCCTAAACAAGAAATCAATAATGGAACTCTACCTAGTTGTTTTGGAACAAAGATTATTCTAATTCTGCACAATTCCTTATTCTTTAGTTACAGAGAAAGATGAAAAGGCCTCCAGAAGCCAGAAAAAGATGATGATGATCATCATCATCATCACTGTCATTATAGGTTTACTTATTCTACTTGGACTGTGCTTTTTAATCATCAGAAAGAGGAAGCCGAAGCAAAAAGGTAATATATACATATACACTCTTCATCTATATATGATGTTTTTCCTCTAAATTCAATTCTCTGTTGATAGTTAACCTAAACTTGTGGGTTAAATATAATCAAGTCAGTATATATATATATATATATATATATATATTTATATAGGTAGTTATTTTAGTGAAAGGGTGTGACCATTCATAAAGAGGTATGATGCTTAGTGAAAGGGTGGGACAATTCATGAAGAGGTATGATGCTTAGTGAAAGGGTGTGACCATTCATGAAGAGGTATGATGCTTCATGAAACAACACAACCTTTACCGAACCATTGCGATGGTTCGGAGGCACATTTTCAGTGTTTATAAATAGGGTCAATGTATTGTAAATTGTATGAACAAAAATTGCAAGTATCAATAAAATTAGCAAGTGTATTCATACTATTACCTGTGATTTGTTCATCATAGGAAGATTATTTCCAACAATTGGTATCAGAGCATCAGGGGGATGCCAAGGGCCTGCGATTTCATGAATCAAAGATTCAAGAAGTGTTTTCGTAAAAAATAGCATATGGCTTCGATTTTGGCACTCCAGGACCGGAATAAAATCAAGGAAGTTAGGGGCGATTTCTGTATATAGATTTAGAACCAAAAAAAACACAACTCCAAAGTTGATTTCTGGTTCGGACAGAAACAGAGAAGAACAAGTGCAAGGGGCGGTCGATTAGAATCGCAGATTGAAGGAGCGATTTTGGGGAAGGAAAATTAAAGGGAAAGAAGAAGTACTGGGATTTTGAAAAATAGCAAGAAATGATCAATTATTTTGATCAAAGCAAGTAAGAACCTGATTAGCAAGTGGGTCAGGATGCACGAACTGATTAGCAAGTAGGTCAGATACGTGCAGTAAGAGCCAGATTAGCAAGAAAAATTAAAAGGCTATAATCCCAAATTAATTTAAAAATAGCAAGAAATGATCAATTATTTTGATAAAAGCAAGTAAGAACCTGATTAGCAAGTGGGTCAGGAGGCACGAACTGATTAGCAAGTAGGTCAGATACGTGCAGTAAGAGCCAGATTAGCAAGTGGGTCTGGAAATACAATATTGATTAGTAAGTTGGTCAATATTAAGCAAGTTTAGCAAGAAAACCTGGTTAGCAAGTTGGCCAGTAGCAAGTAAGATTTTTTATTTTTCAATCAAACACAAGAGCAAGAAAACCAGAAACCATCTCGGTTCTGATTTGTAAGAAGTAAGCAAGTTAAAAGCAAGCAAGCAAGCATGATAGGAAAAGCAGGTGATAAACATGATAACACATCAAGCAGTACATCAGTTCGAGAGCAAGGAAACGTTTTACTACAATGTCTAAAATTGACTGAAACAAACTACACTACGTGGGCATTGTTGATGGAAACAATATTGAAGGCCCATGGTCTGTGGGAAACAATTGATGTTAAAAATGCGGTGGATGAGAAGAAAGCACATACATCAAAGGCAATGATCTTTCAAACTGTGCCCGAAGATGTCCTAATGCAGGTAGCACAGTGCTCGACTACAAAGGAAGTTTGGGACTCAATCAAAGTTCGTTTCATTGGAGTAGACTTAGTTCAAAAGGCACGCTCGCAAACTTTGAGGAGTGAACTAGAGTCTTTAAAGATGAAAGAAAATGAAACTGTAAGTAGTTTTGCAAGCAAATTGAGCAACATGAGGGCAATATTTACAAATCTTGGAACTACACTCGAAAGCAAGATAATTGTGAGGAAACTACTCAATTCGGTTCCAAAGAATTTTTTACCGATCGTGGCAACTATTGAACAATATCAAGATTTGAACAAAATGTCATTTGAAGAAGCCGTTGGAAGATTAACAACCTTTGAAGAACGAATCAAAAGTCAAGACATGCCAGAGGCAAATAATGAAGACAAACTTCTTATGGTAAGTTCAAACAACCAAAGTCGTGGTAAAGGGCAAGGTAAAAATTTCAACAACGAAGCCAAGGAAAGCATGAAATGGAAGAATAGACCAAATGCACGTGGAAGAAGTACGAATCAAGGAACTAAAAACAAGAGCACTTTCAGATGTTATGAATGTGGTGACTTCGGCCACTTTGCGAGGGAATGTTCGAAGTGGAAACACGATAAAGACAAGCAAGAAGAGTCTTGTCTTATTAATGATGACGAAGGACCTACGCTGCTGTGAAGAGCAAGATAAAAGCAAGTTAAAGACCTACCTTAAACCAAAGTTTAGTTTAAGGGGGAGTGTTGATAGTTAACCTAAACTTGTGGGTTAAATATAATCAAGTCAGTATATATATATATATATATATATTTATATAGGTAGTTATTTTAGTGAAAGGGTGTGACCATTCATAAAGAGGTATGATGCTTAGTGAAAGGGTGAGACAATTCATGAAGAGGTATGATGCTTAGTGAAAGGGTGTGACCATTCATGAAGAGGTATGATGCTTCATGAAACAACACAACCTTTACCGAACCATTGCGATGGTTCGGAGGCACATTTTCAGTGTTTATAAATAGGGTCAATGTATTGTAAATTGTATGAACAAAAATTGCAAGTATCAATAAAATTAGCAAGTGTATTCATACTATTACCTGTGATTTGTTCATCATAGCAAGATTATTTCCAGCATTCTCTCTAAAAGTGTCTTTATAAAGAGATAGGAGGTTACTACATGTATGATGGTTTGATGGTCTTTAATGACTAGCCATTTTGGGACTCGAACACACCCTTCAAACGGAGGTTAGATATATGGTGCCCCTAGAACGGAGGCACACAAAAGAATGTCTCGAGTCTTTAGATGTGGTAGATACCAATTATGGTACAAAAAGGTTATAGATCACGTAATCTAGCCAATGTGGAACTCCATCAGTAAACATTTTTCATTTGATTTGAGTACAACTACAGCTTTTGGTTTTGTAGAAAGGAATGGTCCAATTGCTGATAAAGATGTTCTAGACCTACCGTTGTTCAGTTTGTCGACGTTGGTCGTGGCAACAAACAACTTCTCAATCAATAACAAACTCGGTCAAGGTGGTTTTGGACCAGTTTACAAGGTACATTTTAATCTCGAAACTAGATTTGGTGTTTTATTCATACCGATTAATTTGATTAGAATTTTCTTAAAAAAAACATATGTTTGAAGGGATTTCTCAAGGATGGGCGAGAGGTTGCGGTGAAGCGGCTCTCCGTGAGTTCCTCACAAGGAGTTGAGGAGTTCAAGAACGAAGTTATCTTCATTTCCAGGCTTCAACATCGAAATCTAGTCAAGATTCTTGGATATTGTTTTGAAGGTCAAGAAAAGATGTTGGTCTACGAGTACATGCCTAACAAAGGCCTCGACTTATTTCTATTTAGTAAGTTTAACCTCCTACAACGTCGAAAACCAAAATTCTAACTCAATCATTCATGACATATTTGCTCCTGAGTCAATTACTTTTAATTTGTAGATGAAACCAAAAGGAAAACACTCGATTGGTTACAACGATTCCATATTATCAACGGGATCGCTCGGGATCTACTTTATCTTCATCAAGATTCTCGACTTCGAATCATCCATAGAGATCTCAAAGCCGCCAACATTTTGCTTGATCATGATATGAACCCGAAGATATCAGATTTTGGACTTGCAAGAAGTTTCGGAGGAAATGAGACAACAACAAACACTAAAAGAGTGGTTGGAACATAGTAAGAATTCAATATAAATGAAAATATTTTCCTACTAAGTTTGATGATTAATAACACATACAATCATATGTTCATTTTTTTTCATGTCATATAAATATCACAAAAGAGTCAATTTTTTTGACACAACCAACCTTTTTGATGTAGTGGATATATGTCCCCGAAGTATGCTTGAAAGGGGATTTTCTCAGTAAAATCAGATGTATTCAGCTTCGGTGTTTTGATGTTAGAGATCGTGAGTGGGATCCCAAATAGACACAACCTTATTGGAGATGTAAGATGAGTCCATAAATTTAGAATGTTATAAGTTGCATTTTAGACACAACCTTATTGGATCTGTTTTGATGTGACTCGTCTTTTCTAATCCTTTTTAGGCTTGGAGACTTTATAAAGACAGAAAGGCTTTGGAATTGGTTGATTCATCTTTGATCGAGTTAGACTATACCTTCAAAATGTTGCGATCAATTCAAGTGGGGTTATTATGCGTTCAAAACAACCAAGAAGATAGACCAAACATGTCTACGGTGGTTATGATGTTGAGTAGCGAGGGTCAATTACCTGAACCGAAGCATCCTGGTTTCTACACAGAAGAAGTTGGTGACGAAAGTTCGAACCAAATACAAACCCAAAACTCGTGCAACAAGTATACAATCACACATTTAATAGCCAGATAAGTAATTTATCCGATAACATTGTACATTCATTATATCATTGTATTTTTAAATTATTTATTATTAAAAATATTATGTTTTAAAAAAGCTTCGTTATAACAGTGTGTAACATGTTGATTTCAATTCCATGACATAACACAAGTTTACAAGATGTGATTGTTTATTTATATTTTAACTGACAAAATATGCATAATTACTCAATTATCGTGGAACGTGATTTATTTTTGTATAATTACTCAATTACTTAATTATATGTTGAATTAAATTTTGCATTTATCTTATAAGACACTAGAAGTGTACTTGCGCAATGCACCTAGATACATCACGATTTTAATGTTTTATTTTATTTTCTGTTTTTTGTCGATTTACATTACGATTTTGGATGGTTGTGAGAGAGTGATAATGATTTTTTTATATAAATTTGTTTAATTTAGACTTAATAATATAATGTAATTTATTTTGGTTTAATAATATAATTTTTTTTATAAAATATTATGTAAGATTTTTTAATTATATTTTAGATTTTTTATATCTAAAATATGCTGAGAGTTATTTTAGGGGAGTTAAAGTGGGAAATGATTTTAGGGGAGTTAAAATGGTTAGAGATAATGATTGAAAATTAATGAATAGCATTAAATGTAGTACATACAGCTTTTATGACTGTTTTTTAAGTAATTAGCATTAAATAGCGATACATTAAACTTTAAGACTTGTTTTTAATAGTTTTTTATGTCATCTTTATAATATAGTATAGATAAAGAAGTGATTTTTATTGATGGAGAATTTGTAAATAACCGAAAGGAAAGGATATACACAAATAACTTCATTTCCTATTCAACAAGATCTATACAATTATGACTGCAAGACATCAGTTATGAGTAAACCTTAGTGGTCATAATTGTTGTGTACGTTTGGATTCAAACCCTTGGCAGATGGGATATTCTACCACATTAACCAGTACGCCACAACCCTTGTGGTTGATAATTTGTTCCATTAATCTGTAAATTAATTTTACATTTATTTTAAGTGTTCTTGTTCTCATGTAAGTGATAGTTTACATCAAACAAAAAAACTTCCAATTATTGCTTTTCACATATTACCATGTCTTGAGATCAAGTTTAAAGAAGAATTCATGTGGGAAAGATTGAAAGTGTTCATCTCTCTAGCTCCGAATCTGTAACTGTGATGGTGTATGAGTCTTGCGTTTGCATGCTATATGATTTTTCAGGCCCAAATTTATCGTCTTCAGTATAAAAACCAGGTTGTTTCGGTTCTGGAAGTTGATTATCGCTGCTCAACATCATAACCACAGTAGGCATGTTTGGTCTGTCGTCCGGGTTATTTTGAACACATAGTAAACCAACATGGATTGATCTTAACACTTCAAAGGTGTAACTTGACTCAATTAGAGATGCATCCACTAACTCCAATGTTCTACCTTCTATATAGAGTCTCCATGCCTGAAAAATCGATTAGTCAAGGTACATCAACCATTTTTCGAAGTAAAACTCGTTTATAATTCAAAAGTTGAATATTAGCTTTTATCTTACGTGTCCAAGAAGATTGTGGTTGTGAGCTTCATGAAAGAATCCTCTATTTTTCTTCCCACTTACAATCTCCAGCACCAAAACACCAAAGCTGAATACATCTGATTTTATTGAAAATATCCCATCCCCGGCATACTCCGGCGACATGTATCCACTGTATCAAAATGATCAAGTTAACAAATTAGACATTTTTTTTTGTGGGTTACTTTGAAAACGAATTTATGAATATGAGTGTTATCTCACTTGATGTGATATGGTATAAATAGAACCTTAATCTTACTAGGAAAATGATAAATGTAGACTGCGTTCAAAATGAATTCTTACTATGTTCCAACGACTCTTTTAGTATTCGTTTCGGTATCATTTGCTCCAAAGCTTCTAGCCAAACCAAAATCTGATATCTTTGGGTTCATGTCACGATCAAGCAAAATATTGCCAGCTTTAAGGTCTCTATGGATGATAAGTAGTCGAGAATCTTGATGAAGATATAGTATACCCCGTGCGATCCCATTAATAATGTGGAAACGTTGTGTCCAATTCAATGTTTTTCTCTTGGCTTCTTCTGCAAAATAAAATAAAATAACTTTATTGTTAGTTTTGTTTTCTTTAAATGCTTCAGTAGGCTTTGCTATCATAATTTTTTTCTTTTATTAGGTTATACTTACGAAATAAAAATAAGTCGAGTCCAGTGTTAGGCATGTACTCATAAACCACCATCTTTTCTTTCCCTTCAATGCAACATCCTAGAATCTTGACGAGATTCCGGTGTTGAAGCTTGGAAATGAAGATAACTTCATTCTTGAACTCTTCAAGTCCTTGTGTGGAACTCTCGGAAAGTCGCTTCACTGCAATTTCTTGTCCGTCCTTTAAGAATCCCTTCACAAGTTTTTTTTTTTTAATATATATAAGTAACACAATTTATGCATAAGAATAAATACGGAATGCACATCTCAAGACTTAAATATATTATTACCTTGTATACAGGTCCAAAACCACCCTCCCCGAGCTTGTTATTGCTTGAGAAGTTGTCGGTTGCATCAAGTAGCATGGACAAACTAAACAACGGTAGGTCTATATCGTTGTTTTGGGATCCGTATGTTTGTCTTTCCTCTTCGGCTTCGCAAAGTGAAACAATCCCACCTACAAAAAAGATTTTATTCACATAACAACCCCATATGAAACAAAGAATGCTTAGGAGAAGCTGGTGTGATCGTGAATACAATACCTTGTGGCTTCAATTTCCTCCTTCTAACGATCACCAAAAGGCATACTCCTAAAAGAATGATTGATGCTACCATTATAGGGATGACGATTATCTTCACATTTTTCTTGCTAACGGATGTATTTTTATCTTTTTCTGAAAAACAAAAGAAAGAATTTAATAAATTATTTGAATTAAAATGAAAAGAAAAAATAAGATAAGATGCAATTTGGTTTTTTGTGGATTTCTAGAGGATGGAGATATTACACCCGTAGCTATAAGACACCTTTTCCTAGTTACATAACTAAATAATTAGATCATCATCCAACTTTATTTGTATTTTAATTAATTTGTATTTTTTATCTTTTATTATTATTATTACTTTTCTTTCATTTGTTATTATTATTATTACTATTACTAGAAGCGTACTCAATGCAGCGAGATACATCACGATTTTAATGTTTTTTTTTTTTTTTTTTGGTTTTTTTGTCGATTTACAGTACGATTTTGGATGATTTTGAGAAAATGGTAATGTTTTTTTATAAATTTTTTTAATTTAGGCTTATAATATAATATTTTTATATAAAAAAAATTAAATATTTTGTAAGAATTCAATGATTATTTTATATATTTTAATGACATCTAGAAAAATAACGAATTACATATTTAATAATATAATTAAACAAATTTATAGTAATATAATATATTACTAATAATGATACATGGAAAGGTCTGCATAAAAGAAAAGTTCTGCACATACCAAATTGATGGGTGTTAGAAGTCTGCAGTAGTAATATGTATTTTGTGTTTTGATACTTGTAAATTAAGAGATTTTTAAAATCTTGTATAAAATGATAGTACATGGTGCCTAATAATTTGTATTTAATAGTTTTTTATCCGTGCTTTATAATATAATATATATATATATATATATATATATAGATTATTATTATAAACCTGTGATCATTATTAGGTTAAATACTTTCATAAATTTATCTATGATTAATTTTATTTTTGATTCTTTGTATTAATATTTAATACTTAGACATCGTTTGGCAAAAATAAGCTAGATTATAAACTATCTTATAACCTAGCTTATTTTCTGGGTACATATTTGGATGGATATAAGCGAGCTTATAACTATCTTTTTGATAAGTTAGCTGGTGACTGATAAGCTAGTTGGTAGCTGATGAAAAAGTCACGTTTGACAAAAACTAGCTTATAAACATGTAAAATTACCAAAAATAACATCTAGAAAAAAAAATCAGTTACAATATTTAATAATATAATTAAAACAAATTTATAGTAATATAATATATTAGTTAATACAAATAAAATAGTAAATAATATAATATGTTAATTAAAAGAATTTAAAATTTATTATTATATATATTATAAATTTTGAATTTTAAACCAAAATTTAAAAATATCTACATTAACTTGTGTATTCGACATTTTCGCGGCCCTACCTCATGTATTTGACATTTTCGAGGGGTTACCCTGTGAAAATTCCCATTTTCGCGGGTTTACCTCGTGATTTCTTGATTTCGCGGCTTCAAGCCGTGAAACATCTAAAACCCCGCGAAAATTGTTTATCCTGGCCCAAATTAAATCACGGGGTTGTTGGGTATTTTGGAAAAAAATGGGAGATTTGGAGGATTTAGGTAACTGGTTTTTGAAAATTGGGTATTTTAATTAAATTCCCTTATTATTATTATAAACCTGTGATCATTATTAGGTTAAATACTTTTATAAATTTATCTATGATTAATTTTATTTTTAATTCTTTGTATTAATATTTAATACTTAAGATAAAAGTAATATGTTATGTAAACAATAATACAAATATAAATAATAATAATAATAATAAATAAATTATTCTATTTTAAATTCTTAATTATTTCTATTAATATTATTTTTTCAATATTAACATCAATTTATATCTTCTATTATTTTATTATTATATAAAGGTAAATTTTTTATATATTTTTATTAGAACAATTTTTTTATAAATAAGAAATAATACAAATTAAACTAACATATATTTGAAATTTTAATAAGAAGTTATGAATTATTATCTGAATTTTTAAAGATTGTTGAAGAATTGATGGATTATTCTTCAAATATTAGAAAACTTGAATAAAAATTGATTGGTTATTCTGGAAGTTTTAAAATTGAAAAAGATGATAGATTATTTTCAGAATTGCTAAAGTTGCAAAATAATTGATGATATATTTCTATGAAAATATAGATAAAATAAAAGAATAATATGGATTAATATTTGAAAGTTTAAAGGTATATCCAATTCATGTACGGACAAACAATTAGGGGTATCAAAAATAACCGAAACCGAATAACCCATTCGAATCGAACGAAATTTGGGTTAAACGGTTTCGGGTTAAATGATTCTGTTAACCGAATAAGGATCCTTATGTGGTTTGGTTTTCGGTTATTTTTTCTTCATGTTTATAAAAAATAAGCCAACTACATGTTATACTTTTTTTATTTTACATATTTTATTGCTATATAACATTTTTATTGATATTAGATAATATTTTGTATTATATTATGTTTTTTTGCTTGATTTACAACGTCGCATGAAAAAATAATGTTATTCGGTAGATATTTGTTTGTGATAGATGGTGTGTTACTGTGTTTTACTTAATACTAGAAGCGTACCCGCGCAATGCAGCGAGATACATCACGATTTTAATGTTTCATTTTATTTCTTTTACAGTGTTTTCCCTATGAAAAGTTCGATTTTTTTTACATTCACAGTTTTTTGGTGTGAAGTTTCATACTTTAAAGCTTGGTCTCACCGGTCTCACGGAAACTGTTTGGTCTCACGCGAAAAAGGAGGGAGGGGGAGAAAGTATGAGAGTATTTATCACAAACTTTCTACAAAATATCTAATTTAATAAACTATATAAACAACTAAACAATACATATATTTATAAATAATTAATTAATTATCATAATTCATTAATGATTGAGATATGTTTGAAGAATGATCATGACTTTATTCTTTAGAAGGAAACAAAATAAAATCTAATATTTATTAGACTAGATGAATTACTAAGATTTGTAAAAGATGATGTTTATTCATTATTTATTAAAATTTGATGGTTTGTAAATGAAATATACCCTTATCTTAGAGCATCGACAATGTGTGAGTTTTTTATCAAAGTTTTTTTCTTACGTATTATTGTCACTTCAACAACTTAAAAACATTTATGTGAAAAACCTTACCCCAAGTTTTTTCATTGTCTTTTCAAACTATTCAGGGTCCCACCATTTTAACTTTATATCATTTATATTCTTATTTATAAAAATAAATACATTAAAATTTATATAAATACATATTTATTTATATCAAGAAAATATTATTAATTTAATTATGTATTTATTTTACATAATTTTTCTAAATATTTTAATACAATATATATTATAAATAAAATAAAAATATATTAAAATTGTATAAATATCTCAAACTTGAGATATTAATTTAAATATATAAAAATATAATTATTTTATTATGTATTTATTATATTATTTATCTAAATATGAGTATTTTAAATATATTAATAAATAAAACTGATTAAACACAAAACTTTTATAAAATTAAAAATGATTAAATACGAAAAATCTACGAAAAAATAGGTCGTGTAGTTACGACCTATGACAAAAAACCTCAAATAAAAACCTCTCCGCTATATGAAAAACCTCAAAAGTTGAATTTTACTCTTTAAAAAACCTCTTTAAAAAAAACAAGATGAAAATGTACCTAATTCAGCAGCAGCCATTCGTATGTATATATCTTGTCCGTTATTACGAAATGAGTTGATATCGATCAATTCGTCGTACCACAATAAACACCCGATATCATCTTTGATGTCCAAAGTCGAATAAGCCGAACAATTACACTCGTTTTTACATTTCACCCGACATTCGTCTAGCGTCATATTCCGATCGAACCACGAGTTCCGAGTGTCGGGTAATTTCACCGACGAATATTTCCGAAACCCTTCTCCAACGCCACAATCCAACGGTATTTCCCTTCGACACCCGCTCACCCAATCCGATACATCCCACTCGCCTTGATTCTTAGGCGTAAACCCTTTCAAGCACCCACAAGGTGGGGATTGCTCGATAGCGCAACTCCCGTGGGGCCCACACAACGCGTATTGGACGCAGTTATCGATTGCGGGTGTCGAAAACTCGAACCACCCTTGGGTTCGATTATTCCAATTCAAACGGACCATGTTCCCTTCCGAATCCAACATCAACTTCGTCGTAACGGACCGATTAATCGGTTCGAATATGTAGTAGATTTCCCTTTCGTTTGAAACTTGTTCGAACGTGAAAATCGAATTGGGTGTCAAACTTGGCATACCGGTGTATCGAAGACCATTCCACGATCCGAACCTCATCTGAATCACATCTGATTTACTCAGATAAATTTGTGGAAAACCATTGAAATCCATATAAACCGAATATTCGCCTTGTGAAGGATAGTCTTCCGTTTTCCACGATGTAATGTTCGTCACTACGCCTTTCTCTAAGTTCCTCCCGAATTTCGAACCCGATAGAAACGTGTTCCCGGGATGATCGAAAGTTTGCCAAATATAATCTTCGGGATCATCGTTACCACCTTCACGATCCCGATCCACGACCATAAGATTCCCAGAATCCAATAGCTGAGCTATTGGATTCTGAGCGGTCTTCGTTGTAGGGTTCAACGAAGACCAAACGATTGTGTTGGTGGTGGAGTCACGAAGCACCAAAACTCCGTCGGGACGGAGAGTTAGCTCGCCGGATTCATTTGCGATCGGGGTTTCTCGATTGGCAACCCAAGCAACGGTGCCGGTTGCCAGCCGCTTGTACCATATGCCTAAGTAGCGGTTTTGGGTGGCGGTGCTCGGGCTAAAGAAGCCAAGTTCGAAGGATTCTTGAGGTGAAACAATGGTTTGGCCATCTCTAATGGTTTGATTCACAGCAATGGTGTTTGCTGCCATGGAATAAGTGATTGATGAATAGAAAGAAAAGAGGAATGGAATCAAGAACAAGAAGGTTGTTTGTGTTTCCATTGATGAGTATTAGTACTGCTGTTGATTCTGTTGATGGAAAGATATGTTTAAATACAACAAGTGAATAAGTGATTAGGGTGTTTCCAAGTGTCCTAAAAAGATTGACCCAACTCAAAGATCGATGCCTAGTCCAAATAAAATTGGGTTTATAAGACGTGAAAATGTTGAAGTGTAACGATGGATTGCTTTATCGTTCTTAAGTTTTACTGGGTCGAGCAATAAAGATTTCGCTTTAAAGAGTTTTGCAATAAGTTTATAGGATGCTTTTGAACGTGTTAACAAGTTTTTTAGAATATTTTTTGAATATAAAACATTGTATTAGCACATATTAGAAAACATGTTTTACAAAAACAAATGTCCGACAAAATATATAGTTTCTAAAAAGTTGTTAACGAGTCCAAAAAAGTCGTATAAATTTATTGCTAACAGTTTTAGATAGAACTTTTATCGTTTGGTTTATATTATATTACTAAATATAAAGCAATCTAAGAAGACAGTTAAGCGTTGTTTGGTTCTATCTGTATATGTGGATTTAATGGAAAACCAACCAAACAGTCCCTTAATCTGTCTGTTATAGTAAAGAGAGTAATCTGTAATTCTCATTAATCATAAGCTCTTTAAATAAGAGATGAGTTACAAATAGATAACTACGAGATATTTCAGTTCTGATGTATCACTGATATATTTATCTCACATCTTTTAAACGATGACACACTTATCTTACAACAAAAATAAATTTATATTAAATAAAATAACGAGTGGTTTACGTGTTGGTGACTGGTGAGCGTGTATTCTCCAAAATTGGGATTGAGGTTCCTTCTTCCTGCCTTCTGGAACTAGCCTAAAAGGGTTGACCCGAGTCAATACTTGTGGGTTGCAAGTTGCGAACTGCAGTGTGGTGGTTAAAAAAAATTCAATGGTTTTGCCTCAATTTTCTCTTGTTTTCTTTTGTGGCATTTTTCAACTGTTTGTTTAAAATAAAGCTTGTGGCCATAAAGCACTAGTCGTTAACTTTTCAAATACAAAAACAAACCATGTGTCAAGTCAAGATTATCATAACTAATTCACATTTCAACATCCGCCCTCAACCTTCACATCCAAACAAATCAATCATTCCTAACTTTGAGTATAAAAAATTGTGTTGAGCAACACTAAGGAGCCGTTTACAAAACGCTTATCAATATCATTTACCTTGTTAATTAAGCATGACGAGCATCCAAAAGCTTAGCCAGTAAGAGACAAAGGAAGGACCGAAAGTCTTACCTGGTAACTGACTCTTTAAAATGCTCACAAACAGTCCATTTTCATGGCCAGTCATGTTACACGATAAGGTAAATGAAAGTGAATCTCTTGCCGGTAAGCGTTTACCCGGTAAGAATTTGGTAAACGACCTCTAAGTGCTTTTGTGAATATGTTTGCTTTGCTCGGAAGTATGAACTTTAACAATTTTAATCATACATGAACTTACCTTTTCCCTTTACCTCGTGTACATCTATTTCAATACGCTTAGTATGCTCATGAATAGCGGGATTGTTAGCTATTTGTATTGCATATTTATTCTCGCAAAAAAGACTTAGAGGACTTAAATCACCAATTCTCATATAAGTTAAAATTTTAAGAACCCAAATCAATTAACAAGTTGGAGAGGTCATTGTTGGATACTCAGACTCAGCTGGGGATCGAGAAACAATGTTATGCTTCTTGCTCCTCCATGAATCATAGAACATCCCAAAAACAAACAATATCCGGTAACAGATCGTCTGGTAGACAAACACTTACCCCAGTCTGCGTCCACATAAGCACTTAAAAAAATTGTCTGATCTTGAAAAACTAACACCCTTTCCTGGTAAAATTTTCAACTATATAAGAACACGAAGAGTTAGGTTACGATAAGATTTACGAGGAGAATACATGAACCGACTCAAACAATGTACAAGAAAAACTATATCGGGCCTACTTGCAAGCAAATAGATTAATCTACCAATTAACGTTGATAGCCAGTAAAATCAAGTAAAGGAGTATCATCACATACAGATCCAGAAGAATCAGTGACAACTATGTTGAAAAACTTAAATCAAATAAGTTTTATTGGTGCTGTGCAACTCACCAAACACAATGTACAAGTGTTTAAAGCTTGGATATGTGGATTAATTTAAGCCACATATTTTGGAAGACTTGCATGAGATTTGCATGGGAAATATGGATGACAACTTGCATCCATATGCCATACATACATACATACAATAAAAAAATGGAAATATTGTCACCAGTGTACTTATATCTTCTTTCATAAGCATTGCTAACCCAAAGCCATTTGTCCCTTCCTTCTTATTATTTGTCTTATTCCATTTCTTCCCCTATAAATATTGCATCATTCTATCCCAAAAAATCACACCAACAAGATATAGAAGTATTCTTTCTATTTTTCTTCTTCTTCCTTGTTCCTCTTTGTTGATATATATATATATATATATATCATTGATATATATATATATATATATTTATATATCTTGTTTTTAGAGGAACATTTGGGTAGCTGATTTGTTGATCCAATGATCTCGTAAACACGTTGTAATTTCTCCCAGTTGGTAATATAAAGATCTCTCTCTCCCTGTGGATGTACACTATCACACTGATAGTGGAACCACGTTAAATCTTGTTGTCTCGATTTGTTTGTTGTTTCGTTATATTTTATCGTATATTCGATAACTGTTATATTTACGCTTGTGGATCGGTATGAATCAATAGACCAAAATATACAATATTTAGATCTCATTATTCCGCATTTGTTGTAACGGGTCAGTTGCACGTGATTTATTGTTATCATTTTGGGACCGTAAATCACTTGAAATACGATTTGTAACTGCCACCGACCCTTACAATTAGTATCAGAGCTTCTAGATCTAAATTTGACTTATATTGTATATTTTTAGTCGCACGATAAGTGCTTGTTAAAAATGTCTGTTGATTCAGGAAATCCATTCGTCGGTTCCGTTTCCAACTCGGACCCAAATGTTTATCAAAAAGGTTCTTTTAAATTATCGGGGGCCGGGATTAGAATAGAAAAATGGAACGGGGAGGGTGATTTTGGTAAATGGTAGTTTACTACAGCAGCAACACTTAGAAAAAACGATGTTCACCCCGTAGTCTTTGCTCCGGAAGAAATAAATCCGGATATGTCCACCTTAGAAGCTAAGGAAATGGAGGCTTGGGCCTTCACTACCTTACAAATGGCTATGGGTCCAAATGTAATTTCTGAAATCGTTTCTGAAAAGACAGCCGCAGGGATTTGGAAAAGACTTGAGAATCTTTATCTCAAGAAAACTTTGACTAACCGACTGTTATTGATGAGGTTGTGTCTGTTCTTCAAAATGAAGGAAGGCACTACCATTCAGTCCCACATGACTGAATTCGAAGACATCATCATGAAGTTGAAGGCAACAGATTCTATTTTTGCCACAGATAATGAGGCACTCGCCTTGATTCTGTTGTATTCACTTCCCGAAAAATATTCCCAGTTCACTAACAGTTTTATTTATGGAAGAGATTCCATATCTTTGTCTGACGTGAAAGCAGGGATGATCTGTGAAGAACAGAGAATTCAGATGAAAATCGGTAACAGTTCGCGGGAGAACAACCACAATAGTCATGGTCTATTTGCCGAAAGAGACCAAGACGATCAGCTCAGGGGAAGAACTCGTGGCCGCTCCCAATCTCGTAAACCTGGTCATCGCGGGAAATCTAAGCAACGTGGCAATTGTAATTATTGTCACAAACCAGGTCATTGGGTCAGAGATTGTCCGAGTTTGAAAAACAAGGACAAGACCAAAGCAGAATCTTCAGCAGTTGCAGCCGAAAGAGATATAGGCTTCTCAGCAACGGTTACTGTACCACAAGGCGACAGGCGTTGGGTTTTGGATACCGGAGCTTCGTGCCATATGACACCATTTCGGGACTGTTTCACTACTTTCGAGGAGTTCGAAGGTAACCATATTTATATGGGAAACAGTACATCGTGTGTCACTCGGGGCATCGGTTCAGTCAGAATCAAAATGTTTGACGGTACTATTCGAACTTTATCAAATGTTAAATTTGTACCGTTTATGACTCGTTCTTTGATTTCTGTTGGACAACTGTCCAAACTTGGATGTAAGATTCGAATAGAGAATGGGAGTATGCGCATCTCCAGAGGGAACTTTGTTGTGATGAAAGGTGAGCAGGCAGAAAATAACTTGTTTCATCTGGTAGGCGAAACAGTCAGTTCTGATGTGTGTGTCGCGGATAGTTCGAGAAACTTAGATGCTACCCGTTTGTGGCATCTTAGATTGGGGCACACTTCGGAGAAGAATTTGTAGATTCTGCGCAAGCGGAAACTCATTGCAGTTGACACGCCTACGAGTCTGGACTTTTGTTCATAATGTGTCTCGGGTAAACAGACGCGTGTTTCTTTTGGTGTTGGAAAACGCAACACCAAAGGGATCCTCGATTATGTTCATACCGACGTCTGGGGACCATCTTCGACACAATCCCTCAGTGGAGGTAAGTACTATGTTACTTTTATTGATGATTTCTCGCACAAACTTTGGGTGTATGTGATTAAGTTAAAGTCAGATGTTTTTGAAATATTCAAAACTTGGTTAGCACTAGTCGAAGTCGAGACTGATAGAAAATTAAAGGTTCTTAGATCTGACAATGGTGGTGAATACACTAGTGGTAACTTTAAAGACTTTTGTTCATGTAGAGGTATTCACCGACACTACACCACACCTGGCGATCCGCAATCAAACGGAGTCGCCAAGCGGATGAATAGGACCTTGTTAGAAAAAGTCTGATGTATGTTAGTTACATCTGGTTTCCCTAAAATGTTTTGGGCTGAAGCACTTCACACTGCTGTACACATTGTGAATCGGTTACCGTGTTCAGCCATTGGGGGGAAAATTCCGGAAGAAATTTGGAGGGGTAAGGGTTGTATCTGTTTGAAATACATACGTGTATTTGGATGTCCTGTGTATATTCATGTGACAGGTCAGGACAAGTTGGATCCCAGAGCCACCAAGGGATTCCTACTCGGCTATACAGATGGAATCAAGGGTTACCGAATCTGGAACCCGGTCACCCGAAAGGTGATTCACTCTCGACATGTGACCTTCGATGAGTCGATTATGTTCAAGTCTAATCATAATCGACAACCCGTTCCAGAACCGGAAATTATCTCTTCTGTTTCTCCAACAGCCGATGGAGATGAAATAATTGTCAGTCCTATTGTACCCAACTCATCTGCTCGTGGTTTCACTTTGGGGTCAGAATCTGAAGAAGATGTTAGTCCACCAGATACATCTACTTCTGATCCAGTTAGCTCAGTTCAGGAAGAAATTCTGAATGATGGTGGAGGTCAAGGCGATACAATTCCAGTATCAGTACCTGTGAGGCAGATCCAGAGAACTATCTGTCCTCCTAATAGGTATGGTGATTGGGATTTTGCAAATATGAGTTTTACTGACCAGCTAGAGTATGCTTTGCATGTTGTACAGGATGAGCCGTTTGACTATTCGGAGGCCCTAGCTTCGAGCCACTGTGATAAGTGGTTAGGAGCTATGCATGAGGAAATGGAAGCTCTATCTAAAAATAACACTTGGGAGCTTTGTCCATTACCGAAAGACAGTCGTGCAATTGGCTGCAAATGGGTCTATAAAGTCAAAGACGATAAGCGTTATAAAGCTCGTCTGGTTGCGAAAGGCTTTGCACAGCGGAAGGGTATCGAGTATGACGATATCTTCGCGCCTGTGGTTCGACACACATCTATCCGGGTCCTTCTGGCCCTTGTGGCAATTCTTGATATGGAGCTCGAACAATTAGATGTGAAAACAACTTTTTTGCACGGAGATCTTGAGGAAACCATCTATATGAAGCAACCAGAAGGTTTCATCTCCGACAACAAACCTGACTGGGTCTGTAAATTGAAAAAGTCCCTTTATGGACTTAAACAGTCGCCTCGACAGTGGTACAAGAAGTTTGATTTATTTATGCTCTCGTTGGGTTTTGAGCGTAGTGAGAAAGACGCTTGTGTCTATCATAGATCAAGCGGTGGCATTTCTATTTATCTACTTCTTTATGTTGATGATATGCTTATAGCTTGCAGGGATCGTTCTGAAATCAACCGTTTGAAAGATAGGTTGAAATCAGAATTTGAAATGAAGGATCTCGGTGAAGCTCGTGTTATTCTCGGCATGGAAATTGTTCGGGACAGAAAGTCTCGTACTCTCAGGTTAACACAGAAGGGCTATATTCAGAAGATTTTGAAGCGGTTTAATCTTGATGGAGCAAAGTCGGTGTCTACGCCACTTCCAAGACACATCAAGATTACAAAAGACGATTGTCCGGTAGACGATATTGGAAAGGCTGAGATGGCAAAGATTCCGTATGCCAGTGCAGTCGGGAGCCTCATGTATGCTATGGTATGCACCCGTCCCGATCTTGCACATTCCGTTGGTGTAATTAGTCGGTTTCTATCAAACCCGGGTAAGTCACATTGGAATGCAGTGAAAACTGTATTTCGTTACTTGAAAGGTACGGAAACTCACGGCCTGATTTATGGTATGCAAAACAACTGTGATATTTTTGGTTACTGCGATTCAGATTACGCAGGTGATCGTGTCAGTTGGAAATCCACCTCTGGTTATGTTTTTACATTAGGTGGAACAGCTGTCAGTTGGAGATCTCGTTTACAGTCTGTTGTTGCATTATCGACTACCGAAGCTGAACTTATTGTAGCGGTCGAGTCTACTAAAGAAGCAGTTCATTTACAAGAACTCTTGTATGGTTTGGGCCTGAAGCAGACTACTGTCCGTATTAATTGTGATAGCCAGAGTGTTATTCACTTGGCTACAAATTTGGCATTCAGCTCTCGAACGAAGCACATTAATGTGCGTGATGCATTTCTGGTAGCTTTGCACGACGCAAAGGTTGTGTACTTGAAGAAAATATTATCTGAAGATAATGCTGCCGATATGTTCACCAAGTCGTTACCGCCAGCCGCATTCGAGCACTGCTCGAATTTGATCCAGCTTAGATTGTGTTAGTGTCGTTTGGCACCTTGTGGGGGGAGATGAGAATATTGCTACAGATGACATAGCGACATCTTTGGGGAGTTATTACTTGGTACGTGTTTTTTGGGTTGCTTAACTCGTTCGTTTATTGAGATTGCTCACTTGAGGATTTTTTTGCTTTTGATTTTGACGGGTGATGGTCGAGCCGAAGCTCGTCACGATCAAAATGCATTATGTTACCTCGTGTCAATCTCTATCAGATTTTTGTCCGTATTCGGGGGATTGGTTCGTGCTTTGGTTTCGTAGGGTGATTTGTACATTATGGTGGAGTGTTGAAAAACTTAAATCAGATAAGTTTTATTGGTGCTGTGCAACTCACCAAACACAATGTACAAGTGTTTAAAGCTTGGATATGTGGATTAATTTAAGCCACATATTTTGGAAGACTTGCATGAGATTTGCATGGGAAATATGGATGACAACTTGCATCCATATGCCATACATACATACAAGAAAGATATGGAAATATTGTCACCAGTGTACTTATATCTTCTTTCATAAAGCATTGCTAACCCAAAGTCACTTGTCCCTTCCTTCTTATTATTTGTCTTATTCCATTTCTTCCCTTATAAATATTGCATCATTCCATCCCAAAAAATCACACCAACAAGATATAGAAGTATTCTTTCTATTTTTCTTCTTCTTCCTTGTTCCTCTTTGTTGATATATATATATATATATATATATATATCATTGATATATATATATATATATATATTTATATATCTTGTTTTTAGAGGAACATTTGGGTAGCTGATTTGTTGATCCAAGGATCTCGTAAACACGTTGTAATTTCTCCCGGTTGGTAATATAAAGATCTCTCTCTCCATGTGGATGTACACTATCACACTGATAGTGGAACCACGTTAAATCTTGCTGTCTCGATTTATTTGCTGTTTCGTTATATTTTATCGTATATTCGATAACTGTTATATTTACGCTTGTAGATCGGTATGAATCAATAGACCAAAATATACAATATTTAGATCTCATTATTCCGCATTTGTTGTAACGGGTCAGTTGCACATGATTTATTGTTATCATTTTGGGACCGTAAATCACTTAAAATACGATTTGTAATTGCCACCGACCCTTACAAACTAACTAAGTAAGTTCATATCCATAGGAGTACTTAAGGTTTACAACCCAAATACCAAAAATCATTAAGCAATTCCAAACAGTACTTTGTTTGCATACTCCATTATCAGTGTCCAAAATCTCAATACCTAATTAAAGAAAACTTCAATTTTCCCCGTGAGTGTTTACATGGATTTGCTCCTTAAAAATAATTTATTACGTAGATGACATGGTGGCCTGCACTTTTTTATTTATTTATTGAAATTGGTCCTTGTGGTTTATATATGTTATCTTCTTCACTTGAGCCACATTAAATAAGGGGTATTTTGTCTTTTATCTTCTTTGTAATAATACAAAACTTTAAATTATAGAGTAAATTATGTACAATTCTCTAAACTAAAAGTATAAGTATTATGGGCTGTTTGTTTACCTCTTAATGATTCCATTAAGAGGCAACCTCTGAATCGTTAAGAGCTGAATTCTGTTTGGTAAAAAAAGAGTCCGCGTCTTAATGGTTCCAAAACTCTCTGAATTATTTTGTATCTTAGGTCTCCCTTAACCATTAAGCACCCTAATTTCATTCTGAATAATTACCAAACAATCACATTTCATTTAGCATTATATCATAGGAACCTCTTAATCATTCTGACCACTTAATCATTCTGCACTAAACCATTCAGTAATTGCCAAACAGTCTCTTAAATTAACCCTTTCCTCACTCCACCAACCCTCACCGTTCATCTGCAATACCGAGAACCACCTTCTTAACACTAAAAAAACTTAAGCCCGGAGTCTACAACACCAAAAAAATCCGTCAAAACCTGCAAAAACTTGAGCCCACAACCGGGAATGTTAAATAATAAAAACACAGAGAAAAAAATTTGAAAATGATAAAAGGCAATAGTAAAAATTAAAACAAAACAAAAAAATTAATGTTAAAATGGAGAACATATAGAAAAAGACATAAAATGCCCTTTCACTTAAAGGAGAATGTTCACGGTTGTGAAATCTATAAATATATATATTAGTGATTTTATATTAACGCACAAAAAAGTCACGCGAACTTGAAGTCGCAGCCAAAGTCCTTTTTTCGTGTGTTAATGTAAAATCACTAATGATTTTGTTAATCCTTGTGTTCTTTTAAATAGTTAATGTTCTCGTTTGAATCCGAATATATATATATATATACTATGAGATGTGCTACGAAATAAATGAAGTCTAAAGAACAGTTTCGTAAAAATCTACACACCATAAAAACCAACTCTTTAATTCACTCTAAAAAGAAGTTTGATTAGTTCAAATATATGTAGTAGTAGTAGTAGTCTTGGATTTCATAGACCGGGTCTAATAACACTCAGAAACTCTAAAAGAAGAATAAGTTGTTTAACAAGTGTAAATGCTATGAAAACTATTATTTCCTTTGAGAACAAAGATTCTAATTCATAATCAAAAAAACACGTGCTTGTCTTTCTTCTTTTTTGGGTCTTCAATTTGAAGTTGTCCTTTCACATGGGTTAATATTAATAAGATTAAATTATACATATAGTGGTTGTTTGTTTGTTTTAAAAAAAACCTTTTAATAACTCTTAAGTCTGAATCGTTCAGACATTTTTACACACCACCTCTTATTAATTATAACTAACATAAGATTTCAGACTTTAAACCTCTTAAAAAACAAACGGCACCATAGTTTCTATGGTTAGTTGAAAATAACACTTTTTGTAAATTCGTTTCCCTGAACTTGAAATTGTAAGATGGTCATCGTAATTTGTAAAAACATCTAAATTTAGATCATTTTTCTAGTGGTCGTTAAAAAATTTGTACGGCAACTTGGGCTATGCCCACACACACACGCACCCGCGGTAATCAAAATCAATTTTATAGTTTTTGTCTATGTGATTTTTGATCGAGTAAAGGACAAAAAAAATCGATAAGATGACGAAAATGTCCTTTATATAACGAAATTTTTTAATGTTGGTTAGAGGGAGGGACCAAATTCAAATGTTTTTGCAAACCATGATGACTATCTTTTAATTTTAAAACTGCAAGAACGAAAAATATTATCTTTAACAAACCACACGATCAAGTTTGTAGTTTACTCTTAAATTAACCCATTTATGATTTATATGGTATATAAGAGCATCCAATGGAGTTTCCCAAAGGTTTTGTGAACATGTTTGAATGAGAAAATGTTTAAACAACTCATTTGAGATAAATCGGTCATTTTATCGGTTATGTCTTATCTAGTTCTTTCCTAATAAATGTTGAACAACTGTTATATTTTGTCCTTTTTTATCCTATCTTGTCTTGATACCAAATACATCCGCTATGTCTCTTATTCAGTAAGATTCTCAGTACATGTCACACTCACTCACCCAGTAATCGTTTGGTAAACAGTGCCCATATCTTTCAATTTCATACATTGTGATTATATTGGGGTGTATAACATTGAATCTTAATGGTTACAAGTTTTATGGTATTTGCAATGAATATGATGTTGAAATAGTAGAATGCAAATAATTTATTCGCTATTTTTCTGGTCTAATATTCGTGTTAAATTGTGGACCGAGAGCGTGTTAATAGCTACCTACTTGATTAATGAGACTCCGTCAACTTTCATAGATAACCAATCTTCATACAAAAAGTAATTTGGCTATGGTGTCAAAATATTGATCACTTCATATGCTTGGATGCTTAGCTTTTGCATCAACACCTCAACTGTTGTAGTGCACTGATTAAACCTTAGAGGAATGTAGTGAAAAATCTCCTCTACCATGGGTTCAAATTCAGGCGCTTCCAAAACCCTCATGATCTACCATGGAGATTCACCTGCGTTGACTTTAGGCTATTCGTGATCACCCGATGTAAGTTGACTTAGAAACCCATGGTTACTCAAAAAAATAAAAATAAAAACACTTCAACTTCTGGATTTTGGATCCGTCACTACACCAAGCGACGTTAAAACCCATCAAAACTTTTAACCCTAGCTAGACTGCTCGATTTTTTAACAAAGAATTATATTAATTTTTTATTATTGATTTACAATAAAATTATACATTCGAATTACACATTACAAGTAGTATATAATTATTCATAAATAAATAAATTTTGATAATTTTCAATAAACAAATATATACTTTGTTTTATTATTATTTGAAATAAATCATTTAATATGAACTGAGAGAAAAAAATTAATACACCTGTGGTTTTCAAAAAAATTGTAAACCACAAAATCTATAAGCATAATTAATATTTAATTAATTAATAAATTTGTAACAAATAACACAATTTCAAACGTACACTCTTTTAACATGTAAAAAGATCTTGAATAAAATTAATTAATATATAAATAATCAATATTCAACAAAGGAAGGACCAAACGATGAAGGAAACATCCCCGGTATGTGATAAATGGCATTTTCGGACAATGTCTTTCCTAAAATGTAATTTGTGATGCGGCGATTCTTCAAGAAAATGGAATCGTGGGATTGGGGATTGCGTTGAGGAATAGAAACCGTGCATTAATGGCTTATAAAATGGTTCCGATCAATGGGTGCCCCTATGACGCAGCGTAGGTTTGCGGAAGGATCGACAAACGTCTAAACCCTTTTGATAACGAGAATTACGGATCGTAAAACTCAAAATTAAGAGAAAACTCTCTAAAAGACTAAACTTTTATTGATTGAAACTTGATCTAACAATGAAAACAATAAACCTATTTATAGCTAAACTAACTAAGAAATAACTATGGAAATTAGAACTATCCTAATTATAAACTAACTAGGAAGCTATTTAAATAACTAATAAAAGGAAACTAAATAATCCTAAATTATTATCTAATATAATTATTAATTAACTAAAACTAATAAAAAACAAAAGGATTTAGAATTGTAATGGAATAAGGAAATTAATTAACAAAAGGCTTTTGATTATGTTTTCGATTTACGATTTGCTCTTCGATTTCCGTCGCCTTTCTCTCTATATCAGCCTCCTCCACTTCTGAAGAACTCGACCCCGAGTTCTCTTATAAAGAAATTGACTCGTCTTTGTAATACTCATATATATCGGCCACGTTAAAGGTGTTCGATATATGTAACGAATCGGGAAGAGCAACGACGTAAGCATTGTCGTTAATCTTCTTTGTGATCTTGAACGGTCCGTATTTCCTGGGTTGGAGTTTCCCGTAAGTACCGATAGGAAATCGTTCTTTCCGTAGGAAAACCATTACTTCATCTCCCTCATTGAAAACCTTCTTCCGGCGGTGTTTATCGGCCGCCGCTTTATTCTTTAAACCGATAGCTTCAAGACGTGACTTGACGGCATCTTTCGTTGCTTGTAATTCTTTAGCCATGTTACCCGCTGTGATACTAACTCCCGGATCTCTCGGTAGTTTAACTAAATCGACCACGTGTCTCGGGGATGATGTATAGACCAAGGAAAAAGGAGAGCAACCGGTGGCGGTGTGGACGACACTATTGTAAGCGAACTCGATCTGTGCTAAGGCCACATCCCATTGTTTCGGTTTGTCACCACATACGCTTCGAAGCATATTTCCCAAAGTCCGGTTAGTAACTTCCGTTTGGCCGTCGGTTTGGGGGTGAGCGGTGCTACTTTTATTGAGGGTCGTTCCGAACATTCGCCACAGTGTGATCCAAAAGTGGCTAAGAAACTTTGTGTCTCGATCGGAAGTGATCGTTTTCAGAACACCATGTAAACGTACCACTTCTTTGAAAAACAGTCTTGCGATGTTACTTGCATCGGCGGTTTTCTTGCAAGCGATAAAGTGGCTCATTTTTGAGAAACGGTCAACCACGACAAAAATAGAGTCCACCCCCCTTTGAGTACGGGGAAGACCCAACACGAAGTCCATCGAGAGGTCTTGCCAAATGTCTTCAGGAATCGGGAGAGGGGTGTAGAGGCCGGTGTTTTGAGACCGTCCTTTTGCAGTTTGGCAAGTATAGCATTTTCTAACAATCGAACTTGCGTCCCTCTTTAAATGTGGCCAATAATATCGTTCCTCCAAGCTAGCAACGGTTTTATCCCGTCCGAGGTGACCGCTTAATCCTCCCCCGTGCATGTCTCGAATCAATTTT